>JANBPO010000587.1:2078661-2507531 GCA_024336825.1 Amorphophallus titanum | reverse complement strand
CGAAACTCAACAGGGGAGGGGGGGGGCGCAGTGGAGGCCGCAGCAGCAATGCAGATTTCAATTGTTAGTTTCTGTGCCCAACTCCAAAGTGGAACCTTACTGCACGGTTGACATTGAACGCATACTCCAACCGCAGAGGCCCCAAGGGTGAGTCTACGCGAATTCCAGCCCCATAGCCATAGCCGCTCCCAGGCTTCCCCCGTGCACCGGCTGGATCACCTGATTAGGAAACACGACCAGCGATGTGAGAGCAAGTTATCTGATCCTAAAAACAGTTTCTTTATGTGGTTAGAAAGTACTCGAGAATTAACTTGTTAGAAAGTATTTGAAACCTAATGCACTTGTTATTCCATCAAAAAGATAGATTAGTCAACCAGACAACCATGACAAGATAAGAATGTTGTAAAAGATAAGTTCACTTAACAAGACGGCATTGAACGAGCTTCTACCTAATTAAGGATCACTCAATGATCTTAAAAGAGAAAATTAAGGTGCTTATGGTCATACCAGGGACCATTTGGCCTGAGCCGAGATCGCTTCCATAGTCAGCAAATATCACACCTTCTACCGGCCCAAACTAAAGAGGAAAAGAAAAAACAGTCAGATGAGCAACCATATCCATAAAATTGATGAACGAGGCAGAAAGTGGAGGCACACATAGTAGGACTTTTTCAAGGATCTGGTGAACAAGTCATCAAGGAAAACATTCCCCAAGTCTCCATCACCACAATATCTAAAATTATGAAGCAGACTCAGTTTGGCAAAGCCCATAGAAGCAGTCCTGCATAAAATTTCACAGTGTGATCTTGTTCGTGTAAGGTTAGAGCTTGCTTGTATATTTGGTTATAGCTCTTGTGGTTAGTTAGTTTTATTTTGCCATCAATTCACCCCTCCCCTCTTGATTGCCGCATTCCGGGACTCAACATAACATACATTTCAAATAATAGGTTTATGATAGCAATATCATGGTAAGAACACACAAAATATGAAACATGAGAGTTTAAGGATGATTTAATGACAAGGTTATGCTACGGGAGAAATCCGACAGCATAATGGTACATTCATTCACTTCCATATTTTATTAATAATTTATTGAACAGGGTGTTAGGTTCTAGACATTCATTAGACCATCTAGGAACATAGAGGAATCAACCCGTGGGTCAAACCATGGGTTAAGAACACTTGAGACAGAAGACGGTCTTGTCTTGACCGTTTCTTGAAATAGCGATCTTCAGCCTGGCCGCAACCAGTAGGTGGCGGCCCTGGGATGGCCACAACTAGATAGGGTCGACTCCAGAAAGAGGGAAGAGTCGACACTTGAAAATTATGGCAGAAAATGGTCACAAGAGGGCCTCTACTTGAGAGTGGCGGTCACCTAGGGGTTGCTACTAGCCAGGACATAGAAAAATAGTGGTAACTTGAGTGCTCTCTAGACCATTAGGCTTTTAGGGTACAACTAGCTCAGCGTCCTAGTGAGAATCCCAGGTTTGCGGAGACTTACGGAGGCCTTGAAACATGATTCCCTAGTCCGAGAGAAGGAATATCCGGCAGAGAGGTTCACAAGTCCAAGAAAGTATTCCTATAAGTGTAAAGTGTAACTAATGACATTGTACCGGAATACGCGTCACGTACTTAAGAAAGACTCAAAGATGAGAGGGAATCGTGTGGAAAACAACGTTTAAACCATCAACAAAACAAGATCACAAAGCATGTGAAATATAATTTTTAATACAAAATTATATGATTTTGACATGAAATTAGCATAAGGTTAAAATAAGTGTAAAAAGGATATAAGTCATGAAACCTAGCATGATGGATGCACAATATAACCATTAACATTCATGAATCTAAGGTCAAAACTAGGAATAAGACCTAATTAACGAAGCTTAACATATAATTAATAGGGCTATTCTATAATCTATTTGGAGTTAACAAAGTGTAGAAATAGAAAGCAAATGGCAGACATATGAGGACCACATACTGGTGGTAGCGGTCTGTCGTAGGGCCGCTATCTAATGATGGTGGTCTCAGGGAGACCATTTCTTGTCTGTAGCAGATAGTTGTAAAACTGAGGTATAGGGCTAATTTCTAGGAGAATTTATGCATGAAACTTATGAAGGCTAGAAGAGTAAAGCATGCTAACATGTTTATGTCAACTAGGATGCATGACTGGGCATGGATTAAACAAGAATTTTCATCTTTGATTAATGGGTATAGGGATAACATGCTATAATGATCATTCATGCGCAGTCATAGAAAACCATGAATTAATACTCCCTATATAAAGCATGGAATCACATGAAACAAGAGGACTTTTATTCCTAACTTAATGTTTAAGCCGTTCATGAGATAACCTACCACTGGGAATACTCCTAGAGTGTGAATTTCTAACTGGAAGATCGTCGTGGTTCCTGCACGTCCTGCACGAACCCAGTAACTTCCCGTCCTTCTATCTCCTTAATCTCTTTCTCTAAATTTATGAAAATTGGAGGGTAGGTAGAAGGCATGAAGGGGAACAAAAACTTCTAAAGACTCAACCCAAAATTACCTCGATTAGGGTTCCCAATCCACTGATCTTCCTCAAAAAATCTCACTTATTCATGCACACCTTGCAGCGAACCAGCAACTTCTGAGGCTTCTAACTCCTTAAAGGCTTGATCTCCTAACATGAAATTTGGAGAGGAGTTAGTCAATTGTAAAGGAAACATAGAGTTCTAAAGGACTAGCATGAAATAATGTCTACTTAATGTTGAATCAGGTGAGCCAAAAGTAAGGTTCACGTAGGTCAAAGTTCAGGTCTATTTATACGGTTTGCTAGGATTTGAAGGATTAGAACAAAACTTGGAGTCCTAATCTGAGGTAGGATCCATCTCAAAGAGTCCTAGACATATTTACATATCTACACACTTCGTTTCATGAGGATTTAGAAGCCAAAGATCCAAGCTTTCCACGCTTCTATAGCTCACGAAATCGGAAGGAGATAGCGGTCACGGTAGGACCGCCTTCAGCAAGTGGCGGTCTCGCGATAGATAGCCATCTGGTATTTAATCTGAAAAATTTAGATTTTTTATTTACCTCCTATTATCCCCATATTTGGCCTATTTATACACTTTAAATCCATACCCCCCCGCCCGGCTGTTCATCGTATCCCCCTTCTTCTATCTTCGCCCGATAGGCAGCACGCCGCCGGCCATCCCCAGCATCTCCGCGCAGGCGCCGGCGATCAAACCCTCTGCGCTGCCCGCTGGAGCGGGTGCCTCGCCCCTCTTCTCAAGCCGTCGGTGACCGTCCTCCCGTGCCACGCCACTGCCCGCGCCGTCCTCGGGCATTTCCGCACCGCCGGCGCAGCAACCCCGGCCGCTGGTCTTGCCTGCATCCCCCGATTGCCGCCCCGCGAGCCAGCTCTGATGTGGACGCCAGTCACCTCTGCGAGCCCGTGTCGGGGCCCCTACTGTCCGAGTCCCGGCCCTGCTCGCCGCACGGTACCGCAATGAGCCACGCTGCCACGGTCGCCCCAGCCGGCCCTCCCGCCAATTGTCCTGCCGCTCAACCGGTGCCCCAATCCCTGCAAGCCCTGACCGGCCCTCCCTGGGCCACTACAGCCCTGTGCCAGAGCCGTCGGTGTCATCACCATGGCCCCACTGTGCTTCCAGTCCTGCTGCAGTGAACGCCCAGATGTCTGTGCACTTTCGGACGCTGTCCGCACTACCGCCTTCTTGCCACCGTCCGACGCATCAGACAGCCTCGTTGTACCCGCCCGAATCAGGTCGTTGCCGTCAAACTCTACCACGTGCGCTCAATCTGATTTGCCATGGACCCGCGCCCAAATGCCGCTTAAACTCCATCCCTCCTCATTTTGAACCAAGGTTGATTTACATGTTTGACGGGGGAAAGATTGTCACACATTATGGGCTTGATCCACTTCTATGTATTGCGAGGGTGCGATACGAGTGGTTGGGCCCTGATATTTACTGTGATATTTGTACTGGGATATGCTGAATGTCAATTAAATTTATAGTTTCACGACATCTGCATGCATGAAGATAGACCTCCTACCCTGTCCTACGTCAGATTTGCTATCAGAGCTTGGTTCTCCTTATTGCATTGTTTGTTACTTTTTATATTTATTTCAGCATTTTAGCCATCATTATCGCCGTAATGTTGCATATAGTTAGCATTTTAGCATAGTTTAGTTATCTATTTTGCACTAGTGAGTTTGTTTTAATTTGTAGTGGCATCTACACATCTTAGAGGGACAATAGCCCAAGAGGCTAATGGATAGGTTCAGGAAAACTTAGCCACTCAGATGACCCATTTATGTTGGGGCCCATGGCTCAATTATTTCAGCCCATGGTGGGTAACCCACATAATTAATGTTAGTTTTCACCTTATGCAATTATTGATGAAGATGTTTTCTCCGGGAGGGAAGAAACCTAAAGAGGGGCACAAGAAGACAAATACAATAAATGCTCCTTTGAATTGTGTGGCTTCTTTGGTTGGTGGCAATAGAAGAATAAACAATTAGGATGTAGACATCATGCTTCATTTTCTTGTTCCGTGTAGGGCATGACAGAAGAAAATGGAACGATGCAGGTTTGCGCAGTGCTATAAAACCACAGAGGTGTGTGCATTTGCCTGCAGGGTGCTGCTATGCAAGTGAACGCCCAGGGAAGGAAGGAAAAGGAGGATAAGAAGAGAAGAGATTGCTCTTCATCATCTGAACAGCGTTCTCACCACAGGGACGATCAGGTTTGCAGTATGTTTTGATGTGATCGTGTAGGAGAGTTCAGTTATTATTAAATCCCTATTGTTCTCTTGTGATTTTAACTCGAGTCTTGGCAAGAGACTCCGAATAATTTTACATATTCATTATTTTTATAGTAAATCTTCTCCTCTGGTTTGTCCGTGATTTTTTCCCTTTGTATTGGAAGAATTTTTCACGTAAATCTTAGTGTTTCACGTGGATGTGTGTTCTATTTAATTTTTTCACTGTGTGATACGATTTGTCAAAAATTATTCGTACATAAGCTATTTTCCCATCAGGGACCTCTTCCCATTTGAGGAGAGTTGGTGACCAATACGCTACAGCATTCAGTGACTTAATCTTGTCCAATAAATCAATTCGTACAAACTCTAAAATGATTACATACAATTATATAGTTTGATGTACAACAAATATTACGCCAACAATTAAGAATGAACTGGATGTGATGGCTGTGATTCGCAGAGTCTCAAGATCCAAAGGTCCAAAATCCATGATCCCTGTAGGTTGCATTTAAAACGGATGTTGGAGAGGGATTTTGATTGCAATCTCTACCCCTCAAAATTATATTCAAATGTCGCAATATCTCGTCAACTGTTACTTTATACAAATTTTAAGATTTAGACAGAGATAAATTAAAAGTGAAATAGATTTCAAAATCTACAAAAGATACTTCAAGATAACTTCATATCTGCAGATGTTGTTAAATCTGTGCATGGATTTTTTCATGGGGTGCCTCTACCGCAAGGTATCACCTCTTCTTTAATTGCTCTTATTCCAAAAGTGTCATCTCCAACGTCATTTGCAGATATGAGACCTATTAGCTTATGTAACTTCTCGTATAAAATCATATCTAAACTCATAAGCAATAGGATGGTTGCTATCCTCCCAAAAATCATCTTTGAAAACCAAGGTGCCTTTGTACAAGGTCGGAACATTATGGATACTATTTCCCTTGCCTCAGAACTTATGAAAGATATCGGCAGGAAGATAAGAGGTAACAATATTATCCTTAAGCTGGATATGGTCAAAGCATATGACAGATTAGAATGGGACTTTCTGTTGACAGTTATGAAGGCTTTTGGAATCTCTAATTGATTCTATTCTTTAATAACTATGTTGATCAGTAACTGTTGGTTTTCCATCATTTTCAATGGCTCTCTGGTTGGGTATTTTAAATCCACTCGCGGAGTCCGACAGGGAGACACCCTTGCTCCTGCTCTTTTCATTATAGCTGAGGAAGCTCTTAGCCGTGGCATTTCGTAGTTGTTTAGTAGTGGACAGATTCAATACTACCATGTTTCTCGGGGATGCTTGCCAATTCCCACCTTCTATATGCTGATGACACATTGGTTTTCCTAAATGGCATGACAAAAAACATAAGAAAATTGCTTTCTTTTATTAGAAGGTATGAGGATTCTTCAAGTCAGATGGTGAATGCAAGCAAAAGTAGCTTCATTATATCGCAAAAAGCTAGTGCTACAACGATCAGGAGGATTACAGATCTGACTGCATTTTAGTATAAAACAGGACTCAATTCTTATCTTGGAGTACCTCTCTTTGAGGGGAGGAAAAGAGTATCTCATTATAAATACCTACTGGACAAAATTTGTAACCGAATTGGAAATTGGCAATCCAAGTATCTCTCGTAGGCAGGCCGTAGATGTTTACTTATTTCTATCCTTCAATCTATTCCAATATATTCTACCAGCGCATCTTGTTTACCATCCACCATCGTTGATACTATTAACAAGATATGTGCTAATTTTTTCTAGGGAAACAAGGATGGGATCAAACGCCATTGGGTATCATGGTCTGACATCACTAAGCCTATTGATGAAGGAGGTCTTGAAATTAGAAGCCTACACCATATTCGGATAGCAATGGTGGCCAAGCAAATCTGGGGGATTCTTCATGGCTCTTCTCTATGGTCCAAATATACCTTTTCTAAATACATAAAGGGTCACCTCAGCTCCATTGAAAAGCCATTTCCAGCTGGAGTGCGTAAGGATGTTTTCATGAAAGCCAGGCAAGTTGTTCTGTCAAATAGCCGATCGATTCCTATGAATGGGGAGAATATTAATTTCCTTAAAGACAATTGGTGTGGTACCATTCTTGTTCCTCAGCATAACAACCCAAAAGTTTCTCTCAAAGAGGCTATTGCTAATTCCGGTCATGCTGCCTGGACAGTAATCCCTGGTCATTTGCGCTCTGCTGTCAGCTTAATTCAGTTTAATCACATGCCCGACAGGTGTGTATGGGCGGCTAATTCTGATGGTGTTTTTTCTATTAAATCAGCATATAACTATGTTAGACCCCAAGGGAACAAACGCAGCAGACTCAGCAAGATCTGGGGCAGAAACATATCTCCGAGAGCTTCTCTCTTCTGCTGGCGGCTTATTCACCTTGCGTTCCTGGTTGACAGCTCCATTAAAAGATGTGGAGTATGTATTCCATCGAAATGTGCCTGCTGTAATGATAATTTTCAGGAGGAAAGTATGAACCATTTATTTGTGAATAGCCAACTTGCCTGTTCACTGTGGGGTTTCTTCAAACATCTTTTTGATCCCCGGTGTAGGGTATCAGATTCAATAACCATCAGATGTTGGGATATTATCTGCTACGTTGACACACAAACCCCGTATGGTTATACTGCTATTAATGTCATGCTGCACATATTATGGGAAATATGGAAGGCCCGATGCAACAATAGATATGAAGGTATAAACCCATCCCATCGTAGAATTAAACAACACATAATGGAGCAGGTTTTTCACTCAGTCCAGCAGATGAAATTCAAAAAGCTCCCAGCTAAGCATGAAATGCAAATCCTTGCTCAGTATAATTTTACATACAACTGTTCAATTAAGCCACCTAAGATAATAAAATGGTACTATCTAGATTTCGGCTGTGCCCTCAATGTTGATGGGGCTACTAAAGGCAATCCTGGTTTGTTTGGTGGAGGAGGATGTCCGAGAAGCTGTAGGGGGGAGGTCATTTTCGGATTCTCCTCTCTTCTCTCCTACGGGTGGCCGACAGTAGCGAGGGGGTGAGCTAGCAGGGCGACAACGATGGCGTGCGATGAGGACGGGAGTAGGAGCATGGTGGAATGACGCGGTGGACCTGTTCACGGATGTGGGAGCCGGCAATGGGGAAGAATGACATTTTCACGTGGATTCGTTAGTTTGAGCACGATAAAGCTTGTAAAATGTAGGGGGATGGATCTCTCACCTTCCTATGTTATTTCCCCATAAATCCATCATGGTGAGGCCAAGAGAGGGCATATTTCGTGTTTTGGGGAAAAATCATGCTCGAGGTAGTGTGGTAGTTTTCAATCGATCCGAACCGAGATTCGTGGGTAGATTCTTTCCTTTTTGTTCTGGGAATGTCCGTGGGATGAGCTCCATTGTATTCCCTTTCATGTAGAGGTGAATGGGGCACGGATCAACACCCCGGAGGGGTGTTCTGTCTGGAAGACCCCGCAGGAGGCGGCCAACTTGATAGCCATCAGGGTCAGGGAACTTGCCCATTCAGTGGCTAGAGATGTAGCTACCCAGGTCTCTGGGAGGCCAAAGATGTGGCCACCCAGGTTTGTGGTGGGCCAGGGAACTTGCCCACTGAGTGCTAGAGATGTGGCTGCCCAGGTCTCTGGGCGGCCAAAGATGTGGCCACCCAAGTTTGTGGGCGGCCGGAGAATTTACCCACTGAGTGGCTAGAGATGTGGCCGCCTGCGTCTCTAGGCGGCCAAAGATGTGGCCACCCAGGTTTGTGGGAAGCCATGTCCCTGGCCTCCCAAGATAGGTCTGCCGCCCATGGAAGTCTGCCCAGGCTGGGCGGCTGATGGTTGGTCGCCCAAGTCCCTTGTGTAGGCAGCCATGAGAGTGGCCGCCCTGGACAGCCAAAGATAGGGGTGTGCACAGTCCGATTTGGTCCGGTTCACCTCCTTTTTTTCTCAAATCAAACCAAACTGATTCGAGTCTTAAACTGACCCAAACCAAACCATTTTACATGATGAACCGACCCAAACCGCTTCGGTTTGGTTCGGTTCATCGGTTTGGGCTTACAATTTTTGGGCCTTGAGCAATGCCCAAAATAACTGCACAAACAATAGAATGAGACTTCTAGAGGGTAACATGCTCATCATTCTCCACATGAAACAACCAAAAACATGGGATTCAAGAAAAATATCATGGTAATCAATCTCATTTTTCTATAAACACATAATTAGGACACATACGCAGTCTACGCTTGGCCGCTTGGGTACGTGTAATTGGGTTATGTGGGCTAGTTCAATTTTCTCAAATAGAAAACCGAACCAACCCGTTTCAATTTAAAATGGGTCGGTTCAGTTCGGTTCACCGAATAGCAGCATGAATAACCCGATCCAAACTTGATTTTTTGGTTTGATTTGGATTGGGTCATCGGGTCGGTCTGATTTCTGCACACCCCTAGCTACATGTCAGCTAGAGTTGTCCCTCATCGTGCATGACTTTGAGCAGCGTTTCATCGAACAAGAGCACGCCCTCTGCGCCCTGCAAAAAGGATCCATTCCAGAGGATGTGGAGCAATCCCCATTCTCTGACCAAATCTTGAAGGCTGAAATCTCCCCGAGAGTCTCCCTCCTAGCCTTCAAGTCCTACGATGGCCAGGGAGACCCGGCCGGCCATTTTGATAGCTTCGACACTCTGATGACTTTGCACGGAGCATCTGATGCTGTCAAGTGCCACACGTTCGTGACCACCCTGATCCAGGGAGCCCAAGCGTGGTTTCGAGCACTCGTGCCTGGCAGCGTCCACAACTTTTGTCAGTTTGGGAGACTGTTCAAGGAGAGCTTCGCCGGTAGCGAACCTCCAAGGTCGATAGCGGGGCTATTGGCGTTGAAGCAGGCACAGGGGGAAAAGCTGCAAGCATACACTAACTGATTTAGGTCGGAAGCCCTGCGCATCCCCCGCCTGGACGTCGCCTCAGCCATCACCGCACTGACCAGAGGCACCTGAGATGAGAACCTCCTGCAAGAATTAGTGCTTCACACTCCCTCCTCTCTCTCCGAACTGGTGACCTTGGCCCTGCGTCATGTAGAGTGCGAAGAGGTCCTCCATGTTTGTCGAGACTCTGCAAGCTCAGGGTGAGAAGGAGACCAAAAGTGACCGTTTGAGAAGGCCTCAGGCCAAGGAAAAAGAAGAAACTGAGACGGAGACCGTAAAGAGCCTCCACGGAAGTTTGAGAAGTATACTCCCCTGTCCGCTCCTGTCTACGAGATTTACCAAGAAATCAAAGACTCAGGCCTCCTTCACTGACCCGAACCCATGAAGGCTGACCCTCGATGCCGAAGCCGCTGTAAACATTGCCAGTTCCACAACCACCACGGCTACCACACTGGGGATTGGCAACACCTCAAGGATGAGATTGAGAATCTTATCTGCCAAGGTTACCTTTCCCAATTCGTGGCTAAGCAGCAAGAAGATCACAGAGTCCCGTCATAAGAAATCGACAACTGCCCCTGTGGGGTCCACATCAATATCATCTCAGGAGGATCTGCCTCAAGAGGTTACAACCGCTGAGGAAGAAAGTGTCACGTCGAACGAGCCTCTCGGGCTTTCGAGCACCCCAAGGCTTCGCTAGAGAGCAACCAGCAGGCCTTAGTCTTCACCGACCAAGACTTGGAAGGGGTAGCCACCCTGCATGATGACACCCTTGTAATCTTTGCTACTATAAACCATTATAACGTAGACAGAATACTAGTGGACAATGGGAGTGCCCCAGATGTTTTGGCGGATGAATGCTTCTTGAAAATGGGTGAAAACACATCCCGACTTCACCCCATTTGAATCCCCCTCTGCAGGTTCAACGGCCAGACAACTCAGCCCAAGGGAGCCCTCAGCTTGCCGATTACTCTTGGTACCCCTCCGAAAACTATCACATTTTTGGTGAACTTCATGGTGATAAAAGGGATGTCAGCCGACAATGCTATCTTTGGACAATGTATCATTGGCCAGATAAAGGCAGGACCCTCAACCTATCACCAAAAAATGAAGTCTCTAACTAAATACGGTATCGGGAAAGTCCGAGGTAACTCGGCAACAGCTAGAAGGTGCCACGTAATCTCGATCGAAGCCATAAGGCCGGAAGGGATGAAGAAAGAGGTCGAGGGAGTCGAGGATAAACTGACAGTAGGAAAGCCTGGCAGAGAACTGTTGCCAGTCTTACTCAGAGACGACCTGACTCTCGAAGTAAAGATATGAGCAGATTTACCGCCCGATGTGCAAGAGCAATATAAGAATTTTCTTTCTAAGTACGTTCAAGCATTCGCATGGTCTGATGAGGATCTCCCCGGCATTCTCGAAGAGGTGGTGTTGCATAAACTCAACCTCGATCCATCATGAGGCCCGTTCAACAGCGGAGAAGGAAGCACACCCCAGAAAAATAGGCGATCATCAAAGAGCAGATTAACAAGGGAAAGAAAATCGGGCAATTTCGTTTGGTCCTTTACCCGACGAGGCTCGCAAATGTTGTCCTGGTACCAAAGACTTTGGGCAAGTGGCGGATGTGCGTGGACTTCACCAACCTCATCAAAGCCACTCTGAAAGATAGTTACCCTTTACCGAGCATCGACCAGTTGGTCGACTCAACCTCGAGTAACGAACTTCTCAGCTTCCTAGATGCATATTCTGGCTACCACCAGATCCGAATGGATCCCGAAGACACCGAGAAGACTGCCTTTGTCACTAACTTCGGTGTCTACTTCTACACCCGAATGCCCTTCAGTTTGAAGAACGTCGGAGCCACATATCAAAGGTTGGTCAACCACATCTTCGAAGACCAGATTGGGCGAAATGTTGAGGCCTACATTGATGATATGCTCATCAAGACACCCAAGGCCGAAGACCATTTCGCCGACATGGCCGAGACCTTCAACACCCTCTAGAGGTACAACATGAAGCTCAACCCCACTAAATGTGCCTTCAGAGTCAGGTCCAAGAAGTTCCCGGGATTCCTGGTAACTCAGCGAGGGATTGAAGCCAACCCCGACAAGGTCCAGTCCATCCTGGATATGCAGCCACCTACCTACATCAAGGACGTTCAGTGCCTGACTGGGAGAATTACTACCCTTAACAGCTTTTTATCCCAGGTGGTAGAATGGTGCCTGCCCTTCTTTAAACTACTAAGGGGGCCTATGCTAGCATCTGCCAGCTTCACTTGGGATAGCGAGTGCCAAAAGGCATTCAACGAGTTGAAAGAGTTCCTGGTATCACCTCTAGTGCTGTCGATACCAGTTCCTGAGGAGCCGCTATACCTGTACCTTTCATCGACTCCCTCCACAGTAAGCTAGGTCTTAGTCCGAGACGGCAGAGGTGTCTAGAGACCAGTATACTACGTCAGCAAGGTGCTCCTCGAGGCCGAAAGAAGGTACCCCGTAACCGAGAAACTCGTGCTAGCGTTATTAACCTCGGCTAACCGCCTATGGCCCTACTTCCAAGGACACTCCATTATGGTGCTGACCAGTGATCCCCTAAAGAAGATTTTGGCCCATCCCGAAGCTTCCAGTCACCTCGTCAAATGGGACATACTCCTCAGGGCCGACGACATCTCTTACCGACCCTGCACAGCCATCAAGGGATAGGGCCTCGTAGACTTCAACGCAAAAAGCACCGCCCCAACCGAAGAAGTATCCCTGCCAACGACGGTCCCCACCTGGGACCTCTTCGTTGATGGATCCTCTAACTCGGTCAACTACGAAACCGACATTCTCCTCCAATCTCCAGAAGGAGTAGAGCTACAGTATGCCCTGAAATTCAGTTTCTCAGCATCCAACAACATCTCCGAGTATGAGGCTCTCATCTCTGGAGCCAGGATGGCACGACGCTTGGGAGCCGAGCGAGTCAGGATCTATACCGACTCCCAACTGGTTTCCAGTCAAGTCAACGGGGACTACGAAGCTCGGGAAACGTAAATGATCAAATACCTCCTGCTGGTGAAGGAAATAGCCCAACTATTCGAGACTTTTCGGGTCATCTAGATAGCTCGGGAAGAAAATTCCTGAGTGGATGCCCTCTCTCGCTTGGCCTCCTCCATCAGCCCAGAGGGCACCCGGTCGATCTGCCATTCACTCGCACATCTACCTCATTCCTCTGTTGCATGGAGGAGCCAACCAGGTAGCTGGTACTGGAGTAAGTGCTAGGATGCCCTCACGCTGTGCCCACTCCCGCCCTTTGTGGTATCTCTCCTCGGAGGCCCTCAAGCGCTCCTTGAGGGCGACAAGTCAGGTCCTCAGCTCTAACACCTCCTGCTCACGCGTGTGCCACTCCTTCGCCTGCTCCTCTCTCTCTTTCTCTCTCTCTCGCCTGCTCCCTCCTCTCCACCTCGAGGAGGATCCGTAGCTCTACTACATCTCGAGAAAGCTCCTCCGCCTCTCGGCGCCTCCTCTCCTCCTCTAACTCCGCCACTGCAGCCCGAGTGAGCATCGTCTGCAGCTCCTCTGCCTGCGAGATTCATAAATCTTATAAGCATAAAGAAATAATTTTTGCAAGGAAACAATATGCATGCATGAATATAGCATTTTTTTGAACTAACCTGTGCGGCCAAGTCACGTTTTGCTGCCTCGGTGCGCACTACTGCCCCTTCTAAGCGCTCCTCTAAAGAAGTGATCTTCGCGGTAAGGTCCCTGGTGCTAGAAGAAGCACCTCCTGCTCCTCCTGCTACTGCTCCCTACTCGGCACATTGCATTAATTGAGACTGTCAGTGGTTAAACATTAAACATTCAGGAATAATCATAAATTGCATGCATACTCACCAGGGTCACCAAGTCCTCTTGAGTGGCTGCAAGCTGGGCCTCGACGTCACGAAGGCGGGCCTGTAGGTCCATATATGCGGCATCCCGTGCATCTTGCATTCATCACATGTTAGCTAGCACATATCATAAAGCATATAGGAATAAAATAAAAATGCATTCATAACATACATACACCCATTGGCCACATCTGAGGCTGACCGGCGTACATCTCCCGGTAGCGCTACAAATATGCTGAACTGTCCTGTCCATAGGAGACAACTGGGGTCCCCCCTCTCTGCCAGTCAGCATACTACTCTGGGAATCACACCCGCCAGTCCGTCTGCATCGTCCCCCCCGGGACTTCTGCCCTATGCCGCGTGGCTCTGTAACCTCCACCCACTCCTTGTGAAGGCCTAACGTCCTCATCGCCAACCTCAGCCTCAGGGGCTCGATCTCGTTTAGGCAGTGAAGCCAAATCTCACGCCCAAATAGAGGTCAGCTAGCTACCACCCACGGCTGGCCCTCGTCGGGCATCCCTAGGTAGGGCCTTCACACAACTTGCATGCACATGTCATCATAAGATCATAATATCATAAGCAGGAAATAGAGGAAAATGCATCATGATTACACACATACCCGGGCAGCGAGGTAATCTCGAAACTCCTACCTAAGCACTCTCAACTCATAGGCGTGAGGCGCTCCAGTCATCAACGGCAGCCAACGTCGTGCCAAGGGGTACACGTCGGGATGTCGAGGGCCAACTCGGTCCTTCGGCATATACAAGGGGCTCCACACCTACATCCACAAACATTAGCATAATGATCATAAGCATAATCATGAGCATTCACAAGCATTAGCATGATAATCATAAGGATCAACATTAGTAATCATAAGCATAAACATTAAGCATAATCATAAGCATTAAAATAACAAAAATGCATACCTGAAGGAAAGGTGAGAAGTCACTGACAGTCGTCTCACAACCTGTCCCCACGGACAGGTCGGCTATCAAATGTGCCAGCACGGTAGCACCCTAGGCGTACTGCCAAACATGGTCCAGATCCTCCAAAAGTCCCAAAAATCTACAGTTCAGAACGTCTCCCTTTGTCCCCAGCAGTAATCTCCCCAGCATCAGAAATAAAAACCTCCTCAAATCAATGTCCACTCTATCCCTATGAGTGGGGTCCTAGAAATAGACTGCTCGAGCTCTCTCTAGCATCCTATTTGCAAACTCCTCTAAGGACTCTCCCATCCTCTGGCGAGCCGCCCCTAACCCCAAAACACTCATCAACTCTACTCTATAGATCACCCTGCTTTCCCTAGGGCTAACCATCGTTGTATCCATGTCTAAGAGTCTGCGGGATAGGTCCCTATAATGAGGGTAGGTCACCCCACTCACTGCCGCGCCATCCACCCTCAGCCCAGTGATCCTAGTCACGTCCTCTAGAGTTAGCACCATATGCCCCCAGGGCATCAGGAAAGCCCAGCTCACCTGATCCCACCTCTCTCTCAGGACCTGTATCAAAATCAGGTCCGGTCTAACAGGCTCAATGCTAAGGAAGGGGCCGAACCCCATGGCTTCTATCCTCACCCTCTAGAAATCCGGCAACCCCCAGTAGGCTGCCACCACCAGAACCCAGGAAAATCGGGTCCTTTGGACCGTTTGAGGATGTAGCGGTCATTGGAACAACCGCTGCGCTCCCACCGGAGGGGCGTTCTTCTCCCCATTTCCCCAGGTCATGGAAATGGGCCAATAAGGCCTACAATCATTCCTAATGGGTCCCTGGACCCATTTTTACCCCATCCCACATACATGCACGGGCTTAAATTAATAAAATTGCTTTTTTTAGTGCTCGACCAACCTCAGAGGACCATCGTCCGGTCGCTGCCACTGGTGCTTCCCTGGCCTCCTGGGCTTCTTCTCCGTCTTCCACGGTCTCTTCAGCACCTTCCACGGTCGGGGGAGGGGCTTCCTCCATTCGGACCGCCACCGTTGAGCCTCCTTCTTCCTCCATTTGTGTCACCACTAGGGAGGAGTCATCTTCGACCAAATGACATTGGTGGCGCTTGATCGCCCTCTTCTTCACCATCTCGTTGGAATGGGGGTGGCCACGGTGGTCATCACCGGTGAGGGCTCACCGCGTTGGTCGCCGGGATCGCCGGAGTCACTGGGGGTTCGGATGCTTTGGTTTGAATGTGTTTGAGTGGGGAGGGAATGAAATGATCAGTTGTTTTTTTTAAACCCAGGAAAATTGGCGGTCTATCGTAAGACCATTACACCCATTTTGGTGGTCCTTCCTTCGACCGTTTACTCCCTAGGTCATCTTTCACGAAGGATGTGAACCGGCGTCTATTGGCGGTCCATTAATAGACCGTTAATTCTATTTTAGCGGTTGTTCTTGAGACCGTTTGTGGCTTGAAATGACTTGATGAGTTGCAATACTTCATGGATATATTTCATGCCTCATTATATGCTTCATGATTATTTTGTGAATATTTTGTTGATGGCTCACCCTTCTTATGGCAAAAATCATAAAAATCATGAAAGTCATCACACACTCCATGCGCTCTCCGATAGGTAAGTCAGGTAAGTATATCAATCCCTAGTCCCTTAATGCATTACTATATGGTATCTATGATATATTACCTCTAGAATCGGCTGGTCATTCATGTATTCTGGGATTTGATGTTCCCCTTTACCAAAAATGATGATGATCTAGGTACACATGTTTAATCGTTGGATAGGCCATTAGGTTTGAAAGGCTGGGGGATGATGGTTCTATCTTGCACGCCATGGTTGTAGATAGTATCTTGACCTTGGTTCGTCCGGTCTAGCAATACTATTCTCGAGTATCTTGTTATTTTATCTTTTCTTTACATTTATTTTAATGATTTCTTTTTCCTTTAGCCCAGCATGCATCATGTGCATTCTTTGAGCATTCATGTGCCCTCATCTGTCCAAGTGTCTCAGTAATGGTGGATAATTGTGTCCATGGTCTCAAGTAAGGAGAGTCATTCCACTCTAAGTTGGAAGGTTTCTCTCGGTCTTTTTGCTCGGTCTGGTTAGCTGGAGATTCCTATCTGGAGTTTAGTTAATCGTCACTTTCCTTTCCATTTGCTCCGGCCACCTATCAGCTGTGCGTTCCAGTGAGGAGGTTGGTCGTGTTTTCATTTCCTTTAGTTGTTAGTTCCTCCAGATATGCGTCATTCAGATCTGCCATTCCTAGTGATTGGTTCAAAATTTTCTGAAAAATTCTTATCACTCGTTGGTTGAGGACGGGTGTCTTTTGCCTTAACGCCTACTTTTCAGTCCACTCCGTTACATTTTTCGCTTCATCTCCATGTTCCATTTTGCTTCCGCTTTACCTCCGCTCGCTCCCCTGCAAAGAGGATGTTAAGGAGGGGCATCTGTTGACACCTGTTTATGACCAATGAGTTGGGTCATCTCCTTATTTATCTTTATGATGCTCTGAGTTATCTACCCTTACTGGGCCATCTCGGTCGATTTTGGGGCTTATTTCTTAGGTCATTCTCCTTGGTCAGGTCTCGTTCCTCATTCTTTGTTCGTTGGATGAAGCTTGGTGGGTTTAATTGGTTTTGCCTCATCCATGTTTTTGGTGGTCAATGCTTGGGCCGTTTGATGATGTGTGGTGGTTGATCCTTATACTGTTTGCTGATGCCAGAGTCCAGAGCTGTTCTTCTTTCAATCTTATCTTTTGTTATCCATTGAGCTCTGGCGGTTTATAGTAAGGCCGTTAGAGTCTTTCTGGCAGTTGAAGCTTGGACCATTTCCAATGGCAGAGTCCTGTTCAAACTTTCAAATCTTATCCTTTGTTGAATGACCAACTCTGGCGGCCTATTCCAGGACCATTAGTGGGCTTTGGCGGTCTATTGTGACACCGTTTTATCAGACAGAGAGTTCTAGCAGAACTGCTCTTTCTCTGCTACGTCGTGGATAAGATAGAGTTGTAATTCGATCTTGGAGCATACCCCGGCTGGCAGAAGCTGGCGATGCTAGGACACTCGGGCACTGCTCAAGGCCTCCGTATGACAAGGAGGCATACCAGACCTAAAAAGAAAAGGGGGTGAGCCTCATCTCATTGGCTCAGTAGGGGTCCCACGGATCCCCACCACAACAGAACGTAATAAACACCGCAATAAATAAAAGGCATAATGAACTATAAAGCAGGAAAGATAGTAAGACAAATGGATCAGCACTAAATGCACATAACCACGTTAAACCACTAACTGCTAAAAGCCTGCATAATAATAGACTACCTCGAGCACTGAGCATAAACCATGCCAAATCAAGTTCTCGTAATTTCGATTAGAAAGACTAGATCTCGGTAACCCATCTCGAAACCTTTCTACTAGCGGACGGCCCTTAAAATCTAGGCTACCAGGTAGACTCTCAATTGGTCAATGGAGAGACACAGTTATACTACCAGAAGAAGACTCTCGAAGGTAGCAAGGAGCTACGTTTCAATCATGCCTAGCGAGGACACAAAGTCTCCAAAACTCTGAACCTAGTCACAGATGTACCACGGCTAATCACAGTAACCCATGAATTGATATCGTACAATAGGATACCCTCGGCTGCCTGAACAATAAGCCACAATAGTAAGAAACTAAGGTCGCCACACTCGAGTGACAGGAGTACTATCCACTAGAAGCAAGGCCGAATGCATGCATTAATGACTTAGTTCATAGTCTCAGGTGTCTCCCTACTGTCCCAGGCAGAAACTGAGACACCGTACATGGAACACAAGATAAGGGTCTAGTCAGGGTCGTGCTCATCAACACACATCCGAAGTCCCCGACCACGTATGCACACACTGACTGACTGTGCTACATCAGGCCCTTTAGCCAGTTTTCCTCTGGGCTCGGACTCGAGCCACCACAGTGGGAGGCCCTACGAAAATCAGCCCCAAATTCTCTCTCTCGAGTTTAGCTCTCCACTACTCCCAAGTGGGTCGACACAAGCGTACCCAAGTAAGTTACTACTAGTGAGAAAAGGTCACTCCAAGTAAGGACCCAATGTGAAACCATTAACGTGTAACCGATCATGGATACAAGCACGTCACACGAAACATGAGTCTAAGTTTGCAAGGCACAAGGCCGCCAAGGTTACTATCTCAGAAAAACATAAACTATTCACATTTCCCCGCCATGGGATACACCCACATATTTTAAACCAAGTCATTAGGCATCCCACCATGCGACAGCCCTCGCCGGATTCACATGGCTAAACTCTTGGTTATTTTATCCAAATACCTCTATTTAAGTTCCGGGGTGAAAGACCAAGCTTTCGGGGCCGAAAAGGCCATTTTCTGAAGTGGGACTGGGGGTTTCGATTGGCCAGCTCAAGGGGGTCGGTCGACTGGACTCCACAAAGGATTTCTGATCAGAAACCCGGTTGACAGGCCTTCCAGGGTCGATTAACCCTCCTGCTGAATGCAGTTAGGGAAGGCCCTGCGACTAGCAAGGATGTGGTCGGTCATCTGACCGCGTCAACTCTGAACATGGTAGGTCTGACCACCACGTTTGGACTTACCGACTTAGCCCCCAAATATACTTAGACCTCTGGGTACACCGCGGTCATTAACCCAAAGCTAGACACGGTTGAAAGACTGACTGCATTCTCGCTTCCGATCTGGGCAAGGGCGAACTGCCCTAAAACCCATCCCACTCGACACAAACGAGGGGCAAAACATACAAAAACTTTGATTCATGTGTTCATACATCCACATACACTCATTTGGCTCCAAAAACCATGAAAAATCTATGCATTTTCCACATTCAAATGAAAAGCTATAAAGAACTCATGTCATGCCCAAACCATGCCAACGTTTAAATCTCCTAGCATGCGATTAACCACACTATACTATAGGGAATCGCGATTTAAGTGAGAGGATTCCATCCCCCTACCTTTTGGCGAAGAAATCACATGATTTGGATGTCGAACCGCTGAGAAATCACGCATTTACTCGAACCTGAACCCGAACCCCGATCTCGCGACCACGTCGTGCCGCACCATCGCCTCTTGCTTCTCGTGTCCGTCCCTATTGCACAAAGCCCAAGCCGCCCTCGATCTCACCCACCGCTGTGCTCCATCGGCCGCCGAAGAGGCGGAGGGTGAGAGGGAGAGAAATGGGAGGGAGTGAAGGAGTGAGGGAGAGAACAAGAAAGAGAGAAAGATGGAGAGAAACGGTGGGGGAGGGGGTTTAAATTAGGTTTTAGTTAGTTTTTTTGTTATTATATATATATATATTTAGAAAATTTGCATTAACTTTTGAAAATCTCCATTACCGTCACGACTACGACAAATAACAGTCGTACGATTATCAAGAACAGAAACCCATTGATATTCATCAAATAGAATTTTCCCAACTGAATAATTAAGAAAATTCGTAACAGTGCTGATAAAAGTTTCAACGGTCGCGCCTAATTGATGTTTTAGTTTGAGAACTAAGCCATCCTTGAATTTAAGGTCTTTCGTTCCTGTAATTGCTTTCAGAAAGTCCGCAATTGTCCACTTTTCAGCGAACGCCTGCTTAGTGATTTTCGCAAACGAATTATATGCCGAACTGGCAAACGTGCGAATGAGCCGCTTAGGTTCCTCGCCAATTCCGGGGGCAGGCTGACCAAGTAGCTTTGCCCACAACTTGGACGCGGGTGGAGCGGCTTTCGCTGACTTCGTTGTGAACGCGCCGAACAGTCCCTTCAGCATCGAATAATCGGCAGTAAGGAATTCCTTTATTTTCGTGAGTAGCGAACGATTGTATTTGCCGAATTGACCGGCGAATTGTTTCTTGGAGTACGAAAGGAAAATAGTAATTTCTCCCTTCGTCAGTTCCGAAAAATCGATCTTGCCCAGCTTTGTAAGATACAAGCTAAGTGCCGTCATCAACCAATCGACGGCTTGATTACCGTCGTCCGAATTCTCATTCTTGAAGAATTCGACATATATTTGATGACGAATGATAACGTCGATTAGATCAAGGTTTGTCATTGCCTAAATTATTCTCGAATTCTTGAGTGAATTCGGCATCAGCCTGTTTCTGCCTATCAATCTCAATTTTGGCTTTTGCGTCAGTGAGTGACGCCATACCAGTCTGACGGAGCTTTGTTCTCATTTCGGTAAATGAAATTGCTTCCTTAACCCAAGCATTGATAACAGCGTTTATTTCTTCCGTCGTAAGGTCAGCAAGGGCGAAATCGGTATTCAATTTGAATTGAATAGTATCTTCTTTCGCGTCATCTTGAACGGTCACGCCGCCAGAAAAAATCGATGCCGTTTCCAGCGCCCATTTATAGGCTGCTGACGTGTTATTCGTGATCGTGGCAAGAGTACTCGCCTCGCTCGCTTGTTCTTGCCCGGCTTCAGTCGCGGTACGCTGAACGGTCTTCTGTTCGATCAGCTTCGCGCCAAGCGCGACCATTTGCCGTTCCTTCTGTTCCATCGCTTCTTTGGAAAGCGTATTCGGTTGAGCCTGAACAAGCTCGAATGCACCGCCGACAGGAAGCGGAATTGTCGCTCGCGATCCTAACTCAAGTCGGCCTTTGAATACTTCGTCAACCCATGCCTTAGTTAGGCCAGTGGCAACCGGCGTCGGCTGTCCGACCATATACACGCTGTCTTCGTAATCAGCCGAATTCCGGTAATGACCGATATTCAATTCGGCCATATCATCAAGCGGCGGATGATCAATCGATGTATCATTATTGACCGCGCCAACAAATGTAAATGGAATGAAATCGAGCGGCTTACCGTTCGCACCTAATGGAGTTGTTATTCCATCAGCCGAACGGGTAATAGTTCCTTTTGTTCCTGTCCAGATTTCTTGCGTGTAAACATTATTGTCGAGACGCAAAACACGATATTTATCTTTGACTTCGATACCGAATG
This sequence comes from Amorphophallus titanum, assembly GCA_024336825.1. Taxonomy (NCBI): domain Eukaryota; kingdom Viridiplantae; phylum Streptophyta; class Magnoliopsida; order Alismatales; family Araceae; genus Amorphophallus; species Amorphophallus titanum. The sequence continues at coordinate 2,486,090 of JANBPO010000587.1, read as the reverse complement.
CACCAAGCGAACTTTCCTCTTTTTCGCGAAGCACGACAAGCACAAGAACGGTATCAGGTCCGCGCTTTTCTGTTCGCCAGTTAATGACATTCCATGGCTTATACGCCATGATATTAGGGCGAATAGTGCCGCTCAATTGTTCGGCGCGCGTCGTCGGTGTATTCCTGACAGGATAATCAACAAACAGCCCGGATCGACCGTAAGAGATAACGTCGCTTTCAGTTTCTTGAGCAAGTTGCGCGATTGGAATTCCCGAACCGTTCGCGTCCTTAATCACCGGATCAAGAACAGCCGGAACCTTAATCGTCGGATCGACATTGAACACCTGACCAAGTAATCCGGCAAGCGTTCGCCGCGTGACACCATAAAAGATCGCGCGAAGTTTATAGGCTGAATAGCGGGCTATGTTTTCGGGAGATTGATCGGTCGCGTTCGGCATCGGCAAATGTTTGTCGCCTGCCGCCTTAATCGATTTCGATCCTGCAATTACTTCGCGAATTTTATCGTAAATATCAAAGTAATACTGAAGATCAGGACGAACGAAATCAGGACTATTACCATCGGCGGAAATCGTTCCGTCATTGGGGGTAACAATGCTATCGAAACCGGGCATAGCTTTTACCTTGGGAAATTGACTTTGATTACGGTTGAAATTCGATTGTTACCCTTAAGCACTCGATAGCGTGTCATATCATAAGGATGATCTTCCGCGCTAGTGTCTTCTTTGATGATATATTGATTTATTCCAAGACTAAGGAAGAACATGAAGTGCATTTGAGGATTGCATTACAAATATTAAGGACAAATCAACTCTATGCAAAGCTCAGTAAATGTGAGTTATGGCTTGAAGAAGTATCTTTCCTAGGACATGTGATTTCTAAAGATGGAATATCAGTAGATCCATCAAAAGTCAAGGATGTGAAGAATTAGGAAAGACCGACCAATGCTACTGAGATCCGTAGTTTCTTGGGTCTTGCAGGCTATTACAGGTAATTTATCAAGGATTTCTCTAAAATCGCCATACCTCTTACTTGGCTAACTCGCAAGGAGATTCGCTATGAATGTAGCGAGGATTGTGAATGAAGTTTTCAAGCTCTAAAGGAACACTTAACTACTACTCTAGTCTTGGCTTTACCAATTGAAGGAGAAAAATTTGAGGTATATACCGATGCATCTGGCATTGGCCTCGGATGTGTCTTGATGTAACAAGGCAAAGTTATAGTGTACTCTTCCTGACAATTGAAGAAGCATGAGGAAAACTACCCGATCCATGACCTAGAGTTGGCCGCAGTGGTGTTTGCCCTAAAGATTTGGAGACACTACCTCCATGGAGAACAGTTCACCGTGTACTCCGATCACAAGAGTCTCAAGTATCTCTTCTCTCAGAAGGAATTAAATATGAGACAAAGGTGTTGGCTGGAATATCTTAAAGATTTTGACTTCACTATTCAATATCATCCTGGAAAGGGTAATCCTGTAACTGATGCCCTCAGTCGAAAGCCAAGGGCCCTATTAGCCAACTGTATAATTCAAGAGTGGAAGCTGGTAGAGCAATTCTCTTGGCTCGACATAAGTATGGACAAGAAGAACAGTTGTATTACTCTATCACACATGAGAGTACAAACATATCTACTTTTTGAAATACAAGGACTCTAAGACAATGACCCAGTACTAGTGGAAATCAAGGGCAAGATGGAGGAACCACTGGATTTCCAGTTAGTGTCAGATGGAAGGTTATTATTCCGAGAAAGAACTTGTGTATCATATTGTCCAGAACTAAAGAAGAAGATATTAGAAGAAGCTCACAGATCAAGGTACACAATTAATCCAGGATCTACCAAGATGTACCAAGATTTAAAATGGACCTTTTGGTGGCCCAACATGAAAAGGGAAGTAGCGGACTTTGTGTCGCGCTGTCTCACGTGTCAACAAGTCAAGGCGGAACACCAAAAGTTTGTCGGTAAGCTACATCCTCTAGACATTCCTAAGTGGAAATGGGAGGATATCGGTATGGACTTCATAAAGGGACTATCTAAATCTAAAGGAGGACATGATGAAATATGGGTCATCATAGACTGATTGACCAAGTTGGGACAATTCTTTCCAATCAAGAGCCGATGGTCAGTCGACATTCTAGTTGCCTTATACATTAAAGAAGTTGTCTGACTGCATGGAGTTCCTGTTTCAATCGTGTCTAACTGAGACCTGCGCTTTACTTCACACTTTTGGAAGGGTCTACAACATTCGTTGGGGACAAGACTCAACTTTAGTATAGCATTTCATCCTTAAACAGATGGTCTGACCGAGAGAACAAATCAAGTTGTAGAAGACATGCTCAGAGCTTGTATCATTGATTTTGGTAGAAGCTGGCATGATCACTTGCCTTTGGTCGAGTTTGCTTACAACAATAGTTACTAGACAAGTATACAAATGGCACCCTTTGAGGCTTTATATGGTAGGAGTTGCCGTTCACCTTTATGCTGGGCGGAAGTTGGTGAGAAACAACTACTAGGCCCAGACATGGTAAGGAAAACCTCTGATAAGATTCAATTGATCAGAGAAAGACTACAAGTGGATTAGTCTAGACAGAAGGCTTACGCCGATACAAGAAGAAGAGATCTCAAATTCCAAGTTAGAGATCACGTCTTTCTCAAGATTTCTCCTGTATGAGGAATTCAGAGATTTGGTGTTAAGGGCAAGCTTACACCAAGATACATCGGATCTTTTGAGATAATAGAAAGAGTTGACGAGGCTGCCTACCGCATCGCTTTACCTCCTCAATTGTCCGATGTCCATAATGTGTTCCATGTATCCATGTTGAAGAAGTATGTACACGATCCCTCACATGTCATAGACCATGGAGATCTGGTGATACAAAAGGATCTCACATATGGACAAAAACCCATGAAGATCCTTGGTCGCGAGGTACGAACACTAAATAACAAGACGATTCCCATGATTAAGGTACAATGGAGTAGATGCTCAGAACAAGAAGCCACATGGGAGACCGAGGAATCCATGAAGAAAAGATTCCCAGACCTATTACCTTTTCCATTACATTGGCACCATCCCCACATCAACGAAAACACGCACCCTTCTACAAAAGGCTTCATGCCATAGCTGACTTACACATATTATCAGTCTGAACCTTATGTTTAGATCGATGCTTAAACCTTTTCTTTTGCGTTGGCGTTATCCCCACATCAACGAAAGTACATTGTCTTTGGGAAAAGACTTCGTGCACTAGCCGATCTGTACACACTGTCACCAGTTTGAACCTTATGTTTAGACCAGTGCTTAAACCCTTTTTCCTTGCATTGGCACTACCCCTACATCAATGAAAATACATTTCTATCGACAACAGGCTTCGTGCAATGGCCGATCCATACACTATCACTAGTCTGGACCTTACATTCGGATTGATGCTTAAACCTCCTCAATTGCATTGGCATTATCCCCACATCAACGAAATACATTTCTCTTAGCAAAAGGCTTCGTGCCTTGGCTGATCTACACATGTCATCGACGTGAACCTTATGTTCAAATCAATGCTTAAACCTTTTCCTTTGCGTTGACGTTATACCCACATTGATGAATACACACTTTGTCACCGTAGGGCCCCGTGCTGTAGCCGATTCATACACGCTATCACTGGTTTGGACCTTACGTCTGGATCGGTGCTCAAACCCTTTTCTTTGCATTGACTTTATCCCCACGTCAATGAAAATACATTTTTATCAGTAAAAGGCTTCGTGCCCTAGTTGATTTATACCTATGTCATCGGCCTGAACCTTATGTTCAGATCGATGCTCAAACCCTATTCTTTGCATTGCCATTATCCCCCACATCAAGGAAAACATATTTTATCGAAAAAAGTTGTCATAGCCTAGCCTATGTCCATACAGACTATCACTAGTTTGGACCTTACATCCAGATTGGTGCTTAAACTTTTTTTCCTTTACGTTGGCACTATCCCCATGCTAACGAATGCACATTTTGGTGGCGTAAGGCCATGTGCCCTAGCCATTGGGTACAATATCACTAATCTGGGCCTTACGTTCTGATTGGTGCTTAAACCCTTCCCTTGCATTGGCGATATCTCGACACCAATGAATACACATTTTATCGATGAAAGGCTTCATACCCTAGCCGTTGTCCATACATACTATCACTGGTTTGGACCGTACGTCCAGATTGGTCTTTAAACCTATTTTCCTTTGGTGTTGGCGTTATCTTGACGAATACACACTTTAATGACGCAATGCTATGTGTCCCCGCCGTTGCGTACACTATCACTAATCTGGGGCTTATGTCCAGATTGGTGCTTAAACCATTCCCTTGCGTTGGTGTTATCCCTAGACCAATGAATACACATTTTATTGGTGAAAGGCTGCATGCCCTAGTCGATGCATACACTATCACTAGTTTGGACCTTACATCTAGATCGATGCTTAAACCTTCTCCTTTGCGCTGACGTAAGCCCCATGTCAACGAATACACCATCCCACCGGTGAAAGGTTTTAGGCCTTAGCCGATCGGTATGCATCATCACTAGCTCAAACCTTACGTCTGAGCCGGTGCTTAAACCACTTTTCCCTGGCATTGACATTATCCCCCACATCAACAAAAACACATCTCTATTGGAAAAAGGCTTCGGGCCCTAGCCAAATCATACAAGCGATCGCCGACTGGGACCTTAACGTCTGAACCAACACATAAACCCGTTTCTTTGCATTAGCGTGCACCTTACGCCAATGAATACATTGTTAAGCATACATCCCTGCACTGATGCATAAGCTACTTGGGCTTGAAAACCATCTTTCAGTCCATGAAGAAATCCATGTCAATTCTTTTGGTTCGAAAAGAAAATAGGGCTTAAAATAGAGGCACCCCATCGGACTTGTTCAGATATCCTGAACAAGGGAAAAAATGGCTCTAACCCGACTGTGGCAAAAACCCGAAAGGGCGCTGTAGGTAAAATAGGGTACCCCACCATGTGAAAACTCGAGAGGACGCGTGGGCGAATGGAAGAGGGCGCTGGCTCTGGTGAAAACCCAAACGGGCGCTTGGGTCACTAATGTGGTAACAAAAAATTCTTCCTCTCATTCTTGTTCAAATTCTAAGTTGGACATTCATTACACGTCCTATCAGAAACCCTAATTTCAGAACCTTTGACATGGACCTTTCGTCCTTGTCGATGAACAAAATCTTTCTTTGCCTCGGCATTTAACCCATGTTGATGAACAAACCCTACCTTCGATTTTCATCGTCATTGGCAAAATCGATGAACAAAATCATCGACTCGGACCTTCCGTCTGATGTGACACGACCTCGGACCTACTAGCAAGCACAATTTGCAACGTAAACGGAGAGAGAGAGAGAGAGAGAGAGAGAAGAAGAAGAAGAAGAAGAAGAAGAAAAGAAAAGAAAATCTCTCACGTAAACCTCTTTTTTCTCTCTCCATTTCTCTCACCTAAACCCCCCTTAGGTGGGCAAAACCAAGTGGGGCCCACTCACATTCTCTCTCCCATGCGCCCCATGTATATATATCTCTCTCTCTCTCTCCATTTTTCCCACTTAAACCTCCCTTTAGGTGGGACAAAATTAAGTGGGACCCACTCCCACTCTCTCTCCCATGCCCCCCTACGTAAACCCCTCTCTCTCTCTCTCTCCATTTTGCCCACCTAAAACCCCCTTTAGGTTGGCCAAAATCAAAGGGGGCCCACTCTCTCTCTCTCCAGCGTGCCCACCTAAACCTCCCCCCTTTAGGCAGGCCAAACACCCCACACCCAGTCCATTCTCTCTCCAGACTGCCCACCTAAACCCCCCCTTTAGGCAGGCCAAAACCCACTAGCCCTCACACATAAAATCTTGACTCTCCTCCATTGTCCCACCTAAACCTACCCTTTAGGCAGGACAACCCTCAAACCCCCAACCCTTTACGTGGGCTCACCCCTTTACGTGGGAGCTCCACAACTCAGCCATCCCTTGCCTATAAATCCCCCTAGAAGGCCATGGGTCAAAGATGTGTAGAGGCATATGAAAAGGCTCAACCAAAGGAGATAAGCAAACAAGGCACAAGCACTTGGAGCATAATATGGCTATTTGTTCGTGTTCGATTTAACACATGCCAAGGATATTTCACATCAACACCCCTCATATGGTGTTTAGCTAATACACATGAACATTCTTCTCTGCATGTGGGGCGCCATGATAATAGCGGGGATACTCATCCATCGAGTTCGCTTGCGTATGGCATGCCATGGTAACGACATCGACATCCTCATGATGAAACCTCCCATACTATGAGGTCAGCCTCCAACTGCTCGCTCTAAGTTGATGACCGATTGCTCCGCCTGCCACCCCGAGTTAGCTCAACCTTAACTCAGAAGTATCATTCCCGAGGCCTGGTCCTAACTCTCAAACACATTGACACCTGGCACGCATGCCTTTGACTCAATGTTAGTGTCCTAGTATTTAGTCCAGCCTACATCACTCCAAAGTGTCTGCAGTCACTTGGAGGACCCTATGTAAAATTACAGAAAAATCACTTTATTGTCTTGTAACTTGCTCCAATGTATTAAGGCCTTTTAGTGCCTCTCTGTAATGCCTTTGTGGCTCATCATAGTGAAGTGTACTCGGAATACCCGTTTCTTCACCTCTCTTGGCACACTTTGGTATCCCTGCCCCTCCAGCTCCCGATGTTATTTGTCTCTTGGACCAGTACCCATCTACTTCTTGTTGCGCCCGTGTCCGCAGCCCTCTTCTAGTTCATGTCTCTCCTGGTTTCCAGTGCCTTCAACCCAGTTTGCCGAATCCAATGGTCGAATCCTACCTGCAGTGCGAGCTATATCCCTCTTCTACACTACAGCTTCTAGGGTCTCACAGTCCACCTTCAGTAGAAATAACAAAGGTGTTCAAATTAAATCCGATGTAAAATAAACACCGCCTTCTTGCGGTCACTGGGAAAGACATCTTGTACATGAATATCCACAATTGCTTACACTCGTACTAGCGAAACTTCCTTTTCTCCACGTGTCACCCGACATCCCATGCCCACGTGCCGTGCCTTGGTGGTACTTCTCTAGTTAAAACTTTGATCTACAAGTGATCATCGAGAAATCGACTGGCACACCTGCATTCCACCTGGTTGTCCCTATCCTAGTCGTCCAGAATGATTAATCATACACTACTCTTTCTTGTGCATTTTATATCATTCTTTGCATTTTCCTATCAATACCCCAGGAATTCCTGCATGCCTAGCCAACCCATCTCGGCCTTTTGTAACAGGTGAGTGTGCGTCACACTGTAGAAAATTAGAAATTTTCGTGAGCTGAACAAGTTGGCATGTTCGGTGGGACGTCTCCTACCTTTCTTCTTTTTGCTGAAGAGGAGCTAGCGCTAGCCATGAAGCCATGGTGTCCTTTTTCTATCCTTGCATGAAAGGTAGATGAGGAATATCCTCTACAGCTTCCAGTTTACGCTCCAGTAGCCGGTTCGTGTCCGATAACCATCTTTCGACCGTCTCGCTCACTAGCAATAGGCAACACAATAGTAATGGCCGCTGTGACATATGGCCCCATCGTCATTGCTACCCACCCATGGGTGGGTTACTTGTCGATGTTGATCCCTTTTGACAACTTCACCCCCGTGATGGGGTCATCCCTTACCCCTCTACATTTTTTTCGAGGCTCGAGGATGAGAGAGAGAGAGACCGTGAGAGAGGGAAGGAGAGAGAGAAAGAGAGAGGTCAGGGAGAGAAAGAGAGAGAGAAAGAGAGAGGGAAAGAGAGAGAGACCGTGAGGGGGGGTGGAGAGAGAGAGAAAGGGAGAGAGACGGAGAGATCTGGCGGGGGTGAGGGATCGTGAGAGTGAGAGAGACGGTGGGAGAGAGATGAAGAGAGGGGTCGCCGCATGGGGAGGGTGGCCGGTGGAACGTGGGTGGCTCACCGGAGGTGCAGTGGCGGTGGGGGAGGGCGACGAGGGTGGTTCGCCGGAGGGAGAGCAGCCGCGAGCGACATGCATGCATGGATGTCGGCGGGAGGGAGTCGGTGGAGGAGGCAGCAGAGAGGGGGGGGGAGTCGGGTGTGGCAGCGATAGGGGTGTGGTGTAAAGAGAGGGAGGTGAGGTGGTCATTCAGTGGGTGGAGCGAAGGGAGAGATGAGAGTGGTGAGAGAGAGGGAAGAGAGACGGCCGGTGGGAGGTAGAGGGTGAAGGGGAGTGGAGAGGGGTCTACCGCGATGGTCGCCAGTGAAGAGAGGGGGAGCGGATGTTGTTAGCAGAGGGAGAGAGGCGTGCTTGGCGGGTGGGTTAGAGAGAGAGGGAAGGAGGGGAGTGCAACGCAGGGAGTGAGGCCACAGGCGGCAGGGGGGCGACGACGGCGGTGGTCATGGTGTGGGCTAGAGAGAGGGCTGCGAAGAGGGAGAGAGTGGGTGAGAGGGGGTTCGATGGGTTCCCCGGTCGTCCGTGAGGGGGGTTCGCGGGTTGCGGTAGTTAGGGAGAAGGAGAGAGTGGCCACGACAGTGTATAGGGAGAGGAAGATGGAGTGAGGGATGGGGCTCGCCGTCGACGGGGTGGTAGAGAGAGGGGGTGGCCAGTGGGAGAAAGGGCAATGGGCGGGGTCTCGCTGGGAGAGAGGTAGCAGGGAGAGGGGGTGGCGCGACTGCGGGTGCTAGCAGAGGGAGGGACGGTCAGTGAGGGAGAGAGGGAAAGAAAGAGAGATGGAGGGAGAGGAGGTAGCTCTGTCGCTGGAGGTGTGAAGATGTCGTGGGAGAGAGGGGCGGTCGATGGGGGCTGGGTTGCTATAGGATGGAGATGCTGTGTGGAGTAGAAGAGAGTGGGGTGAGAGAGAGGCCGGTGGAGTGGTGGCTAGGAGTGGTTTAGAGAGAGGTGATAAGAGAGGGAGACTACGGGGAGGGGCCGGCGGGCTCGCGGAGGTGGCGCAGGCGGTGTGGGGGGGGTCTGCTGTAAAGGGAGAGAGGAGAGAGAGAGACACCGCTGGTCGGGGGAATGAGAGAATGGAGAGATGGTGAGATGGGTCGGAGAGAGGTTCTCGGCGGTGAGGTCGCGGTGTTTAGTGGGAGTAGGGTGGCCGAAGCGGGAGAGGGAGGTTGTATGGGAGATGTTTAGAGAGAGAGGGAGGTAAGACAGAGAAGGGCTTGCGATTGTTGACAGGAGGGGGGGTGACACAGAGAGAGGTGGTGGGAGAGGTCGATGGTGGTGAAGGAGGGTCGACGCGGTGGTGAGGGGTAGAGAGGGGAGTGAAGGCTGGCGTGGTGAGGTGGGCTCGTCGGCGGACGCGTACGGCTGCAGAGGCAGTAGTGGTATGTGGTGTGAGGGAGGTGTGCAGGGGGAGAAGGCAAGAATAGGGGGTTCGCAGCTGGTGCGAAGGCGTGGGAGAGCAGAGAGAGGGAGGGGTGGTTCGCGGGGGCTGGAGAGGGAGGAAAGTGCGGAGGGTGGTCACGGCGGTCGAAGGTGGTCGTCGGTGGTTGGGGAAGCAAGGGAGAGAGGGAAGGGGAGAGAGGGTCATGGGGAGTGAAGAGGGGCTTAAGAGGAAGAGGGAATGAGATCGGGAGAGTGGCTGTCGCGGTGGAGGTGAAGGCCGGAGGTGGCGGTCGACGGGAGGTGGGCGACGGCGTGGGGGGTGGCCGGCGGCGGTTGCGGTGACGTCGGGGTTAGAGAGAGGGAGAGATGACCTCGCGGTGGGAAGAGAAGTGGGGATGGGAGGTCGCCGATGGGAGGTGGAATGTGGAGGGAGTGGAGAGAGGGGTCGATTTACATGGGAGAGAATTGAGAAGAGTGGAGGGGGGTCTCGCAGTTGGGAGAAGAGAGAGAGAGGGATGCATGGGAGGGAGGGAGACAAAGAAAGAGAGAGAGAGCGATTCAGTTCGCAGGAGGGAGAGAGAAAAAATAAAGAGAGAGGTGGGGACAAGATCCTAAGAAGGGGGAGGAGTTAATTTCTTATTTTTTATTATTTAAGTAATAAAGGATGGGGCCAAGCCTATTAAAATTGATTTATTTAGCATCTTTGGTTTTCATCTCCACGGGGGAAAACTCCTCATCACTGGAACCGCCGCTGTAGTCTACCTGCTCTGTTGAAGGAGAGCTCTGTGCTGGCGCCAGACTCTCCCCCTTTAGAACGGACAGTTCTTCAGCTTCATGACACGCGGGAGGAGTATCTCCCTTAGCAGAGACCCGCTCGGTCGATTCTGCAATAGGAGTAGCAGCTAAATGAACTTCGGGAGTGGGCTCACTCCCTGGAACGGTCTCCTGCCCAATAGGAGCTCCTTCAGCAGCCCCGACAACAGGAGGCGAAGGCACTCAGACCTCAACTGAAGCTCAAACGAAGAACTTTCATGTAAGCTGAAGGCATGATGGGCTGTGGGAAGCCTATGAATAAATCATAGATTACCTTCCATTTCATGGCTAGGTGTCGGAGAGGGCAGATCCCCCTCGACGAGAGCTATGGGCACTGCCCCCTCTCTCTCTCTCCAACTATTGTAGAAGCTGCTGCCTCTTGCGCAACCACTACATTAGGAGTGGCAGCAACTGTAAAGAAAGAATTAGCCAATGTGACCAAAGCAGAAATGGAGTGCAAAAGAAGGAAGAATATACCTTTTGTCATAGGCTTCTGCACATGAGAAGCCTCGAATTCTTCAAACGACACTACGGGTGGGGGAACAATTTTTGGTTCCAGCTCTGTAGACTTCCTTCGGCGGGCCCGTGTCACCCTAGTAACCGCCTCCTTTGCCTTGCTAGCGGCCTCCCTCACCTGAGACCTTGTTCGCATTCGCGAATCACCAGGAGGCAATGGCGTCATTGTCGGAGCCACCTTGGGAATCTCAAAGTACGTCGACTTCCGAGCTCTTCTTATCAACTCCCTGAAGTGTCGGGTCTCCTCCGAAGTGAGTCAGACTACACACGCACAAGGGTGAGAATAACATATATTATAACAGAAGGAGAAACAGACTGAAAGATTGAAACAAAGAAATGAAAGATACCTGCCGGCCCTGTATACAATGGGGAGAGAGGCCAATAGAACAGCGAAGGCACTTTGCCTCTCGAAGCCGCCTCGCGAATTAGCCAACATATGTCTCCTATCATCTCACTATGTTCAGCCAGCGATGCCAGGTCCGAATGGCCACAAGATGACAAATGATAATACAATCCAAGATGGTCCAGCCCCCCTCCATCGGCATATTTGAAGGAGAGAAGAAGAGGCTAGCTAAGAATGGCTTCGCTCGGGCCGCCTACTGAAAGCCCGTGGGAGCGAAGCAATGCAAATAACCAAGAGGTATTGCTATAACGTGTAGCCCGACGGTCTTCCCCTCTAATGAAAGTCCTGTAAGGATAGAGACTGCTGATCTCAGAACGTCATTCAGCTACAGAAGGGACGGGCTCCTCCGCTGGCAGAGGAAGCTGCTGAAGAACTACCCGCTCACCACTTACACGGCATAGCCTCTGAAGTGTCTTCATCAAATCATCTTTGCTGATTTCAGGCAGCTTCGATTCAGCCCTAGGCAAGCGATGCTTCGCAGCTTTTCGGGCCTCTAGATAGGCCATTACCTCTATATTGGTCCAATATCTCAGCTTCTTCAAATAAGGGGGATCAATATCTAAAGTCGGCTCTAACTGGGAGTCTAGGAATCTACGTTCGGCAACAGTCCAACATTCCCGACGAAAGTTTCTGTAAAATCCCGTTCGCGCATTCCACCATTTGATATACTCTGGAGTGACGCGGGGGAAACGAGTGGGAGGCAGGACCCTGAATGAAACCTCCTCTCGGCGATGAAAGTAATCCCACCATGTACGAGCCTCGTCATTTGCTACCTGGCCGGCCCGAGCTCTATTTGGCAGTACAAACTGGGTGGAAGGAGGAATGTGCTGATCATAACCAAAGTTTCGACTGAATCGGAACGGATAATACGGCTCCAACCACAAAATGTCGCTCTTCTAGAAAACTAGGACGGTCGATCTGATTGCCAGCGCCCAATCAACCAACTCCGGCTCTAGAATTGGGGTTGCACATCTGGCACCGAAAATAGGATGAACATACTCTTCTATCGCGTAAAGATGACATTCTCGCATTTTGTTCACTAGCGGGCTGGAGTGGGCTACCAAGCTCCAGAAGTGCAGAACTCCAGGGGCATCAATGGGAACCTTGGTCAGCTTTCCCCGAATGGCAAAAAATTACTCCGCTGTCTGTGTTGGTTTAGCGCTGGCAAACTCTATCATCCTTAGAACAAGCCACGCTGGTTGTAGCACCTCAGGAGCAGCTTCTGGGAGCAATGTACAGACCCAGGCATTGAAAAAATGTAGCAGACCAACCGTATGCAAATTCCTAGCATACAGTTTCTAGAGTCCTTAAGTCCAATACAGTTGTCTGTTGGCGTTAGGTTTCGCGATTCTCTATCACTTTATTTTTTGTGCATTGTCTTGTGCTTGCTATTCTGGCACTGTACAAGATGGTCCTGCTCTTGTCAGGATGTGGCGATGTGCTTCTTTTTCATCGTGGTGTCTGTCTTGATCATGTTGTACTTGGTAGTATTCGCCGAAAGGCTTGAATCTATGGTACTTTATTCGAGGTTCCTCTGTAATTTGCTCAGGTTGCTGTTGACTTTTAGCATTGATCTGCTGGCCATTCACGTTCATTCATTATTTTGGTCATCCCAACTTAAGTCTGCTCAGCTCCTGATGTGTCTCGCTTTTGTTGAAGTGCTCGATTAGATTCCATGATTAAAAAGATGCTCGAGCGAACCTAAGATTTTTCCTTCTTGGTGAGCTTCTGTTGATTGAGCTTGATGTTTCTCATCCTATTTGGTGGAGTCTTTTCGAGGTTAGCATTAGATTTGCTATCTTAGTGATACCTTTATCCTGTGTCTACTTAAGTGTAGACAATGTTTATTCTAAGCCTGACCTTTTCTTTGCTTTACGGTGGCTTAACTTTGGATTGCATTATGGTGTTAAGAGCTATTGCGTACCATGTTCGTTGTGCCGTGTCCAACGGTTGATGTGTAGTGAAGGCTCATCTCTTGTTTCAGGACGTAACGGTAACCATAAATTTACATTTTTTCTTGGGCTTTGTGCTAAAGCCGGTACTCATCTCTGTTGCACTTAGGCTTCTTGTGATCAGTTGTTCGCTGGATCAGTACTCGTGGCATGCAAAGTTACAATTTTCTTGAATTGCGATGGTGCCGTGTGTGTACTAAGATGTGGATACCGAGCCATTTTCTGTTGCCTATGTGCATTATTTGAGTGCGCAGCGGAAGCGTGTGGGCTGATGACCCACTGGTCGAGAGAATTATTTTTTCTTGATGTGACTTCATCTTGGCTTCCTGTGTCTTGATGTCATCTTTTGCCGTGCTATTGTTGGTAATTTTTCTAGTGTTGGCACTGGCAGTTGCTAGTGTTGGGGAATTTGTCGACTTTCTTGCTGATTGAGTACCCTCTGCTCTGCATTTTGTCTCTTGGGTGTTGTGTTCTCGAGGCGTGCCTGTAGTCCTTAAGATGCGTCCCATGAGATTGTAGTTCTTCCTGTCATTTCTTGTTGTCGTGGGTCTTTCTTGGTGAGCTGCTCGATGCATGACTTGTTCCCTGTAGTCGTGTGATCAGCTACTATTGTGCCTTGATGTGACCCTACTTGCAGTTGTGTTCCATGGTTCTGTGTGTTGTACGGAGCTGGAATCCTGCAGGTGCTATCATGTTATTATTTTGAGTGTTGTTTCTATATTATTTTGTGTTTCTATCTTGGACCATTGCCTTATCGGTTAGTATTGTTGTACTCCTCTTCTTGAGTAGAGTTAGCTTGTGACTCGATTAGATGTAATATCTGAGTGAGGACTGACTTGTTTGTGTTTGTGGTCCAGTGTTATTGTCGTTGGTGTCTTGTGTGCTAGGTGTTCCCTGTTACCTTTGGCACTGGAGCCGATGATATGGTCGAGCGGTCAGCTGGGAGGACTATGTTTCCTTGTTTAAGCTGAAGCTTGCTGTGTTGTTGTTTCATATTTTGTGATCTGTTGTCGTGGCAGTCATGTCTCTTTTCCTATAAGACGTAGTTGACGTTGCCCTATTTCGGAGGTGTCAAACTTGTGCTCACTAGCGTCGTGCTCGGTCCTGAGCGTGTGCTCGTGATTATGGTCTAACTGTGTTCCTCTGAGCTTTGTCTCTCGTGATTCGTGTCGTTTCGTATCTGTGTTTGTTGGGTTGTTCTTCCCTGCTTCTCCTTTGTTAGTCCTTAAATTTTGAGGATGAAATTTCTTAAAAGAGGGGAGGATGTAATGCCCTGGATCCTTATTGGGTCTTGTCGGATCATTATTAGGTCTTTCGGATCCTTTTTGGAGAGTTTCAGATCACTTTTGTAGCTCCCGAGTTGAGTTTTACGATCCGTGTGAGTTTTTCTCTCGTACTAGTTACGGAACCCTACGGTGAGTTTATTTCTCAATTCATCGACTCGTGGATGATACAGTTGCGATGTACTCTTCACGAGGATGGTTTTGATTATTTTTGCGTATTTTTCTGAGTTAGTACTTTTTCAGCGAGATTTACAGATTTTCAAAAATTAGGAAATTTCCTAATTTCCTAACCATTTAACCCCCCCATCCTCTCTCTCCTCTCACGCCATCGCACTCTCTCTCTCCCGTTCTCTCTCGTTCTCTCGTTCCTTCGGCTGTGGCTGCAGATGGAGGCAACCGTAGGTGAGCTGACAACGACGGGAAGCTATTGAGACGCGTGATGGAGCTGTGGCATTGGCACAATCCTGTTGGTGGATTCGAAGCCGACATGGGCGGTTTGCATTGTGGTTTTCGGTGCGGTTTAGTCGCTTCGATGCTCGATTTCTTCAGTGGAGGTAGGGAGACAAATCGCCACTTCGTTTTGCACATTTTCCCTATCTCTGTGTGCGATTTGGTGCCCTATCGAGTAAGATCGGGCTAGTTTAGGGAAAACTGTTGTTTTTGGGGTTTATAAGGTTCACCAGAAAATGGTGATGGTTTTTAGTATAATTACTGTCAAGATGACCGTCAGGATGTCAGGATCCCGTACCCGTCAGTTTCATGTCGATCGGTTGTCATTTGGGGCCGGTAGGAGTCTGGGAATCCCAGTGACCCGATTTGGGTAGATTCGTCGGAATTGCCCCATTTTTGCGATCGGATGTGTGCATGTGCCGTTTTTAGCTTCCAGGCTTCTTCTGTGGTGGTGTAGCTTTGTTTCCCCTGCACTTCGGCATGAATGGGGCGTGGAACGGGCCGATTTGGCCATTCTACTATTTTCCTTGCCAGTTTGGTGTAACGGTCCTATGATAGACAGCCACAACTGTTAGTCGTTTCGGGTCTGTCGAGGCTGGGGTCGTGTGATGGACCAATGCCAGACCGTCACATGACTGTAAAGCCCCTATGGTGCCGCGTTACATTCTGGTGGTTTTCGAGGACTGTGGCTATCAGTCCCTCGAAGATCGTGTCCCCCTCGAAGAGCGTGTCCTCCTAGAAGACTGTGTCGGTCAGTTAGCCCTGATGGACCTCCCCTTGTGCGTCTAGTTGTGTAATGCCCCTGGACTAGTGCGTTACATTATTCGTGTTAGGCTTTAGGCCCGTTGGCCCTAACGTCCCTGTCTTGGTGCGTCAGAGTGTGTAATGCGCCTATAGTAGGCCGTTACATCGTTCGAGTGTAGGTTTTAGGCCTGTTTGTCCTGACGCCCCTGCCTTGGTGCGTTAGAGTTGTGTAACGTGCCTATAGAGGAGCGTTACAGTCCTATTTTGGCCATGATGGCCGTTGTGCCATTCAGTGTCTGTTCATGTGTTGGTTTGCCTTAGGTTTGTGTCATAGGGTGGTGTTTGTGTGTCGGTAGTGTCTAGATCGGTCGGTTTAGGTGACTGGGTGTGATCTCTCCCTTGACTGTGACAGTTCTCTAACGACTCAATCTAGAACTGCCATCGTCCTTGTCTCTGGTCGCGTAGCGGCTTTTCCTTGACTACCCGGTCTACCTAGTGGTTGAGTGATAGTCCGCTTTGCCTAGATTGTCGTCCTCTGGTGTTTCTGTTTGTCTTGGCTTGATCTAGTGGTTTGCCCATGACCCGTGGATGTCCATCGGTATTTTATGAGGGCTGTAACCATGATGGCATGGCCAAGAGTGCTTGTGTATGGATTCTGTCTGTTGGTGTGTGTGTCTGTGTATGTCTCAACGATTCTATCTAGTTCAAGACATGGTTCTGGCTATAGTGAGGTATTGCTTACCTCGATATACGTGTCCAGGTGTGTCGAGGGTCCTCGGTGTTCCCTCGGGTCTTCGTGTGTCGTTTCCTCTGTTAGCGTCATTTTCTCTGGCTTAGGATTAAAGCGATTGGTGGCTTGTTCCGCTGTCTGTGACGATCTTGTCTCTGAGTCATCTGACTCAAGGATCGTTACGTGAGTAGGTCTAGCTGCCTTGTCCTAAGTTGTCGGCAGTGGTTGTGCTGCCATTGGTGCTTTGAAGTATGTGCGACAGTGCTCTCTTGCCTGTCTATACTTTCGCACTCATGTTTTGAGTCTCCGTGTCTTGTGAGCCTTCACTAGTCGTAGCCTTACGTCACGTTATGGCGTGATGGCTCTTGTAGCAGGACACTTTCCCAATATATGGTTCTTAAGCTAGTTTCGTGGGCCCCCGGTCCAACCGTAGTGTCCTTCGGAGGGGGAATACTAGCTAGAGGCCTCGTTTAGGCAATGGGCCAGTGTGTGCACACGTGGTCAGGGACTTTGGACTTGCATCGTTAGACATGACCCTGACTAGTCACTCACGTTATGGTACTGTTCTGGTTCTGGCAGTGTCTTTATCTCAGCCTAGTCCTTGCGGTAGGTTACGTGGACAACACACTAGTAGGCGCAGCATAAGATGTCAGTGGACGCAGCTGGCTATTCTTCTGGTGGTGAGACACTCTAGTCACGTGGCACGTGACTCTTCACGTTTCTTGTGCATTGTGACCTTCCCGGGTCAGCCCTCTCGTGGCTATACTCGAGGTTAGTGTCCTATCGTACGCATGACGTTCTAGTCATATGTGGGACAGTGTGCACGACGTTCTAGTCGTGGTGCGTCTGTGTCTGTCTAGGTCTTTTCTAGACTTTTGGTCTGGTCTCGTAGGCCTTATCTTTGGCCTCATAGTTGTCGACAGATCGGTGACTCCTGATCTTTCGAGTTCAGGGTCGAACCTTCTGCCGTGGTTAGGAGTAGCTTCGGGTGCTGAGATTAGTTCAGCAGCCTTGCTAGTGTGGTACGGGTTCGTCCCCTCTTCCTTACCCACTCCCTACTCCTACTCCCCTTTTCTTTACAGCTTTGTAGTTTAGTTTTCCTACTTTACTACACCTATTGTTTACCTGTTGTTTACCTGCTGTTTTAGCGTGTTACTACGTATTTTTCAGTGGGGATCCGTGTGACCCCTACTGAGCCAGTGACACGAGGCTCACCCCTCTCTTTGTGCTACTGTTCTGAGGTTGTATTCAGTAGAAAAGTGCCTCTCCAGAAGAGCTTCATGGAATAATTTTAGCTTTCCACTGAGGATTGTAGTTTGAGCTTGGATCATATTTGCAACATAAGTCAACTGGGCTTCATTCTGAGAGCCAAGGATAGGAGTCTCAGAGGCGGATGATTCCCCTACAGCAAGAACTGATGTGGGTTCAATAACATAATCTAGATGCCACCCATCCTCTTGGTCTTCAGGAGGTGGTTGAGGATAGTGGTCCTTGAAGACAATGACCATGTACTGTACATCATCAGTTATAAGCTGTAGCTTATCTGATAGACCAGTATAACACATGGCAATGTGATCTTGCTGAGCCTTGGTCTTATGGAAATATTGTGCAGCTATTTTCAGCTCCTCATAGTAGCTCATAAATCTATCACTTAACCTTCCAATATGATTTCCAACTATAGAAAGGACTCCCTAAATGTCCCTTTCCAGCTTATTAAAATTCTTGTTAGCTTACTTCTTATCTCTTTGAATGGTGCCAATTCTGTTCCTCATGTCGTTTCTCATGTAATTTAACTGCCTCTCAAGTTTGGTCGACATCTCCTTCATCCCAGCATTTATTTCTACTCTGAATTGGATCAGTTGATGCTCAAGATAGTTGGTTTGTTCCTTTAAAGTTGAGTCTATCATACCAAATTGTGCAGTTAAGAACTGGTAGAGAGTGTCGATTTCTAGTACAGAGGAAGTAGAAGGCCTGGATGACTAAGGGTCAACAGATGTGTGAGCCTCAGGAGGAACATACTATTGTTCTTGGGCTTCTAGAATTTCTAGTGGAGGTGTTTCTTGTTCAATTTCTACCCCTTCCTGCACTATAGGACCTGCCTAATGTTGTTCATCTAATTGAACTTCAACTTGCTACTCTTGTTGTTGGGCCACTTCTTCATGCTGTGGATCATCAAAACTCACTTGGATATGTTGCTCCTCATCTGGCAGTTGCTGCTCTGCCTGTTGCTGATCAAACTGCTACTGCTCAATGTACTGCTACTCTGGCTATTCAGGCTGCTCAAAGTGCTGCTGATTAGACTGCTACTGTTCTGCCTGTTCTTGTGGAAAATGCTACTGCTACTCAGGTTGTTCTTGTTCAGCCTGCTGTGGCTGTTGCTGCTCAAGGTGTTGCTACTACTGTGGCTACCTTTGAAGCCTTCCATCAACCTTTTTGATCTTTATGAACTTCTCTATGAAGTTCATTGTGTAAATGTTGGTTACGGGTATATCCTTGGATTTCTCAGCCTCTAAAGAGATATTCATTTTCTTAAAAATGGCAGTCAGATAGGCTGCATAAGGGAGATGTTTGCCCTTGTTTATGAAGAAACCTATAATCTATATCATCAGGTCCGGGAGGCAGACTCTGATGTCCTTGAACATGCAGTAAAATAAGAACCTATGATACTCAGTCAGTCTACCCCACCCACCACCTTGTGGGGTAATAATGGTTGTGAAAATGTGATGAAGTAGCCGTTGCAAGGGAGGAAATTTGGTTGTGTTAAAACTGGTCAGGTAGGTGTTCTTGATTTCCTGAGTATCACTAGGCATACCGGTCATTAAGGAATCAGCCTCATGGGCACTGTAAACAAAGTTGTTTACCACAACTTCGTCAATTGGAATCCTTAAGGCCTTGTGCAACAACTTCTTATTAACATCAATCTCAATCCCTTTAACTGTTGTCCATAGCTTGGGAAGACTGGCGTCGTACTTCAGATTCTCATAAAATTGGTGATAGAAACGTAGAGAGTGATCTAGAAAGGGGAATGAATAGATCACCACTATTTTCAAAACCAGAGAACCAAATATTGCGCAAGATGATATGAGAGATGAGATGCAAGGCTCTTCACACTTGACTAGAAGATGCGCACTCACAAAATGAACACTGCAGCTAACAATCAGTGATACGCAGCTACACGATCAAGCTCATGAGGGGTCAAGGAAGCCAACGTAGATGGCAACCTCCACCAACCAACAAACAAAGATCTCCAGAAGGTAAAGTAACAATCACACGAGGAGACAAAGGGGTTTTTAGGTGGTTCGATTGCCCACTGCAATCTACGTCCACCCCCCGTCCACATCGGACGAGGATTCCACTAGCACAGGCTAGAAAAGCAAACTCAGTCTACGATAATGGCTACATAACAGTTTGACCAGAGGAACATACTCCTCTCTTCCTCCAACCTGGTAGGAAAACACTAGCAACACCGCGTTATTAGCAACCAGAGACATAGTTCCCCTTTCTTCAAACTAGAGGGAACCCACAAGTGACACTGTGCCACTTGTCCATATCTGCATTCTAATTGGTCCAAGATAAAAATAAGGTTCTTTGTCATGGAACTTTTCCAGATCTATTTTCTTGGCGTGTCCTTTACACAAAGGAATTCAGATTGACCTATGGTGCAAAGGAAGGATTTCCATCCTATGATATTTGTCAGACCTTGAGGTGCGTGTCCTGGAAGTGTGAGCTTTTGACTTAGAGTAGGTAAACATGTGACTACTTGATGACTCACTTGTTTGTACGAATGGGCTTCAGTCAGACGATTGAGTAGGCAGATTTGTTAAAAGTTCTTCAGGTGTGTCGACGCACCTAGTGGTGTCCGTCGACATAGCTCTCTTTCTGCACTGGCAGCTACACGCTAGAACACCAGCTGGGTCGACGCACCTATTGGTGTGAGTCGACATACTTCACCATCTGCTTAGGCTACTGTGAGCTAAACTGAAGATGTGTAGATGCAGCTAGAAGGTTGTGTCGACACAGCCTTGTGATATGCTCCTAAATCAGCTCCTGGAATGAGTCCAGTGTCAACGCACTAAAGAGAATGAAGTGGATGGCGTTGACGCAGCCTAGTAGTGTGCTCCTGAAGTTGTACTGAGTTTGAAGGTGTGTTGACACAATGAGACTTGTGTCGATGCATCCTTGAAGAACGTTGCATGTATACCTATGTTGGGTTTGAGGGTGTGTCGACGCAGTGAAACACTTGTGTTGACGCAGCTACTTGACGCTTTGCTGTTCTACTTCTAGTAGGCTGATGGGTCGACACATTTAAAGGATGGAATCGACGTAGCCTGAAAAGAATTCCTAGTAACTTGTTCTAGAATTGAAGGTGCGTCAACACAACTACTTGTCTGCTTAGGTGTGCTGCTTCTTGTAAGCTAGTGGGTCGACACACTTAAGAAGTCGATCGACACACTCTTTGTTGTTCGCTATTGTTGCCTTGCTTCTTGTAGGCAAGTAGGTCTACTCACTCATGAGTGCTCCGACCTCTGATATTTCTGCCAAGCCCTTGCCGCTTAATTTCAGCAAATTGAAGGCACCTTGCACCTTGAGCTTCTCTCGGCTTGTGTTGTCATAAGATTGACATCTTGAGCTTCAGTTGGCTTATCTCCTTTCACTCAGTTGCCCCAACCATTTGAGGTTGCTTGGATCCAGTTGCTTCCAAGTTCATGCCATCTAACCTTGATTTGTTAGCATCACCTCCCCATTCCGACTTAACATTAGATTCTCCATTGTAACCTATTGCTTTGCACCTTGACCTTCATGGTTCCATGCCCTTTACTTGCACTGCTCTTGATACTACCGATGCTGCTGAGATGGCAAGAAAGTCTATCGACTTATTTGAATATCTATCGACTGATCTGAATATCAATTGACTGAAGTCTGATGTCGGTCGACTAAATTTGACCTCAGTCGACTGATTTTGCACTCAGTCGATTGATTTTGCCTGTCTCTTGTTCTTCTCATCTGTTGACTTTCAAAATCCTCATTTACTAACATCATGAGGAATCAAGGTAAAGGCCATTCAGAATATTATGAATATCAGATTTTCAAAGGCCAGTTAAGATTTCATCATTATCCAAGTATTTAAACATGAGACTTCATGACATTTATACTTAAGAGTATCTTCTTGAAGAACATGACATGAAGAACATAGCAGCATGAAAATCATCAACACACAATGAATCATAGTTTGATCATTATCAAAAATGCAATAATGAATCATAGTTAGACATCATCAAAACCACATATGAACCATACTTGCACAACAATTGCTCCATTTCGCACTTTCTCTGCAACTCCAACGATCAGAGACCAACGACCTCCACTCTTGTCTCACCTCCCAACTCTCTCATCTCTCATCTCATTCTCCACCTATGGCCTCTACTAAAGGCTCTGGTGCCAGGAAACAGTGGAGCGTGACAACACCAGCCGTGGTTCTCATAAAGGAATAAGGTGACCGCCGTGGCGCGGAGGAGGAAGCCCCTCCGGTGAAGGTAGAAGCACCAGCGGAACCTCATGCAGATGATGGCTCTTTAGAAGAAGAAGAAGAAGAAGAAGAGGATGAAGAAGAAGAGCACGGGTTGAGAAGAAGGAGGGCTCCCCACCGGCCCCTTCGTGGGGACAACATGGCCCTCGTACCAAGCAAGATACGGCAACCATCCTGGTCCCTGTAATTTTTTTAAAATCAAAATTTTCCATTTCTATTCTAGGAACGAGGGAGAAGAGGGGTTCTGTGGGAATTTGCATCAACTACAGTCGACGTGAATTCCCAATTTATTTATTTTAAATAATCATGGAGAGAATTGGTGTCGATGCCATCGATGTGGATACCCGTTTAGGTCTAGACTTATTAGATCGGCAGGTAAGTTTTGCCCCTTGAATAATACTTCGCTATTTGGATATTGGTGTGTGATTTTGGTCTCATCTCTAACAGGAGTGGAGATCACTAAATTTGTTAGCCAAGTACGTTCCACAGACAATGCAGTAGCAAATTTCTTGGAAATAAAAGAATTAGTTGTTCCGGTATCGAATAAGACATGAGCAGTCATAGCGTGAACTTTTAATGTACCTTCTATGATACCTCCTTCACTTGGTTCCATCTCCTGCATCGCTTGAAGACGTCCTTGCTTCTTGATCAGGCACTTCTCTTCATTAGTGGTTGGTTTGTTCAACAGTGGACAATTAGGAATCTGGTGTTCTAGGCTCCCACAACGGAGACATGCTCCCAGTCTTCTCTAGCACTCCTCAGCCCTATGGCCGGCCTTGTCACAATGTTTACACACCTCCTTGGAAGGTGTGGTAATGGAGAAAGGCTTGTCGTTCTTCTTGAATTTCTTTTCTTTGAAGGATTCCCCTCCATTGTTGGACCGCTTCTTATTAGATGATAGTTTGAAATTCCCGGGGTTTGTGACTTGTACCTTCTTGTCCCTTCCTCAAATCTTGTCGGATAATTCTGTGGCATCTTCTAATAGCTGAGCTCACCGTACCATCTCCGTGTAGACTTGGATGTCTATTGGCGCCAGTTGGGTGGTGTATTCGGGTCAAAGCCCATTAAGAAATCTCCTAGCCTTCATTTTCTCGGTACAAACTAAGTGGGGCGCATACCTTGACAGCCTTGAGAATTAGGCCTCATATTCGACAACCGACGAGGTCCATTACTTGAGTGCGGCAAATTTCGCGGCCTTCTTCTCTTGGATGTGGTCCAAGAAGTACTTGTTATTGAAATGCTCCACAAATTCGGCCCATGCGATATGATCATTTGGCAATGTGGCTTCTATGGACTCCCACCAGAAATGAGCATCCCATTCCAGTAAGAAAGTTACTAGTAGGACCTTTTTATCGTCCGTGCATTGCATGACATGAACAATCCTTTCAATTTCCTTCATCCAATTTTCGGCATCATCGGGGTCGGACGAGCCAATGAACTTTGGTGGGTTCATGTTATGAAAGCTAAGATGGAGATCACCCGCTCCATGATTGACTCTACCTTGCGCCACTTGTTGTAGCGCCTGCGTAAGGCCTTGAACGGTTTGTTGCATCTCGCGCCACTGAGCTCTCTCGGTGGCCATGGTCCTACAAGAGAATTTAGGTCTAATTAGTTTTGTATCTTTAACCATAAGGTTGGACGTCCTATATTAACTTAAACCTTGGCTCTACCCATTCTCACCAGGTAAAAGAAGTAACCTATCTTTGGACTTGGGTTTCCTAGGAATTTGAAATCCTAGTCTCTGATACCAAAAAAATTGTCATGCCCCAAGCACAGAAGGAACCCTGTATGAGTGACAAGTTTATATCAATCATGTCAATCAGAGCATAAGAATTTTGACACAAGATAGAGTGTGTGATAGCAAGATGAAATAATAAACAAAGGCTTTATTTCCACAATAACCAAGTAATCCTTAATAACAATATTCCAAATGTAATCTCATAATTCTTCCAAGCCTCATAACAACGTTCTAAACACTTGACCAAAATAAGGGAAAGATACGATAGCAAAGACTCAATAAAGTGGAAAAAGACGCGACTAAGTGGCAGCTCGACGATCAGGTGGCTTTACTCTCGTCACTCGGTCTCATTCCCATTTGGATGGTCATCGCTATCCGAATTACCTAAAAAATAAAGAAAAATACTTGATGAGCGAACGCTCAGTAGGACTTATATCTCAAGAGCAAGCTATCTTTAAGTGGTTTACATGTTACATGCAATGCAAGTATAGCTATACATGAAGGATGACAAGAATAACAAGAACAATAAAGATGAACTATCAAGATTTAGGATTTAACAAGGGAAGCTATCAAGAGATTTGCAATTATATCAAGGAGGTATACTATCAAGTGTTCCAAGCATGTAATATCAAGTCATATCACGAGAATTGGCTATGTTCTATTCAAGCAAGTACACACCCATTTCGGGCCACACAAGTCATATCATGTCAAGTCAAGCACTAGTAAGATAAGTGGAATGTCATCGATCAATCAAGCTAGTCATGCACTTCGGTGTAATGTCACACCGAGGTCAATCAACTTCCATGGACACAAGTACTTTCGGGTGCTCCTCCCAGGACCAGACTGGGCCCAATTAACGCCAGACATTGAGTCATGTAAAGTATCTCAGACATCCACTATAGTTTATAGCCAATAGAATTCCAAGGTATCCTTACAATTGCGCATATACTTTTCCAAGGATATAAAAATAAATAAAAGGACACAAATACAAAAAGAAAATGTACATACTCGGCGTTGATTCCCATCATGGTGTTAAGGTGGTTCCTGATGTTGTTGTTCGGGAGGCTCCTCTTCGCCACTCGGGCGGATGTCGTCAGCTGTCGCCTACTCCCACTTTTGGAGGACGTCGACCACATCGGAGACTACGCGTGGGGGGTGGCCGTCCTCGCCTTCTTGTTCGACACACTGAGCTTGACAAGCCGTCGGATGATGCTCGGCGGGTTCTCGCCACTGCTACAGGTACGACTCAGATCCCTAAAATGATTATGCAATTGCTATATGAATTCTATATGCTGACATTTAATGAAATACAGTGTAGGTGTGGGCCTACGTGTACCTCCCTAGGTTGGGGAGAGGAGTGGAGACGTGCCCCGACTGGCTGCCCATCGTGAGATGGTGGACGGCGCCCCGGGAGGTGGGATCCCTGCGACGCCAGGTCTGGGCGATCCAAGACGACCTCGACACCCTGCCCTACGCTTCGGTAAGATCTTGAACTTTTAACTTCGTGTTAATGCAACTATATGCTTGTGCTGATGCCATTGTCCTATTTGACAGGTCTGGTGGACGCCATACCAGGGTGAGGGGCATGAGGGCCAACCATGCATGGTAGCGGCCCTGGCTTATGCTGGTTGGGACATTTAGCTCCACTACATGAATGTAGTGGAGCCCCTCTACTATCGGCTCGTGATGAGGACCATCGGGGTCCATCAGGCAATGGTCGAGTTCCCGGCGCCCGAGAAGCCGGAGGAGCAGGTCGGACGGCACGCTTGAGGACTAGCGGCCGAGACAGATTGGATCGTCCAAGCGCGGAGCAGGTCTAGGACTGGACATCACTCGGGTGAGTGGTACTCGCCCGGGCCGAGAGCGAGGAGGACTATCTGACGACCTACGCCCGACACTACGGAGACCAAGTCTTCTGTGGCGCTCGACAACCGGTACGACTTTAACCTTATACTTTCTATTATGCTTTATGACCATGATGCACTGACATTTGACTTCTACACGCAGCTCGACCCCTAGGGGAGGATAGCAGAGCTCCAGGGTCTTCTCCACTCTGCTGTTCAGGAGTGGGACGAGCTCTGACAGGCGCTGGATCTCCTGGTGAGTTTCACTGACCCTGAGACTTAACTTGTACACATGCTTATGCTATTAACTAACCTGGACTTCTGAATGTAGCGAGCCAAGGGGACCCAAGGTCAGGGAGCCGACGCACCAGCTTCCTCCTCCCAACCCCCCGCGGACCGTGCTGAGTGAGATGCAGAGTTTGCGAGGATGGTGGCGCGGGCCGAGGAGGCTGAGGCGGCACTCACCGAGCGGGTAAGTAAACACCTACACTTTCCCAGTTGATTATGATTATGAAATGCCATTAACTGACCATGATGCATGCACATGTAGACGACCGAGCTGACAGCGGCCCTGGGTGAGGTCACCCGACTGAGGGAGGAGATGGAGAGGAGCTGCACATCAGCGCAGGGTGAGATCACCTTGCTTAGAGAGGAGATGGAGCATAGCCGTCAGGTGGACGCAGTGGAGACGGCGCTCCTCCGTGCGGAGCTGGAGTGACTCCGGGCTGGGGCCGCAGAGATGGAGCACATCCGAGCCTAGTGGGACCAATCGTGGCTTCAGGTGGCGAAGCTGGAGGGGATCGTGGAGGGGATGAGCCGGAGATCCGAGCACAGCGGAGCTCCGAGTGGCACACATGGCTCCTACCGGGGATACTTCATGAGCTCCTCCGGCCGTCAGAGGAACGAAGAGGAGGAGCGGCGCCGATGGCGCTGGGAGGAGGCGAGCTCTGTGATGGCCCCGCCATCGAAGAGGCATGAGGGGACGGGCGACGGCGGGGGCCCCGAGGGACAGGCCTGATGTACCTCATGACTCATATACATATGGATGCTATGATATGATATGATATGACATGACATGTTTTTGGTTTTCTTTTGCAAATGAATGTTATGTGCGAATGAATGTGTATGCTTGACGCTAACTGACTAACAATGAAGCCTAAGCTGATATGGGTGAGTGAGAGAGAGAGAGGCGGAAAAACCTTGAGTGGAATGATGCAAAAAAGGACAAAATAAGGTAGCAGGGGTATAAACGGTCATCCAAATGGCCGCTCCATACTATACACGGTCTCAAGATGGACCGCGAAAGCTTGTTCCGCCAAGGCCCAAAAGGCATTATAAATGGTCCCCATTAGACTGCAGAGATAAGAGACACGGCCTTTCACAGACCGTTGGAATTTAAAAACGGTATCCGAGAGAGATAGCATCAAAGATTCAATCTATTAACGCATGTGTGCCTATTATTCATCTTGTGAACAGGAAGCCAACATATAAATTCTAAGCATACGGCGCCGGCATTGTCACCTTAGCGGCCATTTCCATGGTTGCAAAGGAAGGAGTTTATAGGATAAGAAGAGGTGAAGGGGATGGTGAGAGGGGAGAGGTGGGCTCATATCATCTCCCCTCCCCCCTTCTCACTTACATTGCAGCGAGAGGGGACAGCAACGGGGGAAATCACGAGAAGAGACACGAGACCCACCTACGCTCTCTTCCTTGGAAAGCAGAGTATCGAAATTTCTTCTCCGGTGTCGGAGGGCTTCAACAAGCAGAGGAAGGCATCGGTGACAAGGGGGCTTTCAACAGAAATCCCTTCTTCTCCCCCAAGGAAACCCTCTCCTCTCGAGTTTGATTGTTGGTCTGATTTCTCGAATGGATTCCTCGGCTCGTCTCCTCAATTGCCTCCCTAATGGCCTCTCCTTCACTTGGTCGAACCATGTAGGGTTATATAGGGAGCTCTTGATTCGCCAGGGAGAATGGCACGCCAGGGAAGCGACACCCACAAGATTTTGCACGCTGGAATAAGGGGTGCCAAGGTAAGGGAGCGCGCCGAAATTGAGCGTGCCGTATTAACCTCTTCTGCTTGATGCAGGTTAGCCGATAGGTCTGGAGATGGTTTCGGGAGTCACCGTGACCATTCATCTCATCGTGGTCCTACAAAACCTTGACGGGAAGCTTTGATGAAGCTCTCGGGGTGACGTACGGCCTTCCCCAGCACTTTGTGTATCTTTGGCTTGAACTCGTGGGTTTTCTGCTGATATGGCCTTCGGCACTACGATTTGTGCTGCTGGCTCGGCCTGACTTGTGTTCGAAGCTTCTTGAGGGGTGGAGTAGAGTAGCACCTGGGATACTTCTGCCTTGACTGGGTGATCATTCGACCACTAGCAGGCCCAAAATGTTGAGAAGTCGTACCTGAGTCGGGTAATCGAGGTCTTCTACTATCAGAGCCTTCGGTCCCCTGTTCTGAAGGACCA
The DNA here is from genome assembly GCA_024336825.1 of Amorphophallus titanum. Lineage (NCBI taxonomy): Eukaryota > Viridiplantae > Streptophyta > Magnoliopsida > Alismatales > Araceae > Amorphophallus > Amorphophallus titanum. The sequence continues at coordinate 2,458,299 of JANBPO010000587.1, read as the reverse complement.
AGGGCATTCTTCCACCTTGGGAGGATCTTTCAATAAGGTGGCGGGCCACCAGGTAGATCGTCGCCCTTGGTCAGACGACGATTATGGTTTGTGCGGCATGATCAAAGTCGATGCCGATTCATTGGGCAGGCTTGGTCGCACTGCCGGTTGGTTGTGATTTCATCTCAATCCTCCTGAGGTGGATCCCCCAGTGTTCATACTGGGTGACTCGAGGCTCTGGCAGCTTGAGAAGGCTTCAATATGTTGACCTCTATCGACTTCTGTGCTTCAGCGGGCCGTATCGTTTGTCTTTGAGGCTTGATCACCGTTGATCATATTTTGAGTGCCAACATCAGACCGAGAAACAAATCAAGTTGTGGAAGACATGCTACGACCTTATATTATTGATTTTGGCGGAAGCTGGCATGATCATCTATCCCTAGTCGAGTTTGCATATAACAATAGTTACCAGGCAAGTATTCAAATGGCACCCTTCGAAGTGTTATATGGAAGGAGTTGTCGTTCACCATTATGCTGGGACGAAGTTGGGGAAAAATAACTTCTAGGTCTGGATGTGGTACGAGATACCACCGAGAAGATACAAGTAATTAGAGAAAGACTTCAAACGGCTCAGTCGAGACAAAAATCCTATGCTAATACTAGAAGAAGATACCTCGAGTTTTAGGTAAGAGACCATGTGTTTCTTAAAGTTTCCCCTGGACAAGGCATCAGAAACTTTGGTGTTAAGGGAAAGCTTGCACCAAGATATATTGGTCCCTTCGAAGACTTGAAAGAGTCGGTGAGGAAGCCTACCGGATCGCCCTACCGTCTCAATTATCTGAGATTCACAATGTGTTCCAGGCATCAATGCTCAGGAAGTATGTTCACGATCCGTTTCACATCATTGAACATGACAATCTGGTAATACAAAAGGATTTGACATGCGAACCCAAGCCCTGAAAGATATTGGATCGCGAGGTCCGGATACTAAGGAACAAAACTATCCCCATGGTAAAGATTCAATAGAGCAAGAACCTGGAGCAAGAAGCTACGTCAGAAACGGAAGAATCTATGTGAAAGAGATTTTCGGAGTTATTCCAATAAGTAAGTAATTACACCCTCTGTCTAAATACGCAATTGAATTTGTAGACCAAATTCTTTTAAGTGTGGGAGGGTGTAACACCCTGGATAAAATAAGTTGGAAGAAAATATTATATGTCTAATTTTCCTAAATGAATAGATTCTCTAAATAAAATAAGCAAAAGAATTACACGAATGAAGAACTAATACAATTGCCCAATAGGCATCTTCGTATCAACATGTTGGCAATGTTAAAGTCATTAACATTTTTAGCACTAGAAGGCGAGATAAAGGAGATGCGATAAAACATGCGAAATAAACCAAAGTAACAACTAGTATCAAGATAAGTATCGAGATATGGGATTTCAAGTAAATAAGAGAGCATGATCAAGCAAGATTATGATATGGTCTGTCACTAACGAGTATGTACTAGCATGTAACGAGAATATACTTTTCATAATCTTAAAAGACTATGCACTAGAAAGTCATGTATCAAGAATGTACTTATAGGGATGTAATTTTCATAGGATAGCTTCGTAGATTTCACCCATTTATAAAAAAAATACTCCCGGCATAATATGGCACCAGTGTTCATCATATCCCATGATTTATAGTATGTTTCCAGCCATCTATCGAGGGGGCTAACGTGGAGCACTTGGCATTGTCCGTGCCCGATCTTGCTTCTTAAAGTTATAAATCAAGCTACTTCTATAGAAAGTTTGGTCATTAATATTAAGTTCAAATAATAGTTCACGTTAACAAAGCCAAGGTAAGAACATACCGAAAAAAACATGAGAGTTCAAGAAAGAATTAATGACAAGGTCATGCTACGGGAGGAATTCGACAACATAACGATATATTTCCATATTTTCATAGTGCATTAATGTCTTGATGAATAAGGTGTTGGGTTCTAGATAATCAGAAGACTATCTAAGAATAGAGTAGAATCAACCCTTGGGTCAAACCTCGGGTTGGACTGCAAGACGATAGAAGGTGGTCAAATTAGGACCATTTTCTTGAGGTAGTGGTAAAGTCAATACCATTATCAGGTGGAGTCAACGTAGAATAAGGAACTGGTCGAAGCAAGGATCAACTAACAGAATGCGGTAACACCAAGACCGCTATCTAGAAGTAGCTGTCACCTGATTGCTGTGATCTATACAGTTCACAGAAAATGTGATGTTCACGAAGTGCTCTCTGGGCTTTTGGGTTTTTAAGGTACAATCAGCTTGGCGTCCTAGTGGGAATTCTATGCTTACAGAGACTTACGAAGGTTTTGAAACAAGATAACCTAGTCTGGCAGAAGGGATATCTTACGAAGAGGATCTCATGTCCAACAGGTGTTCCTATCAAGTGCAAGTGATCTAATAGTGTCATACCAGAGTACGGGCTATATGTGACATAATAAAACAGAAAGGAGAAGAGAAAGGAATATGTCAAAGCATAAATCAACATGCACTTAAGTCATGGAAATTCCTTTAAGCACAAGACAAAAAAAATTTGGCATGAAATTAGTATACATGAAAATAAGTTCTTGGTAGCGTGGAGGCATAAAACCTAACATTACTGAAACATGATATGACAGACTTTATGGATATCATGAAACAACATGAAACAAGGCATAATTGTTATCAGTTATAATAGAGAGGGAACATAAGATAATCTGGTTTGCACAAATCACATAATGGTCAATCGAGGGACACTATCTTAAGGTGGCGATCTATCGGGGGCCGCTACTTGAAGATAGCAGTCTCTGTAGAACCACCTCCTGCCTTTATCAGATAGAAGTTAAACCATCGTGCAAGGCTTATTCTAGGCAATAAATATATGAAAACTATAGGGAACAAGAAGATAACACATGGTAGTAGGTTCATAATGTAGTAAGTGCATGGACAAAGCATGAATTAGGCCAAAGATCATATCTTTTAATTAAGGGTGTAGAAATAGCTTGCCATTTACCCTAACTGTGCAGTTCTTGAAAGAAACATAAAATTCTCTTTGTACAATGCAAATCAAGAGATAAGAGTGGACTTTTGTTCTTAACACTTTGTTTAAGCCATACATGCGATAATCGACCTTTGGGGTTACTCCTAATTAGAGAATTTGTCACTGGAAGTACACTCCCTTTCCTACGCGTCTTGCCTGGAACCAGCAACTTCCACACCTTCTAACTTCTAGATGGCTTGTTCTCCTAGCACCGGATTTAGAAGGAAGTCAAAAGACATTAAAGGGAACAATAAAATCTGAACGAAAATTTCAAAATAATTACACCATACCTCTGCTTCGTGCGATCCAAAAGCTAGGGGTCGCATAGAGTAGATTTGGGTCTTATTTTTAGGAATTGACATAGGGCTAAGAGTTTAGGTTGAATTAGGAGTCCTATAGGGTTTCAATTTGATCCCCCAAGAGTCCTAGACACATTCCCATGCTAGATCACATTGATCCTGGGCAATTGTATCAGAAGATGGGGGATGAGGTCGGAGCAGCTTCTGGAAGGCGCACAGGTCACTAGCCGGACCTGACTTGCGCAGTCCACCGAAGTGCATGACTTGCTTGTTTGACATTCCACGACTCGTGCTTGAATTGTACTTGACATGACATGACTTGCGTGGCCTAAAAAGGGTATTTACTTGCTTGATAACATGATAGCCAATTCTTGACATGAATTGATAAATGTACATGCTTGTTCATCTCGATATATATATAGACATGAATTCTTGAAAGACTTGATAATTTCCTCGTTTATCTCTTGCTATACACTCTCTCTAGCGTCATTTCATGCGGACATGCATAACTGTACTTGCATTCATCTAACATGTAACTTACTTAAAGCAAGCTAGCGCTTGAGATATAATTCCTACTAAGCATTCGCTAACCTAGTGGTTTCCCTTATTTTTCAGGTAATTCTGATGATGAGGATCATTTGGATAGGGAATGAACAAGAGTGAAGAGTTTAGAGCCATTCCTACCAGCTACGCTGTTATCTAGTCCTGTCTTTTCTACTTTCTTGAATCATCCATTGTAATTTTATTTTATTGAGTCCTAGTTCTTTCATGGAGATTGTAATGGAAGTACTTAAAAGTTATGATGAATAAAGGATTGGGTTATTATTACTTTTGCACATTCTGTCTATGTGTCGAATACACTTACATTCTGATTGACATGATCGAATATAACTCGTCATGCACTCCGGGTTCCTTCCGCGCTCGGGGCGTGACAAGAATAATGGGTCAAGGGTAGTACCCAAAAGAAAGTACAAGGATAAGAAAATCCCTCATCGATTCCTCATAGATTTAGCCAATAGGTGTCAGGCATGCCTGGGCATTCCTCAGCTGCTAGAAAATCCCATCCAACTATCGAAGATAGAATGTGAGGATAATTCCATAATTGACGAAGGGTATAGAGTCTATGAGATCACTGATGAAGAATACTCGATTGAAGAAGGGGATGAAAAATATGAGGATGTGACTGATGCTTATGCTAGTGGGATGAGGAGATTTGACGAACCGTCAGCCGCTGTAGAAGGGTCAACCAAAGAAGTAAACTTGGGAACTGAAGAAGACCCTAGGATTGTCCTTGTAAGTGATAATTTACCATCATTAGAAGAAGAGGCATTGATTGAGGTTCTCAAGAAATACAGGGACACATTTGCATGGAGCTACGAGGATATGTCGAGTTTGGATTCCACTCTGGTTGAAGATCGTTTAACTTTAAAATTAGAATCCATCCTGGTAAAGCAAAGGTTAAGGCATTTCCACTCACAAGTGGCTTTGAAAATGAAAGAAGAGGTTGACAAGCTCTACAAAGTTAGGTTTATTAGAGTCATCCTTTATCCTCAGTGGGTGGCAAACATTATCCCGGTCATGAAGAACGATGGGAAAGTCAGGATTTGCAATGACTTCTGGGACCTTAACCACGCATGGCCAAAGGATGATTTCTCCTTGTGTCACATTGACGTGTTGATTGACAACACAGTAGGATATGAAACCTTCTTATTCATGTATGGTTTTTCTGGTTATAATCAAATTCATTTGGCAGAAGAAGATTAAGAGAAGACGTCATTCACTACACCTTAGGGAACATATTGCTATATGGTCATGTCATTTGGGTTAAAGAATGCTGGAGCTACTTACCAAAGAGCTATGATGGCGATATTTCATGACATGATGCGTGTATATTTGAAGGTGTATGTGAACAATTTGTTGGTGAAATTTAAGACTAGGGCGAAACATCCAAAAGTTCTGGCTAAGGTGTTGCAAAGATCGAGGGAGTTCCAATTGAAAATGAATCTAAAGAAGTGTGTATTTGGTGTTTCATCAGGCAAATTGCTGAGCTTCATCGTGAGTAAAAGGGGCATTGAGATATATCCCAACAAAACTAAGACGATCAGGGATATGCCATCTCCGAAAAATTTGAGGAAAGTTTGAGGTCTAATTGAGAGGTTGTAATTCATTCGTCGGTTTGTGTCTCAGCACTCACAAAGGTGTTAAACCTTTCTACGAGTTGACCAGGCCAGGAATAGAATTCCATTGGGATTCTAAGTGCCCAAAAACTTTCAAGGGATTAAAGGAATATCTGGCTAATCCACCCGTTCTCATTCCACCCACGCTAGGTAAACCTCTGATACTTTATGTCTCAGTCCTGGATGACTCTGTGGGAGCCGTTCTGGCGTAAACCAATGAAGAGGGCAAGGAAAGGGCAACCTATTACTTGTCCAAACTTCTAAACCCTTGTGAGTAGAAATACACAACTATGGAGAAAACTTGTGCCGCCCTTGTCTGGGTGGTACAGAAATTGAAACACTATTTTCTAGCTCATGAAGTCCATCTGATTGCCCGAATGAATCCTATCAAGTTCCCATTTTGTCAGGAAATAGTTCGGGTACAACAGTCACCTCTTGGACCTCACTGGCTGGGGGAGCGTTATTGATCGGCTCCGCATTGCCAGGGGCAGCACAATCCTCAATGGGAGCTTCCTCCACTCGTGCCGATGTCTGAGGCCTGACAGAAGTGCCGACATGACCGACCGGAGTCGACGACTGGGTCGGGTGACGAGGCCTCCTGAGCTGAGCTATGGGCTGGTCCAGATAGTCAGACTGAGTCTCAGACTGGTGTCCGATGGCATAACACGCAAACACCTAGACCGTATCGTTAAGGAGCTGGACTATCCACTTCTTCTGAGATTACTTCTTAGGCCCGATGGGTGCCCCAGCCTATCAAAGATTGAGGTACATTGCAGGGGAGTCTCCATCGCAGTGTCAACCTGAGGAGAACTCGGGACTGGATGCTGGTGAGGCCCGGGCCGAGCCTATCTTTGCCTCCGCCTACGCGAGCGGGAGGCGCTGGCTAACTGAGCATTGTCAGGCGATGTCACTGTGGCATCGAGCGTGTCTTGCTCGACACTGCATCTGAGCGCCAGAAGGGGGTTCCCGAGACGCGCCCTCCTAATGACTTGAGCTTCCTTTGGGGTCACCCAGATCCTTCTCAAGTCAAGTCGTTGGCCTCCCTTGTCGCTGCCTTTCCGGTGAGACTTGGGGGTTCGTACATCAGGCTGGCGTGGGTGCCTTCGAGCTGCTGTCCGGGCGCCTGCCTTTTTAAGTTCTTCTTTGTCCTCTCGCATTTACCGCAGGAGGCTAAAGTGGTTAGCGGTGGGGACCGTAGAGACAATCTGCTCCTGGGGTATGATCAGTTCACCCCCATCGAGGCGAATCCACAGATCACCGACAAGGATAGTCTTGCTGGAGTTACTGGTTGTAACAGTGAATCGCCTACCTTTGCGGCTATGGCAATGCTTCTTCAGGGAAGCCAAGGAAGAACTCACTCCGAGGTGGTAGACCAAGAAGACCCGGCCTGTAGTAGCTGGTGGCACAAGACCGTCATCCAAAAATATTGGGATCGGCCCCCAAGGCATGAAGTCTGTGGTGGAGATCGACGGCTGGGTAGCTCAGGTGTAAGCCTTCGTCCGAGCCGATAAGAGTGTTGTCGACGGTCGAGACGACGCCCTTGCATCGGGAACTGATATAGCTAGAGGTGCCAGAGGGCTGGTGACCCAAGGCCGCGAGCCCTTACCCAATGCTGGGGAGACAAGAGAATGAGGTAGAGGCCCCACGCCCAATGTCGGGGTCACTGGGTCCCATGAAGGAAGCCCTGTGCTGAGAGTCGGCATCGCTGAGGGGTAGGGGACAGAGTCCCGCAATGGGGCTGAGAGGCCCGGGGCCCGACGCGGAGAGTCTAGGCTGGGGACTAACCTTGAGAGATCCCGGGGTAGTGTACCCGGTCTGGGTACTGGAGGGCCTCGAGCCAGGTGCTGAAAACCTGGGTCAGACGATGGCCCTTCAGAGGTCCAGATCAGGAGGCCCGAACGAAGCGCTGGGGAGCCTTGCCCCCAGGTCAAGAGGCCCATGCGGGAGGCTGGCTCGACTGGAGCTCGGGACTGAGTGCCTGAGTGAGATACTAGGAAGCTCGGCACCCCAGGGTAGGAACCAGTACCGGATGCTGGCTTAACTGGAGCTCAGGACTGGAGGCCCGAGCAAGCTGCTACAGTGGAGACCAAAACCCGAGGCGTAAAGCCCGCACTGGGAGTCGGTTGAGATTGGGCCCGGGAACTGATGTTTGCCTGGGCAGGAGCCGGTCTGAGGCCCTTATGGGGGCCAATGATGGAGGACTTGAGCCTGACGCCCGAGTAAGTTGTTGAAGCTGGAAACTGGTGTGACGCGTCCATTGCGCCGGTGCCAATAGGAACTGAGGGTAGCTGCGGAGTAGCCACAGGGACCACACCCAAGAAGTAGGGTGATCCGACGATCGGGGCAAAGCTGCCGAAGATGATCGGCACTGCCAAGTAACCCACCCGCGCATGGGTGGCGATAACCATGGGACCGTAGGTAACGGCCGCCATGACTGCTGGAGTACTAAATGGTGCAGAGGTGACGACCGTTGGCGGTCGTCGAGTGGGATCCGGTGATTGAAATACACACTGGAATCTACTGGAAAGTGTGAACAAGTGCTCTCCTCTACCTCTCCTGCAAGGATAGGAAAAGGGCACCAGGACTTTAGGGCTAGCACATGCTTTCTCTTTAGCAAAAGAAGGAAGGCGGGAGACGTCCCACCGGGCGTGCCATCCTTTTGTTCGCACACGGCGGGGCGTGAGGGCCCTGGGCGCGCGTGTGTGGGGTGATCGGACTGAGGCATATTCTGACTCATAATGTAGAATGCATTGCCATCAAAGTATAATGTGTTGCCATCATAAAAAAGGGGGAGAATGTTGTGTCTCCTCTTGCTTTGATGTCTAGTTTTGATGCTGGAAATAGTGTGATTGACTTTGATTGATGCTGGCAAAACCATTTAGATTCCATGATGTGTGTCAAATGTCATTTCATTAAGTCAGAATAAGATTTTATTCACTATAGGGTCGATGCATATTCATACGTTTGCACTGAAAGGTCGATGCATCTCCCACCGCATAGACTATTGGGTCGATGCACATTCATGTGGTTGCATTAGAAGGTCGATGCATCTCCCACTGCATAGAACATCAGGTCGATGCATATATGTGGTCTGGTCAAGTTAGGTCGATGTATGTATGCATTCTAGTCTAGAAGGTCGGTGCTAATGCAGAAGTCTTTCACTTAAAGGTCGATGCATATTGAATAAGGTTGATGTTGCGATACAATATATGCTAACTGTTGCATCATCAGGTCGATGCATCTTGAGAATCTACTTGGATGTTCAACATCATTAGGTCTATGCATCTTGAGCATCTACTTGGAAGTTCAGCATAATCAGGTTGATGCACCTTGTGAATTTACTTAGTTCAACATTAACAGGTCGATGCACCTTGTGCATCTGCTTGGTAGTCAGGTCGATGCAGGAATGCCCTACATCGATACTTTAGGCATCTTCATTATGCATCACCAGGATAGGCTAACACACCTCTGTGGCACGTCAAAGTTGAAGTGCCTGATGTTTTGGCTTATACATTAACAGGTCGATGCACCATCATTATAGATATAGTCTTTCTAACAGAATAAGGTCTATCTGTGTGATATACAGGTCGATGCTTTAGTGCAATATTACTACACTCCTTCCTATACGTAAGTAAGGCAAGTCGATGCACTTTGTTTGTGCACCGATGCATATGTAGAATTTCATGCATTCATTCACATGATCTATTCTATACTTACGATATGTTTAAGTCTAAATTCTATGAACATTCATTATGATTAGCTACATAAAACTATGCTTGATGATGAATATTTATTTTTGTCTTGACAGGAAGATTACAGTGGGAACAACCAGAGTGACTTGGCCAAAGGATCAAACACCGAGACTACAAAGTTCAGAACTAAACTGGCCACGCTAATATTCACCAAAAATCCCCTAATGAAACATCTCTGCTATTGAGTAGGTTTGAAGACTAATCAACTGAAGGATTAGTAAAGTCATGTGGCTCGTACGTCACCATGATTGGCATGTGATCCAAGGTTGGAGGTCAAACAGAATATCCTGCCATGTGGAATAACTTATCTTCTGCACCTGACACGTGGATCCTCGAAGTGTAATTTTTAGAAGGAATTCTTAGGTGGGAGTGCTCCTTCCACGCATCGAATTTGAAAACATATGGGGACCACAGGATTCGCGTTCGCCAGGATAAAAAGGGATCGAGCGTTCTAGTTCGAGGTGACCAGTGAAGAGTAGACCTAGAATAGTAGAGCTCAAAATAAGAAGAGCCAGAGTGCTACACCAGAAGAGAAGAGAAGCTGATAGAAGTAGAAGAGTCTGAGAGAAAGAGAGCCTGCTGCAGTAAAGAGAGTGAGAGAGAAAACAAAGTATCAGATGAAGGTGAAGAAGGCTGAGAGAAAAGAGATGGAGAGTAGAGGCTGTGTCAGTCTCGACTTTTGTATCAGATCCAGAGTCACTTGCTCGAGTGAGAGCTACATTTGTCTTTCTCCTTTGGTTATTTTCATCATGTTTTCTTCATTTATTTTTGAATGACTGTAATTGTGTAGTGAGCAGAGCAAGCTGTGTTGCTCAGTGGCGAGGATTGATTCCTCGGACAGCAAGCTGTGAAGCTCAGTGGATTCAGCAAACTATGAAGCTCAGCGGTCTGTAGGGATTTCATCCCCAAAGCTATGGATCAGCAGATTGACAAGCTATTTGTCAGTAGAAGCCTCACTCGATTGAGTGAGGGGTAGACGTAGATCTCAAGCTTGAGATTGATCCACCTTAAAAACTATTGTGTCCACTGTGTGATTGCTTATATCCTCATTGCTTCGTCTAGATGAATTCTTATGACCTTTCTTTGCAGGCGTATGATGTTTTAGATATTGGCATTCATTTTATGTGCATGAGTCATCAACCAAAGACTATATAGAAAGACGTGGCTGGAAAGATAGGTTACGCCTATCTAGAATGTCACCTCCTGCGTGAGGAGATCCTAGATCAAACCTCCGTCGAGTACTGAACTTGGTTGTTGATTATTTTCTGAAATTATTTGTGCTAATTCATCTAGAACAACACCGGTCCAAGAAAAAGGCCAAAAGGGACAAGTCCATCATCTTTCACAAAGGAGACATGGTCCCGCCGGCCCAACCAAAGGATGACCTCGGCTGGTCCAGGCGATCCGACAGTACCCCCGAAGCCGTCCAAATTCAGGGTGACCTCTTGCCTCATATCCAAGAGATGTGCCTCAAGCAGCACATTCCCCAGTGGTAGAGCTCCGTGCAGCAGAGGTATTTCCAGCATCTCTGGACACCCACACAAGTCTGGGGGCAACCCCCGTTTTCCCAGAAAGACACTAGAAGTCTCGGCTATGACCAAGACCCAGACCGCTGCGTCTACCATACGGTCCTTGTCGTGGGACCAACCTAACTAGTTGCTGACCCGATTGTCATCAACACCAAGTTCGACAGCTCGGGATACGAGGGAGAGGAGATTCTAATCTCACTCCCAGCCAGAACCAGCACTCCAGTTCCAGCACTCGACGAGACTTCCTCGCCCATCCATGAGGACTTGGAGACCGAGGAAACCTCCGCGCCCTCCCAACCAGTGCTAGAGCCTACCTTGTCGCACCTTCCCCTTGAGGAAGGCCTCCAGAACGAAGATCGTGAGGCATCACTGGCATTGTCAGGCAACTCCAACCAAGCCTCTAAAATTTCGATCGATAGCTGCCAGTCCAACGTGGACAGCCCGGGACAACCCTTGCCCGGACTCAGTAGCGATGACCTTCCAGTTCCAGTAGCCTCAACCACTGGCTTCAAAGACTCATGGGTGTACGAAGCCGCCACTTATTATGAAGACTTTGTTGACATTCAGCCTGCTCCTCCCGAGCTAGAGGATGGTGGCCAGGCAATCGTCGATGAGCTCATCGAGATCAATCTGGGCAACAACAAGGCCCCTCAATCCACATTCCTCAGTGCTCTCCTCACCAAAGTAGAGAGGAAGGACTACAAGCAATTCCTGCTCGAATATAAAGATTGCTTCCCCTGGACATACCAGGAGATGCCTAGGTTAGATCCCTCCGTGGCGGAGCATGATCTGGCCATATCTCCCATAGCCACGCCAGTCGAACAGCCCCAGCGGTGTATGCGCCATGAGCTGGAGCTCCAGGTTGCGACCGAAGTGGATAACATGGCGGAGGTCAACTTCATCGGGCTGTGCATCTATCTGGTCTGGCTCTCTAACATTGTCCTAGTCAAAAAAGGAAATGGTCAAGTCCGCATCTGCGTAAACTTCTGGGACCTCAACAAAGCCTTTCCAAAGGATGACTTCCCAGTCCCAATCACAGAGATGATGGTCGACATGACCACCAAACAAGAATCCCTATCTTTCATGGACGGGTCATCGGGATACAACCAAATCCGGATGTCCCTCCAAGACAAGGGCTATACCGCTTTCAGATCTCCCAATGGGATCTTAAACTACAAGCGCATGCCCTTCGGTTTGAAGAATGTCGGTGCTACCTACCAGAGAGCCATGGCCAAAATTTTTGACGAGATGCTACACCACATCGTCGAATGCTATGTTGACGACCTCGTCGTCAAAACCAGAAGGCGAGAAGACCACCTACGTGATCTGTGTCAAGTCTTTGACCATCTTCGGCAATATGGGCTCAAGATGAACCCCATGAAATGCGCCTTCGGCATATCCAGCGACAAATTCCTTGGTTTCATTGTTCGATACCGAGGAATCGAGGTGGATCCCAGCAAGATCAAAGTAATCTGGGAGCTTCTGCCACCCAGCAACCTCACTGAACTTAGGTCACTCCAGGATAGACTGACCTACATTCGAAGATTCATCTCCAACCTTTCTAGTCGATGTGCGCCTTTCAGTAACTTGATGAAGAAAGATGCCCCCTTCATTTGAGACCCAGAATGCCAAACAGCTTTCAAGCAGATCAAGGAGTACCTTCTCACTCCTCCACTCTTGGGAGCGCCCGTGAAAGGCAAACCCCTCATACTCTACATCACCGCCATGGATGCTTTGTTAGGGGCTCTGTTGGCGAAAGTCAACGAGGAAGGTAAAGAGCAGCCACTCTACTACCTTTGCCGGAAACTGATCGGTGCTAAGTGCCGCTACTCCCCAATGGAAAAAGTATGCTTGGTATTGGTGTTTGCCATCAAAAAGCTGCGGTATTACATCTTGTCTCATCGGGTTGAGCTTATATCCAAGCACGACCCCTTGAAGTTCCTCCTCAGGCAACCCGTTCTCTCAGGCCGATTGGGGAAATGGGCACTCCTGCTCATGGAGTATGACATCACTTATGTCCCAAGAAAAGCAATCAAGGGATAGGGTATGGCTAAATTCTTAATAGCCCATCCAGTACCAGATGATTCTCCCTTCAACACGGAGCTTTCAGATGAGGAGTCTCTCACCCTTCAACACCAGCAATTGGCTAAATAGACCGGAGATGTCTTGCATTACTGGCAGCAAGACGCCCTCATAGCCAGTCTACCCTGCTGAGAGTTGTACTTCAATGGCGCTTCTCAAGGTACTACCCGAAGCAACCTCAGTTAAGGCATTACGGCAGGCGCCGAAATCGTCTTCCTGACCCCTCAGGGCAGAGTTCTATACAACTCATGCGCCCTCTTGAAAGCTCTGACCAACAACGAAGCCGAGTACGAAGCCCTGATCATCGGACTCCAGATGGCTCTCGACATGGGCGTCAAATGCCTCAAAGCCTATAAAGATTCTCAACTGATAGTCCGACAGGTGCTTAGCATCTATGACGTGCAGAGATCGGAGCTGGTCCCGTACCACGCCGCCGTCACCCGACTAACCCAGAAGTTCTATTTCTTCGAAATAGACCACATTCCCAGAAGTGGCAATGCCCAGGCTAATGCCCTGGCAAAACTGGCTGCGGCCATCAAGCTACCGCCTGAGGGTGAAGTGGACATCACAGCCAAGCACCGAAGGATAATGCCCAGCTCACTCGAAAGTGACTCTGGTCTCACAGTTCATGAGGTCCAAGGCTTCGACTAGGACACTCCTCCAGAAGAAGAAGATTGGCGCGAGCCCATCACCAAATTCATGAAGGGATGGCTCCCCTCTGACCAGGCTCAAAGGGTCCGACTACTTTGCCAGGCAACATCATATGAGTTGATTGGCGACTCCCTGTACTGACTCGTCCACGAGAAGGATAAGTCCATTCTCTTGAGATGCGTCTCCCCAGCCGAGGTTCGAGCTATCATGCGCGAGGTTCATTCTGGGCTATGAGGCGCCCACCAAGCCGGAGACAGAATGAAGCACGACATCAAACTGAAAGGCTTTTATTGGCCTACATGTACGCGGACTGTGTCTAATATGCTTGTACATGCCATCAATGCCAAGCCTTTGGCCTAACACCCAAAAGGTCTCCCAATCCACTACGTCCCACTGCCCCTACCTGGCCATTTGCCGAATGGGGTATGGACATCGCGGGGCCTTTCCTGCCGTCTTCCAAAGGCCACAAGTACATTTTGGCTGCCACTGACTACTTCTCTCGTTGGGCGGAAGCCCTTCCCCTACGGGAAGTCACCGACGAGGTTGTCGCCAGGTTTATCCAACACAACATCATCTACTGTTTCAGTACACCCAGTCGCATAGTCTCTGACAATGGGACGCCATTCAAGAACAAGGTTGTTTACCAGTTGGCGGCCAAGTTCCACATCGACTGGAGAACCTCTTCAGTCTACAACCAATTGGCCAATGGCTTTACTGAAGCCTTCAACAAAACTCTCTGCAAGCTCTTGGCTAAGATCGTCAGCCACCGGAAATGTGATTGGGGTGAAAAGATCTTCGAGACATTATGGGCCTACAGGACGGTCTACAAAACTCCCACGGGATGCTCGCCATTCTCTCTCGTCTACGGGGCAGAAGCCGTCATCCCGGTCAAAATCCAGCTAGCATCCTACCGCGTAGCGGTACACACTGGTTTGGCCGGCCCTGATGAAAATGAATACCAGAGAAGGCTAGAAGAGCTTATCGATCTGGAAGGCAAATGGCTCGAAGCCTACAAACACTTACAAGTATATCAGGCCCACATGGCACGAGCCTACAACAAGCTCGTCAAGCAACGAGCTTTCAAGCAAGGCGACCTAGTCATGATTAAGGAAAGGGAAGTCATGGTTGGCCGCCCCAGTGGCAAGCTCCGGCCAAATTGGCAGGGCCCATACATCATTTGCGATGCCTATGAGGGTGGGGCCTACACGGTCATAGACCACAAGGGCCGCAAACCCTTCCCGCCTCTCAATGGCAAGCACATAAAGCTATACCATGCGCTAGAACATGAGTTCACGCGTCACACCGGATAGTGTGCACACTCCCAGTCTCAGCCCTTAGAACTGGTCTTCTCTCTAAGAAGACCGAACCAGACATTCTTTCCAGTCCTCCTCTCCAGTCAAGCTAGGGGGCCAGCCAGGCCCCTCTCAGAGTCATCGTTAGATGCCCTCAGAAGATAGCTTCCTGCTTTCATCCTCGCAGTGACAAGAGCAGGGGCACCACTGCATCAACCACAGCTTAGCCGCTAGGCTCTCAGGTAAGTAAACAAAAAAAATAGTAGTAAAAACAACAATAAAATTGGGGCTAAAAATAGAGGTGCCCCGGCGGACCCAGTCGTTCCCCTCCGTGAGGAGTCGGCTGGGGACAAGAAGGCCCACAACCTAGCTGAGGTGAAACCCGCAAGGGTGCCTTAGGCAAAATTGGGAAACCCCTCGATGTGAAAACCCGCAAGGGCGCGTCGGAAAAAACTAAAGGGGGTCGGCTCCGATGAAAACCCGAAAGGGCGTTGGGGCCGACAATGGGAAAGTTTCTCTTCCCCACCAGTCAGGGTGGTCTTTACCTACTCTCCATTAGGCTGCGAAATCTTCCCGCATCAATCGGTAGTCAACCTACGGTTCCAAGCCGGTGGCTCGACACCTCCCAGCCTCCCTCTGTATCACTCGCTTCAATCTCCTGTCGATACTAGCCGACACGCGGCATGACAGCCGCTACGCCAACAGAAGCCAGTTCCAGCCAATCCCAAATCTCTACCATCACATAATCCTATACTCTACATCTGATCCAGTATTTCCTACCACATTTGGCCGGGACAACACATCCCTCGGCCTCACAGGCCCCAAAACTATCATGCAAAGGATTTTCTTGTATATTTATTTTATTTGCAAACATGGAAACTGACATGGTGTATGTATGGCAATGCAGGTGGTCTGGAGGCCCTATTTGGGCATGGTTGATGGCGACCAGCCTTGGCTCGAGGCTGGCCGACCTCATTTTGGGCGGGACCTTTGGGCCCATTGCCTAAATGAGATCAAGCCACTTTGACTCAGGTTGGTTATGAGGACCCTGGGGTTCGCCCAGGAGTGGGAAGAGGTGGACGAGCTGAGTCACATCGAGCAGAAGACCTGAGAAAAGGCGAAGCTCGTAGACTGGCACACCCGCTTCCCTACGTAGTTCCAAGACTGGCAGCAGGGCAGTGTCCCCATAGTGTCGCAGGGGCAGGACAGCACCAACTACCTTCGATGCTATTGGGAGACCCACGCGGCCCATCTCCAACATGGGAGACCGCTAGGGGTAAGTATGAAATGAACATTTATTTATTTGTTTATTTTATTATTTGTGATTATGCATATGCATGTGACACTAGCCTTCATGCTTACAAATGTAGGGCGACTGCGACACCATCATCACCGACCTGCTGGCGCACTTGACGTACGCCCGCCAGCAGTTGGCCACCCTCCGGCGAGAGTTGGACATCTTGGTAAGTTTATGCATTTTTTTAAATGCTTAGATTCCTGACGTTCAGTCACTGACTATTGTTTGTACCTTTGTTTCAGCGTGCCTAGCAGGGGGCAGCAGTAGGGGTGACAAGTGGAGCTTCTTCCAGCTCCCAGGCTCCTCCTCCGGAGCTCTCCTCCCTCCAGGAGCAGTTAGCTGGCGCAGTGGCACGTGCCGAGGAGGCGGAGCATGAGCTCACAGCTCGGGTGATTATTTGCTTGATTTGTATTTCCATTACATGTCGCTTTTAGTGACCTTTCGGGGATATGGGCCTTCGTAGGTGGCAGAGATTCAGGGTGCACTGGCTCGCACGGTCCGGGCTGAGGAGGAGCATGACGTTTGGGCGACCACCGTGGCAGAGTTGGAGGCGGAGCTACGACATTGTGACACCGAGGAACTACCCCGAGACATTGTGGAGTTGAGGATCACCCTCCAGGTGGTGAGGAGGGATGCGGAGAGAGAGGAGAGGAGGGCAGAGTGACAGCGAGATTGGGACAAGAGGAGGGCTCTAGAGGCCCAGGTGATGGAGCTCTAGCTAGGCCTTCGGGTTATAGAGCAGAGGCTGAAGGACAGCGAGGAGCACTACCAGAGAGGACGAGAGAGTGCAACGCGCCTCCGTCAGTCTGGCTCCTTCTCTATTGGCAGCCTTCTGGTCTCCTCAACAGAGGAGCGTCGCGCCACTGAGGCTGATCAGGCGCTGCGAGGTGAAGTGAGTACTACCTCGTAGACCTCCATGAGGCCTCCCAGGGATCCCCATCCTAGGAGAGGAGAGAGATGATCAGGAGGGTGGTGACGAGAGTTAGAGAGTTATTTGTACATCCACCCTCTCACTTATGATGTATATTACAGTTTACATATATGAAATGATTTCTTTTCTGTCACTTGCTTTGTCTCTTATGCGTTCCTTCTCTTCTATACCTCTTCTCTTCTACACTGTTCTCTCGTGACATGTTCGACAAAACCTTCATCCCAAACTGGGGAATCGTGTCTCGTCGTGGCCATTGTTTTCAAAGGGAGTCCGCCACCAAATTCAATGACGCCAACCTCTAGTCCTCTTTTCCCATGTGAATGTCCCTCTCTTTTTTATTTGTACTCAAAGATTATTTGTAACATGACAACGACCACAACGAACCCTTAGATCGCGTAGGGGGGCGAGTCCATGAGTCACACCACCAAATCATTTACTCCAAACAAGCAGCAAAGCGACATAGAGAGTGAAAGGAGGGTGGCCCGTTATGAGGGCAACTGCTAAAGGTAATAGTGATAGTTTCGGATCAAACTTCACCCCACTCTATAAATACTCCCTTTTGCTCTACCTGAAGACTCGGAGTGGCGACAGCTAATTTTAAGAGTGAAAGCTTCTAAAAGGGGAAGGAGTGATGATTTCTCAATCTTTAGGATGGAGGACGAGCCTAGTTTTAGGATGGAGGGCGAGTCTTCTCACTCCTAGAAGAGAAGTAGATCTAGAAGTAGTTCCAGGAGGCTCTCCGACATTGAAGGGCACCTTAGTGAGAGGACCCAATCACTGCTTGCAATGAATCCTTTCATTTTCTCTCTTGTCCTCTTTTTTCCTTCTGAGAATGTACCCCTTTCTCATTTCTTATGTATGTGCAGGGCATGTTGAGGTCACATATTTCATGGGAGTTGGTGGTGGCCGCTTATCGGGGTCTTCCTGATTTTTGCACTATTTCTTGAGTATAGGGTATTTGGATCCAACAGAGTCAAGTTAGGGTTAGGGTTAGCCTAACCACTATAAATGGGTATGTAACCCTCTTTTGCAAATTATGAAAGAATTTTGGCTGTGATTTATGAGAATTTCCTCCCCTTCTCTGTGGGGGAGATGAGCTAGCTTTGAGAGGAGGCGCCCCAAGGTGTCCCAGCGAGAGGGAGGGCGCAAGGCCCACACGCCACCTCCTTACTCCCCCTCCCCTATGTACAGCCGCCATTGCCCCACCCTCCTTCCTCCTCCGCTTCACCACCACCAACCCTCTCCCTGTATCTCTTCTCCTCTACCCCATCGCGAGAAACAGCCCCAACCAGACTCCGCATCCTCACCCCGCGACAACGCTCCACGCTGTTGGTCCAGCCCCGCCGTGGTCGCCTCAATCCAGAGCCACCCTGCGCCGATCGCCCGGGTCGCCCCACACCGTTCATCGCCCTCGCCCCAAGCCGCCTACAGCACCTCCCAACCATTGCTAGCAGCAATGGCGGCTCTGCCGTCCAGTAGGGTGCCGCCGCCTGTTCCCCCACCGCAAGCCACCCTCACCGTCGTTGGTCGCCACCGCTCTCCTGCTTCCTCCTCCTTCGCCTCCCATTGACCGTGCCCGATCGCAATCCACCCCCTTCTCTTTCTCTCTCCTGTTCTCTCTATTCCTCCACCTCCGCTGTCACTGTCCCCCCCGGTATGTCACAACCTAGAGGAGCCCAACCCGAGATCCTTCAGCGCCTCCCCACCACTACACGCCGCCGCTCCCTCCCTCTCTCTATCACTCTCTCTTTGCCCTCGTCTTCTCTCTCTCTATCTCGTCACTCTTCCACCATGCCAAGCCCCCACCAGCAACACCCTCTCCACACAGCAGCGGCAGCCCCGGACCTCTACCCCATCGCCGGTCCACAACGCCGTAAATGCCCATCAACTCTCAAGGAAAGGGATCAAGTTCGGCTCGGACAGACCCGCATCGTTTGTCCCACATCAACTACCCAGTCTTAAAGCAATACTTCAACTATGTCTGATTGACTGATCTTTTCCAACCTTGACTTATCAAATGGTGTGCTTATTGGACATTCAAAGAATAGGTGATTAACGTCCTCCATTTCTGGGAGAAGCTCTGAGGAGGTAGCCATGCGGAGGGCCGGGGCTCCAGAGTTCACCTCCGTTGAGAACCGAGTACCCCTCAGGGGTACGGCTCGCCAGAGCCCAAAAAGGGGGATTCCGGGGTCTAGGAAACCCTATCGGTTTGGCCTAACTAAGCTGTGAATCATTTTTCTAACAAGTAGATAGCTTGAATTGCCATGTACAGAAAAGCAATAAAATATACTTTGTGGCTTGTGACTATATCAAACATACCCGTGATATAACAGCTGTTCCAGAGTAACCCAGTTTTGACACACTGCACGTCCAGAAGCTATTATCATAACCATCGATTAGACGATCTTTAATCGCCTCCACATCCTTCTCCTGTTATAAGCTAAAGTGATGAGGTCAACATACCAAAATGAACATGGCAGACAAATGAAGACCGCATGAAAGTGCAAACAAACAATAAAAAAAAATTGAGGAACAATAGAATACTATTTCTGAAATTAAGTTGCATTCTTGCCTGCATCTTAGTCTCTTGCAAACATAAAACATCAAAGTTCTCCCTCTTTACAAGCTCCAAACCCCCTGATCTGAGTAAAGCTCTCAAGCCATTAACATTCCAGGACAATAGCTTTACAGATTTTGTGCTGTCAGGAAGAGGTGGAGGTCGCATTGTCTTGGGATTATATGGGACCCATCCAGGCTGTGGTTTCTTGTGCGCAAGTACTGTCCAAGGTTCATCAGAAATTGCAGGAAGAGACACTTCGTGTACCAAGGTCTTTGAAGATGCCTCAAGAGTTGTCTGAGTTCCTGATGAATCTAACATTTTCATAATTAAAACATCCATTACTGTCCAGTTTGCAACAGCAAGCGTGTGAACAAAGAAGAATAAAAATAAACTAATGCTCCCTGCAAAAATTGAACACAGTTTAGATGAATAAAACATACCTAGAACTTCTGTGGTAACAAAAAGTTTACGATGTTTGTATCCTTTCATTGCAGCTCCAGAATTTTCTCCATGGTAATTGCCCTGATGCATTTGTAATTTGCCCCTACTTTTTGATTTTCGAGATTCGGAAACATCTGGTTCAGAAGTCAAAACCTGGGCACTGTCTTCAACAGGGAGATCCTTTGTCTTACTCTTTGAGGGTGTTTTTTTAGCTGCCCCTTTTTTGATAGTTGACAATGTATCCTTGCTTGTCATTACAGATGGTATCAGAGCGTAGTTGTAGACGTACATGGGAATTTGAGATAATTATAGTATTTCAGAGTCATAAGGTCCAGTATAGTCAACTACTGGCATAGGGTTTTATGTTTATTTACTACATTGTTTCTTGCATGGGAGCTAGAGTGCATGGTGTTGGTGTTGTGAAGGCGGTTTCGGTTATCGTCGGAGTGCCAACGTGGGGCCTCAAGAGTAAGATAGAGAGTTACCTTCCCCAGTGGTGGTGGCCCCAATTGTGCTGAGATGGGCAAAGTCTGTTGGCAGGTGCAAGTTTGTGGTGTAGCATTCCAGGAATCTGCGACGAGGTCAGGTGGCTGGCGAGGATAGTTTGTGGCTAGGTGGCCATGAATATACTCTAAAGGTGTTAATGTCATTTTGGCCACCTTAGGGCGAGACTTTACCAACTCCTCAGGCATCAAGGTTGTGGTTCGACGTAGCGGAACAGATGTTCTGATCGAGAGATGGGCTTAAACGAGTGGAGGATCTTTCTGGTGAGCTATTGGCTATCAAACCCGACATTCTTGTCATGCTCTGTGACGTCAAAGATGATGTGTCAGCCCCGATTACTTTTGTAGATTTCGAGGTAGGAGTGGATAGAGATGTCCTAGTAAGTTCTTAGTCGTGCATGTCTACGTATGAGTGGGTTGTGTTAGTTCTAAACCTGATTTGGGATTATATGGTCGTGGCATAGCTCGGGACCCAAATTGTGGAATTGGGGGCCATTATGCACCGCACTAGATGCGCTGTGCAAGGTAGCAGATGAAATGTGAAGGCTCAACAATAGATTTGGGGCTTAAGGATAAGCATTAGCAGGTGTCGATCGTGGATCATGTTGTGGTTCTTAGCATGGTGGTCCGCGCAGCAGTAGCTCAGAAGATGGATATTTTGAGGACCCAAGAATTGAGAATGGGTCTTTGTCAGTAAGGATAGAGTCGAGGGAATAATGTCCTGAGGTTGTCAGTGCAGCAATCTTCGAGCCTGGCATCTTCAGTGGTTTCTTTGCTCCCCAATAAGTGTTTTGACGTGTTAATGGTTCTGGGATCAGTGGCAGGCATAGGTAGGGAGCATGTGGCAATGTCTATCTCAACCGTTGTGATAGAGTGTGGTTGGCGATCAATAGAGTCAGTGCTCAAGGCATGGTGAGTTACAGTTCGGGGAATTGCAATGATGGTACATAGGGAGATGCTACGAGTACGGTATGACAGGACACTTGGCGAGTGTTTTCGAGGGAGCTAACTTGATTGTAGTGATGGTTTTTCCTGGTGCTGGAAGGTGCGGTTCCTAGCATGCATGAGATTCGTGGTCAGGTCAAGCGTGGAGACCTCTCACTTCATAGGAGGTACGTTGGTGTCTACTTGGTTGAAGAGAATTGCATTTTGGTTGAGCTCCGCAGTCTTGCATCGCGTGTTTAGATTGGTTGGCCTTCTATTGTGTGCCATGAAGTTTGTCGAGGAGTGTTCTGTGTTTTGGCAGTACGACTGCCTAAGAGGATCTATTCCCTCCCCTTGAGGCGTAAGGGTGTGTTGGCATTATTTTGGAAGGAAGAGTGTCAGTTGGTTTGTGTATGAAAATTCATGGCTGGCGTTGTAATTTTCGATGTGTTGTGGACTGGAGCCTATGGAGTTACAAGAGGATAGTCAGATTAAGAGAGAAAGTCTGTGCTCTGGGGTTCGCGGTAATTGAGCTTTCCTCATGCTATTTTTTGGAGTTAGCCAATCGAGTTAAGGATTGTCGAGATGGTGGACCCCGAGTTGTTGTGATGATTGTGTGCGTGAATCAGAGTGCATAGTAGAAGCCTGGTGGGCTCGTGACCCACAGGTTTAGGATCATGTTGATGGCAAGATCTGGGAGGATCCTAGAGAATTAGTAGAATGTTGGAGGTCTTTCACTGATGAGAGAAGGTCATTTCGTCGATGTGAAGTTATTTTTGGCTGCATAAGTCATGTCGATTATCATGCCATTGCTTGAGGCATTGTGGTTTATGACATTAGCAGGATAGAGAGTTAAGGAAATATGACGGCAAGTGTTCTAGATGAGTACCCTGTACATTCTTTCAAAATGGTGTCAGGTGTTTGGTAGTGGATCCTGTCACACCCCAAGATTTTAATATAGCGAAAGGAATTTCGGGAATGTGATTAGCCAGCATGGTAAGCCTCTTGCAAGCAAGAAATCAGAGCGCAAGACAATCACACAAAAGTAATAGCATAAGTAATTATTCAAAACTTCAACTTTATTTCATAATAAAAATCAAAAAGTACATGCGATCCTTGACTTTTGACATCCTTGTATCATAAGACTCCCTACAAGTGAAACCTCAGTAACCCTACCAGGAACCCTAGACCTCTACCTCGGGAAAGCACGTAGAAGCTACCCGAAAAGTTACGTCTCACAGATGGAAAATCAAACCACGAGTCAAGAGAGTCACGTGTCGTGTGACGGGAGAATGTTCCCACTAGAAACAAGGCCAGATGCGTCCACTGATCACTTAGTCTGCACCTCGGGTGTCTCCCTACTCGCCTCAAGCAAAAATTGAGACACCGTACAAATAACACATGAACAAGGGTCAAGTCTGAGTCGTGCTTGTCTGCATGCATCCGAAGTCCCTGACTATGTGTGCACACACTGACTGACTGCGCTACGTCAGGTCCACTAGCTGGTTTTCCTCCCAGTCTGGACTCGAGCCACCATAGTGGGAGGCCCTACGGTAACCAGCCTAAAATCGTTTCTCCTCGGTCTAGCTCTTCACCACTTCTAGGTGGGTCGGCACCCGCCTACCCAGGCAAGCTACGACTAGTGGGAAAGCCACTCGACGTAAGACTCTCAAAGAAAACCATCAGAGTACTGACAGGCTACACACAGACCCATCGCAAGTAACTTAGAACACGGGGTGGCACGGTGTCACCAGACTCATGACGACTAGCTAGACTCACTAATCTAACGGCCATTGAGTCACGCGACTCATCCCAAGGCCATTATACAATATGGCACAATGACGTCAAATCACCCTAGTCCAAGAGTCAAAAATCACAGTCGAAAGGATTCACGAGGTGGCTCACGACCGACAAGTTGATTCCCTTTCCGAGAGAGACTAAGAAACCCCCAGCCTTAAGCTGGGTCAAAGGACTCTTGGTCATTAGCCATATGCATGGCCCACATAGAAACTGCTTTCCGAAGAAATTAACATCATGCGGGGACAACCCTTCAAACTTACACCGGTACACGGTGACTCGATCTAGCACAACAAAAAAGCCCAAAACACACGAGGTCACCCGAACCCTCTAAACCATACGTGTATGCTAATCGAGATATAATGAATCCTCCGGACACCCAAAATAAGGTCGCGGTACCCACCAGGTGTCTGGGACATCCACGGGGCCAAAGGTCAACTGGGTGGATCGCAGGCCAAAATGGGTGAAAGAACTATGTTTCGGTCGACCAGCCCATTGGGTCGGTAGACTAACATAGGGGCTCGATCGATCGGCCCATTGGATTGGTCGACCGGACCACCACCAGCCCATCTACTCGGCATGGGTCAGTCAACCGAAATCCCAGGTTGGTCGATCGAACCATGCTAGCCTACCCTGTCCATGGCAAATGTGCCACCGGTAGACCAAACTGCCCACTCGGTCGATCGATTCCGGTGAAGCACCTGCGGGAGCTCCACTGTGTCAGCTTAAACTATGCCCCACTCAACCCATTTGAGGGGAAAAACAAGGGGGAACTCTACCCAACCTCCTTGCACCAGGAGCTCCCTTTCAAACCACAAAAACCCGCCAAATCAGTGAAACTGTCTCTCACCTCAAAAACATGCATTTTAACCCTGATGTGGAAAGAAAATCACTCTCGGCCTTACCTTCGCCTATAAATCATGGGAAAAGGGCATGCACGGGTTAGGGATCTGTCCCCCTATCTCCACCGACGATTTCCCACGCCGAGGATGCCGGTTCCACACGAAATCACCTCTTGAATTACCGTCGGGTTCTAGAATCCGCAAATGGCCTACGCCGCATCGCTGCCACATTCCTTGCTCCATCCTCGCCGCTCGCCACCCCACGTGCCTCGCCGCCTCACCCACACCATCCTCCATCGACTGCCCAGAGAAGGGAGGGGGAGAAGGAGAGAAATGAGTGGAGAGAGGGAGAGAATGAGAGAATGAGAAGAGAGGGGTGGGGGCAGCTTTAATAGAAAATATTTTGAGATTTTAAAAATATGAAAAATAAAAAATGGGAAAAAATGATCCCCACAATCCTCGAAAAATGCACAATGCGCTTGCAATGTCCTGGAGCCCAGAAACACAATGGTTCACCCTACACAAGGGTCCGAAGGTCCGATAGCCAAAAATCTGATTTAATCATAAAACTTGATCCGAGACCCATGGAAACGCTCCGAAACTCACGGATTCTGATCTAAAAAATCCTGGAGTACTATAATAATAGCTACCAATTAAGTATTCAAATGACACCCTTCAAAATTTTATGTTGAAGAAACTATAGATCACCCATATGTTAGGATGAGATTGGCGAGAAATAGTTATTAAGTCCTGATATGATTCAAGATACTGCCTAGAATATTTAGATAATCAGAGGCCGAGTGAAAGTTGCTCAATCTCGACAGAAAAGTTATGGTGTGATGTACAATGTGTGTGTGTGTGTGAGAGAGAGAGAGAGAGAGAGAGAGAGAGAGAGAGAGAGAGGAACCTCAGCGGTGTGGGAGACGATGATGGTTGGCGGAGAAGGGGCCACGGATGATGTCGACGACGGCTGTGGACTATGGCGAAGGAGGCTGCGGACAGCGGCCACTGGCAAGAGAGAGAGAGGTCGTTGGCAGCGACAGCGGCTGCAGACGATAGTGCCAATGGCGTGTAGGTCTGCGGTGATGGCGGTGGAGGTCGGACGTGAGATTGAGGCCAAGGGGGGAGGTGTTTTATAACTGGATCTGGAATTAACCAGTCCGGATCATGGTGTGTGTCAGACAAGCAGACTCAGGCGCCGAAAAGGCTGCCTTGCGCCACCTAACATGGCAAAGCAGCTTGGGCTGCCTTTTCGTGGCCCGTTAAGGCGTGTGGTCACCTGGGGACCTGGGTCTTGGATAGAGGAGGAGTAGGATAAAGGAGGAGAAGGGAAAAAAGAGGAGGAAGAAGAGGAGGAAGAGGATCAAGATGATAGAGGAGCTCTCTAACACATGGAGATGGCATTGAGATCCGAAAGGCAATCCCTGGTTGTGTAAATAAATTTTTGTGTTGTGTAAATTTGATCATATTGAACGGATAATTGACATTTTCTAAAAGTATAAAATCGTTATGATTTCTGGCCACTATTCCCCATCTCTCTAACTGAGATCTCTTCTCCTCAGCCTTCGAAGAAGATATCTTGATCTGATATGGCATTCCTTGGTTCTTATCATACATATACGTGTACATCTATTTTTCCATTGTCCCGATCTTTCGAGATTTCACCGAGATCTCTCCTCTCCGACTCCCCTGAGGTGAAGCCATGACCCTATATGGCAAACCTTGATCCCAGGAATCGGGATCGGCCAATCCAGCCCGATCCTAGGCGATTTCAACCACATCTGACCTTCCCCACTTCTTGACTCACCATCGTACAAGGTGGGGAAAAAATAATAAGAAGGACGAAGAAGAAGCCTTGGCTGGGAACAAGATACTTACCTGCTGTCTGGTGCCACCATCTATTGGCATCTCTGCTGCTGTCTGGTGCACCAGCCACAGCCACCTCCTCCTCCTCCTCCTTCTCCTCCTCCGCCTCCCCCTCTTCTTCTTCTTCTTCTTCTTGCCTTGTGTCTTCCACTGCGAAAGGATGCTGGAAGCGTAGGAAGAATGAAACAGGTTAAAAATTCCACAGAAATCCCTGAACATTAACTTTAATAAATGACCTTTAAAATATTAAAAACTGACACGACCTGTGATCAGGATTGAATCGGCCGATCCGGTTCGGATTTGTGCCGGGCGATCTGAGCCTGACCGCCAAGTCTTCTCATTCTTCTTATAAACAGGCCACATTGTTCAACCTTCCAGACTAGATAATGATCCTGCAACAAATAGGTAATAAGGCAGGCTTTTCATCATTTTCATGATTCAACTTGTGTACCACAGTCTCAGCATGTCTTTTTTCAAACATTTTGGATATTGTTCAGCATCATGGGGTTGAGCATTGATGCTCTTTCAGTAGGTTCAGTACACACTACACAGAAAGATTCTCCTAGTAGATTTTGTTCACATGCATATTCTACTAGCATGCAGATTTGCGAAGCTACTCTTCTCGCAGTTTGGAACTAAAATATACTTCTAGGATGGAAGAGTCTAGCTGTTTGATAAATTGATTCAATCAAAAGCAGTGTAATTCCTGCAGAGTAGATCCATCATGACATGTATGCCGCGATCTTCTGGATGAGGTTTGGAGCTTCCACAGGATTTCCTTTCTGATGTTGCTGGCATTAGCATTAAGAAAAAAGAATTATTCAAGCAACGAAGGCCATGGTGACAACTGACTGACTGAGACATCGTAAAGAGCCCAACTTGTTTTCGAGGGGTGATGAACAAGTTCAGATGGTCATAGACAAGCTCCCTGTTATTATGGAGTGTGATTGATCCTTGGATCATGTTCTTTTAACTAATTCCTACTTGTATCTCATGTATGGGCCATTGCTTGTGGTGCTTTCACAGCCATGGTTGCTCGTCATAGCATGGACCCATCATGTTCCTGATCCTAAGCAGATCGGACTTGGTCCAACCTAGGCCTTAATCCCATTCTGCAATCCTTGCTTTTGTCTATCAAATCTTTTAATAAATTTTTGACATGTGAAATATCAAGTATTGCCCATGTAATGTCTTTCTGAGGGATTTGGTTCATAGTTGTATGTTACATGTATCATGATGGTTCTAGATGTTCAGATACTTGTGTTTGGAAAATGGTGCTTTCTTTTCTTATTGTCGGCCCGGACCTTTCGTCCCTGTCGATAAACAAATCCCTTTGCCTCAGCATTTAACCCATGATGATGAACAAACGTACCATCAACCCTCGTCACCATCGGCGAGGACCATGAACAAACCACTAGCTTAACCTTTCGGCCTTGCCCGACAAATAAATCCCCTTTATCCTTTAGCAATCAGCCGATGACATTTCCTACCTATGTTAATCAAATCCGGTCCTCTGAAGAGTCTGCACCACGGTGGAGCGAACCCCTCATATCATCCCTGTAGGCATGGGTGCTCTCCTGCCCCAGCAGCTAACATAATCCAGGCTTGATGGATTAGCAATGCACCCTATCCAAATTGGCCAAAGGGAAATGCAAAAGAAAGGAAGGAAAGCTGTAACTCAGCAATAAATGTTCAAGGCAGAAGACAGAGAAAGTTCATTGCACAAAAATGGAAGAGTACATGCTACTGCAGGGAATTCCCCTGAATACATCACGGTTCGCAACAAAAGAGCTACTACAGTGGACGACAAAAGATGTCCTCAAATTCCAAGATCCCTAGAGAAGGATAGCAGCTTAGCTCCTGTAAGCGAGACTCTTCGGCCTGCAGCTCCGTCGATTTCTCCTCAAGGGACGCGGCTTGTCCTTCCACTAGCTCTGCCTCCTCTGTATTCTAGACTTGCAGTTGCTCAGTCAAATCCCACTCTGTCTCAGCCCGGGTGAGTTCAGCTCGTTGCTCACTCATACGATCTTTCAAAGAAGTGTGACGTTTGGTAGAAGCGTTGGCAGCACCCCGCATTTGCCAGGCAATCCCATTCAACGATTGAAGGGTAGTTTGACACTCCAGTCGCTCATATTTTAAGGTCGTCAACTAGTCTGCCAGGCCGTGGCTGATAAACTCTCTTCTGTTCAAATATTTCAAAAGAAGAATTACTCGGTACATCTAGTCCTCCATGGGGCAGCCAAAAGCCAATAGTGTACGGGATAGGTGTTCTACTAGCCCTCACAGTTGCACATACGACAGGTCACGATAGGTCATTACAGCCTACCTCAGTGTCTCCAAATTTTGCCATACCAATTCACTAGATGACTACAGATCGAGAGATGGCATATCTGGGAGATGGAATTCCACACGACTGTCAATAGTAGCCCAAATGCAATCACTCAGCTCTGAAGATGACAAGGGCATATCCTTCATGGCACCTGCACTACGACCAGCCCTTGTGGTTGGCACAACAGAGGGAGTATCAATGGCAGCAGTCTCCCTCTCTACCTTTGGTGAAAGAGTCATAGCTTGACCCTCAGGAGTAGGAAGTGTTTGCTCACTATCCTCGGCTCGGCCATCCTCTGCTGATGCCGCTTCTATAGCCAATGCTAGAGTTGTGGAAACATCATTAGCTTTTTCTGTAATGTCCCTAGATTCTATTGTGGGGATGCCTTCTCTGCCCTGAGGTGGCTCATCACTAATGCCAAGTTCCGACTACTCCAAAACCATGGTTGGATGGTCAGATCCTGCAATCATCCCTGGCACTTCAAAGCCCGCTATTGTAATATAATCCTTTGGATATCTGAAGGCTATGGGCCTTAAGACAGGCGAGAACATTGGCGGATCCACGCCAAGAGGTGGAAGAGGTATCTTTACTATCATGGCTAGCAGGGTCACCTCGGTTGGAATGACGGGAGCCTTCAAGAAGAATATGCACAAAATATCTCAAGGGGTCGATATAATGAGTAATGAAAATGAACGCAAGCCGGGAAGGAGGACTCTTACCTCAGTCGGCACCAAGCTCAAATCTCTGACAGCAGAAGCCCCCGTCTCCATCATTGCTGCCCCCTCTCCCATGGTGAGACCAAGTGGCCCAAGGCCACTCCAGGTTAGCCGCGGCGGGCTGAAAGTTGTGAAGTCATTTTCATAGGCAGAAGAGAGCCCGACGTCTTCGATTTCTATCTCCGCTATGGGAGACTCTTCATCACTAGAGCCGCCACTATAATTGACCTGCTCCATCGAAGATGAGCTTTACTTCAACACCAGACTTTTCCCTCTAGAAGTAGTTGGCTCTTCTGCAGGATGGCTTGCAGAAGGAACATCTTGCTCGACAAATACCTGCTCAGCCAACTTCGTAGCAAGAACAATGGGCGAACAAGCTTTGGGAATCGATTGACTCCCCGGAAGAACTCCTTGCTCGGTAGAAGCTCACTCAGTCGACTGCACAATAAGAGGAGAGGGCAATTGGACCTCGACTGAAGTTGAGATGGGGAGCCCTCATGTGTGCCCATAGCATGATGAATTGTGTGAACTCCAGAGGACAAACCATAGATTACCTTCCATCTCATGGCTGGGGCCGCGGCGGCGCGGATCGCCCGCACGCCGAGACCGTGCGCCAGAGCCGCATGGTGACGGATCTGGTTGACCGCGGCATCGTCGAGCTTGAGGCCCGGCGCAAACTGTCCGATTTTGTAGCTCAAGTCGGTGAAGCAAAGCATTTCGTTGGTGGTCATGAACCGGCGCACTCGATCGGACAGTCGCCCCGCAACGAAACCCGCGTAGTCTCCGAACGCGTGGGCGGTGTCGCGAGATTGCCAGCCGCCCGGCAACGCCTGCGGCAGATCCCAATGAAACAGCGTGGGATAGGGTGCGATGCCGTTTTCCAAGAGCGCATCGATCAGCCGCTCGTAGTACGCGAGTCCTTGGCCGTTGGGGCGGCCGGTCCCCTCGGGGAAGGCTACAATAGAGGGGGTGGGCTGGGCTCCTATTTATAGGCACCCACTTTTTACTTGACCAAACTACCCCTGAAAAATGTAGAAATGACCAAGCCTGTCCAAGGGAGGGGCGCCCCTGGGCCAGCCCACCTAATTGGGCCCATTTGGCTAGACAAGCTATCCTATTGACCCATTAACCTATCTAAATGACTCAAATAAAGGAAAATTACATAGATAAGACTCAAAGAAAATAAGAAAATACATGATAAGACTCAAAAAAATACGGAGAAGCATGAGATGTCCTCATCACTAGGCTATTTAGTCTGGTCCTTTACTCGACGTGGCTCGCAAATGTCGCCCTTATCCCAAAGGCTTCGGCCAAGTGGAGGATGTCTGAGGATTTCACTGACCTCAATAAAGCCACTCTGAATGACTGCTACCCATTACCGAGCATTAACCAACTAGTCGATTCAACCTCTGGCAATGAACTTCTCAGCTTCCTGGATGCTTACTCCGGTTACCATCAGATCTGGATGGACCTTGAAGATACCGAGAAGACCACTTTCATCATCGACTTCGGCATATATTGTTACACCTGAATGCCTTTCGGGTTAAAGAATGTCAGAGCCACGTATCAGAGGTTGATCAACGAGATCTCCAAAGACCAGATCGGTCAGAACGTTGAGGCTTATATTGACGACATGCTCATCAAGACACCCAAAGTCGAAGACCATTTTGCCGACCTGGCTGAAACCTTCAACGCCCTCCAGAGGTATAATATGAAGCTCAACCCAGCTAAGTGTGCCATCAGAGTTAGGTCTGGAAAGTTTTTAGGATTCCTCATGACTCAACGAGGGATCGAGGCCAGCCCCGATAATGTCCAGGCCATCCTGGACATGTGGCCACCCGCATGCGTCGAAGATGTTTAGCGCCTGACTGGAAGAATTGCTGCACTCAACTGCTTTCTATCCTGAGTGATGGAATGATGCCTTCCCTTCTTCAAATTGCTAAGAAGTCCCAAGCTGGCATCTACCGCCTTCGCCTGGGATAGTGAGTGCCAAAAGATGTTCATTGAGCTAAAGGAGTTCATGGCTTCACCCCCAGTATTGTCGAAGCCAGTTCCCGGAGAGGCACTATATCTCTATCTCTCAGCAACTCCTTCCATTGTAAGCTCGGTCTTATTTCGAGATGATAGAGGTGTACAGAAGCCCATGTATTACATCAGTAAGGTGCTCCTCGAAGCTGAAAGAAGGTACCCCACAATTGAGAAACTCGTGCTAGCATTGGTAACCTCGGCTAAGCGCCTCTGGCCCTACTTCCAAGGACACTCCATCGTGGCGCTAACTAGTGAGCCCCTGAAGAAGATCCTGACACATCCTGAAGCTTCAGGTCACCTCGTCAAGTGGGCCATATTGCTCGGGGCCTATGACATCTCTTATTGCCCCCGCACGGCCATCAAGGGACAGGCCCTCGTGGACTTTATCGCAGAGAGCACTGTCCCGACTGAGGAAACATCCCTGCCAACATCTGGCCGCACCTGGGACCTATTTGTTGATAGATCCTCCAACTCGGCTGGCTATGGTACTAGTATCCTCCTCAGATCCCTGTTGGAGTAGAACTACAATATGCCCTGAATTTCAGCTTCTCGACGTCCAACAACGTCTCTGAGTATGAGGCTCTCATCTCCGGGGCCAGGATGGGGCGACGCCTGGGGGCTGAGCGAGTCAGAATCCACACTAACTCCTGATTAGTCGCCAACCAGATCAACGGGGACTACGAAGCTTAGGAAACACAAATGATTAAGTACCTCCAGCTGGTGAGGAAAATAGCCCAACTATTCGAGAGCTTTCAGGTAATCCAAATAGCTCGAGAAGAAAATTCCAGAGTGGATGCCCTCTCTCGCCTGGCCTCCTCCATCAGCCCAGAGGGAACCCGATCGATCCTCGTTAAGGAATTAGAGCGACCACTTATGGGTCCATTCCTCCAGCGCTATAGGCTCTTGTGGGCCCGGCTGATTTCTTACATTCTCAGGCTGGGACCGCCCACTTAGCTTACATGGATATAGGTCCCTCTTTGTCCCAGTGTCCTTCTTATGGGCTTCTCCCTACAACTACTTATCCTTCGGCCCCTCACACCGGATCCACCCCTTTCATTTTAACTCCTCCATCTCGAGAACAAGAGCTTCTTGATAAGTGGGCTACCATGCAGCAACTGCTTGACCTCCTTCAGAAGCGGATCGGCCCACAGTCCTTGGCTGATGTCCCAGTTCCTAGTTTCCACAACATTCATTTCCCTTCTCAGTCAGAGCTCCCCACATACCGAAAATATGATGAGAATGACAATCCTTATATCCATGTAAGGGACTTCTTATATGAGTCGGCGTAATTTCAGTATGACGATCGCCTCATGGCATACTTGTTCTGCAGCTCATTGGATGGGGTTGCCTTAGAATGGTTCTATGCTCTACCACTGGAAGATGCAGAGAGCTTTAAAGTCATTAAGGAGAAGTTCATCCAGAGATTTCAAGATCGGGTCAGCCTGAAATACTCATTTACTGATTTGGTGGCTGAGAAGATGAAGGCCGATGAAGACTTTGCAACATATGCTGATAGATGGAGGCAGATGGCTGCTTGTATGCCCGGTCATATTTTAGAGGAGGAGAAGGTTAAGCTCCTCATTTCTAATGACACCCCTACCTTCTGAAACATTCTGGCCATGAGCGACATTACCAACATGCACCAGCTACATAATAGGGCCAGATTTATCTAGACCCAGTTTAAAGACTCCCCCATTCATACCATTTTTGATGCCCAAAAGCCCAAATTCATTAGGAAACCTCAGGGGCTAGTTATCTAGGGAATCCAAACAAACGAACAGGTGCAAGCCGTTAATTTCCCCAACCATCCCGCTCCACCTCGTTTCCAGCAACCTCCTCGCAACCCTCAGTTCCCCACTCCACCAAATGCCCAACCATCCTTCCCCACTCCTCAGTAGCTGCCACAATACCACAACGTCCCCCCACCAAATGGCTATGCACCTGCGTGCCTAGGTCTAAAGAGAGCCCAATACCCTCCCTTGCCTGAAACCCTTCCAGATATTTTCTCCGCTCTTATGTCAATTGGTGCTTTGCAACTTCCTTCGGAATGGCCGAACTAGAACCCGACCGTTGACCAGTCTAAATACTACATTTTCCACTAGCAACTCGGGCACACGATTGAGAGATGTTCCCAGTTCAGAGATTTTTTTTATGATCTACATGAAGAACAATGCATCGACTGGGCTGAGATGCACAAGGTGATCATGGAGATCAAGGAAAGTAGAAGATAGCCACAATAGCCACAGCAGCCACAACTGCAATCACATCCGCAGTAGTAGTAGTAGTAGCAGTAGCCTGCACAAGATTTGGGGATCCATCAGAATCCAATGCCTAACCACCCGCCTGCTCCACAACCTCAGCCGCCGGCACCAGCTCAGGTGAACATTGTCCACCGCCCGACTCCCAACGCTGGGTGGTCTTATGATGATGAGTCTTCTGCTTACCTCATGGCCCTTCACCACACCTACTGCAACTCCCCTTCACCCTCTGCCCCCTCTATCCTTCGACCTACCACCGCAACCTCCACCGCACCTGCCATCCCTTCAAGACCCCTCATTTTACCCCCTGCATTGCCCACCACTTCGCCCATCCTCGCGCCAGCACCTGTCACACCTTCCATCGTCGCTCCCTTGCTTAACCCGTCACCCATCATCCTCTCGATAGGGCCCGTTAAGCCTGCCTCCACCTTCATCACCTCTATTCCTACACCCCTTACACACCCCACCGGTCCCATTAGGCCGTCAGTCATAAGTCCATCCAATGTCGTGCTGGCACAAAATCTTGCCCTCCGGAGCGGGCAATTGTTCCAAAGGAACTATCCCACAACCAGTGCACCTGCACCTAACCCTCAGTTTCCGACACAGGCTATTGACCAGGACGAGGTAGATCCATTGCCTGGCACACAGTATGACTTGCTACACCACTTGGATCAGATGCCAGCCAAGATCTCGGTCTTAGAATTGATCAAATGGTCCAAGTTGCACCAAGATGCTTTAAAAACTTTTCTTCAGAAAGTCCTGGTAAATGAAGATATGGCAGTGGACAGTCTACCATCGGCCCTGGCTACGCTTACTAAGGGGCCAGCTATTTCCTATTCTGAGTCTGAATTAGCACCTCCCAAGGCACGCCAAATGCCGCTATGCATCTCCATCACCTTGAATAAGGTAATTGTTGATGCAGCTTTGGTCGACACTGCGTAGGACGCAACAGTAACTGTGGGAGCCGACGAAAACTAGCTTAAAAATCATGAACCGAAAGTGCCCCGCTGTAAAAGCCGTCACGCCGAAGCTTGTCGTAAGGCTACGACTAGTAAAGGCTCACAAGACACGGACACCAAAACATAAGTGTCTAAGTACATATAGGCAAGAGTACCCTGTAACACGTACTTCGAAGCACCAAAGGCAGCACAGGAGACTGCCAATGGACTCAGGACAAGGTAACTAGACCTACAATTACAACGGTCCCCGAGTCCTACGACTCTGAGTCAAGATCGTCGCATATAGCAGAACAAGCAGCCAATCGGTCTAATCCTAAGCCAAGGAAGATGACACTCTGAGAAAAATGACACACGGAGACCTGAGGGGACACCAAGAACTCTCAGCACACCTGGATATGCAAATCGAGGTAGAACGATATCTCGAGACATCCAGAACCAATGTCTCGAATTGGGCAAGGCCGCCGAGACACAACAAGACTACCTGTCAACCACTAGGTAACCCTGGGTTGACCAGAACCAGACATGACACAGACACACTAACACATCCACTGCCACAGCTGCACAAACAAACAGAACCAACAAGGACAAGAGCGGCGGATGACGACAACACTCTGGGCAGAGCAACCTGTTAGTCAACTGCTAGGAGAAACCCAACAGTCGAGAGACAACTGCTACGCGACCAGAGACACGGACAATGTCAGCTTCTAGATTGAGTCGTTAGGGTATCGTCGTAGTCTAGGAAAAGACCAAAGCCAGTCACCTAAACCGACCAATCCAAACAACCACCGACAGACAGACACCACCCTAAACAAGGACCTAAGACAGATGGACACACAATACAAAACCAACCAATAGTTGTCACGACAAATAGGACTATAACACACTGGCATAGGGGCGTTATACCCACATAACGCACCACGGGAGGGGCGTTATGCCAACCAGACCTGAAACCACATACAGATGATGTAACGCGCCAGTATAGGGGCGTCATATCAACATAACGCACCAGATCATGTGCATTATGCCCAACAGACCATCATACTAAGGAATCGAAGTATAACGGACCACAACAGGTGCGTTATACTATATAACGCACAAGGGAGGGTGCGTTATACCCAACAGACACAAAGAACCCTAACCACGAACCAAGGGCACATAACGGACCAGAACCCATCCGTCATAGCCACGAAACACACAGGGTGAGGCGCGTTATATCAACTGCCATACCCAGCTAAAACCATCAGTCGATAGACCATAACGGGTCTGCACCTGAGCGTTGTATTAACCATAACACATGGGGAGGAGTCTGTTATGCCAATCGACTGACACGATCTTCAAGGTAAACACGCTCGTCGATGGAACTGACATGGCAGTCCTCGAAAACCACCCGACCATAACACACCTAGACAGGGGCGTTATGCTCCACATAATAGACTAGTCCTGGTCCGTTGTGCTCCAAGACCTCCGAAGATAAAAAATCGATGAATGAAGCATAACGGTCTATCGGGGGATCGTTATGCACATAACGACCTCTGGTAGGACCGTTATGTCAATCCGATGATCAAAACAGTGAAATGGCCGAATCAGCCCTTTCCACGCCCCACGCACGCCGTAGCACAAGGGAAATACATCCAAACGGTGAGAAATCCTTCAAGGATTCTAAAAACACCACATGCACACAGCGAAACACATTAAATCGTGAGATCCGGGTGATTCCGACGAATCGATCCAAATCGAGTCACCGGGGTTCCCAGACTCCTACTGGCCCCAAATGACGACCAACAGACACAAAACTAGTGGGGTTGGGATCCTGACATCCCAGCGGTCAGTTTGACACTAACTACGACATGAATGGTTGTCATTTTTTGACAAACCCTAAAAACTCGAAAAACTACGATTTATGCTAAACTGGCTTGATCTCCCCCGATCGGCCACGAAACTACGCACAGAGACAAGGAAAACGTGCAGAACGCGGAGGGGGTCCATCTCCCTACCTCCACCGATGAAACTGAGAGCCATGGGTGACTAAACTGCGCCGAAACGCCGTCGCGAACTGAACCGCCGACTTCGAATCCACCGTTCGGGATCGCGCCAAATCCACGCTGTTCCTCGCTCCACCACGCGTCTCAGCAAGTCCCACACGTCGTCACCTCACCCGCAGACCGCTCCGTCTGCAGCCGGGTGCCTCCGGGAGAGAGAACGAGGGAGAGAGAGAGTGAGAGCGCAAGAGTGATGAGAGAGAGATGGGGGGGTTTGGTTTCTAAAAAAAAAATTAGAATATTTTCTAATTTTTTGAAAATCCGATACTCATAATGACTCATTGTTGGACATCATCAAAATCACATTAAGGTAGATAATCATGCATGTACCTTACATGTACAACATTCTCCAACATTCTCCCAACACAAGTGTTGACTAGAGTCGACCTTCGAGCCGACTCCAAGTCAAACCATTGAAGAGAAAAATCCAAGTCACTTACTGGATGAAAAGGGCTTTGGCTACACTTTAAGGGTAACAAATAGGTGGCCAATGGTGAAAAATAGGCCTTACAGATGTAAAAGAGGTGACAAAGGTTGAATAATAGATGTTCAGGCTGAAATATGAAAATATCCATGTCCCATGAGAGAGAATATACCTCTGACAGGGTAGTCTCGTGTCATGTGCAAAGGCTGGCCTCAGATGATGAGCATGTGCCAGACACATTGAAGCTGTGATTCACCTTTTCAACCTATTTGTCAGTCTCAATGGCTATTTTACACACTTATCATCCATTTGTCAGTCATACAAGTTATTTGTCACCCTTAGGTTCAATAGCTGTTGCCTTAGCCCATTTGTCACCGTAATGCCTTCGCCATCGCCTTAGCCTTTGTCACCACTAAATGTGCATTTGTTACCACTAAAGTGACATTTGTCACCCTTACTGTATATTTATCACTCTTACCACATGACTACATGAGCAGTTGTTGCCTTCTCTTCTCTCCATTACCTGCTTGGCCTTGTCTGGGGAGCATAGTGGTGACTAGTCTATTCATTGACCTTTGACTTTGACTGGGACTTCATGACTATTCTACAAAAAGTTGAGCTTGACTGGAGACTTCTTTGACTTTTGTTGACCTTGACCAGTCAACATTGACTATCTTGACATTGACCAAGTCCCTTCATTGTTCTTCTGATTACTGTAGAAACTCTTGATGCACTGTTCATATTTTTGTCCTCCTATGAACTTGACTCCATCTTTCAGCTCCTTCTACTTTTCATTTGTTAGCTCTAGGATCTATTTTTCACACTTACCAGTGTATTTATCTACTCTGCAGATCTAATTGTCGACGTTATTAGGTTTTCACAATTTTAGCGCCGCAAGCTATTTTTCAGACTTAGGCAGCTATTTGTCACTACTATCGGGTATTTTTTAGCACTAGACAACTATTTATCACCCTTATACTCGTCGTCGCCACTGACCTATCGTCAAATCACGGTATAAATCGGGGTACCCCAAGTGGGTTACGTAACACTGGTTTTCCCATGAATACGTAGAAAAGGATTTCTGAGCCCCGAAGCCATCGCGAGGTTTAGCAATTGTAATCATCCTCTTTTCTCCACTCGCGAAACCCTCGATGCCCTTGCACTCTCGCTGTCGCTTCCCTTTTCTTTGTTGCCCTCGCAACCTTCACTGCACCAATCTTGGTGTAGCTTGTTACCTTCGCCATCATAGTAGATGTGCGTTCCCGAGGCCAACGTCTCGAGGGAGAGCTGGCCCGTCAACGACGATCGTCACGGTAGATTGCAAGGTTAGAAGGGTGGTTGGGGAACCTAATTTAGCCTACACCCTTTCTTGTCCAATTACCTCTGCAATATGCTCTGATCGAGCGATGATCATTCCCCTTTTCTCTGCTCCCATGGGGTTGTGTTACCACATCGATTGTAACGATGTGTTAAATCGACACACCGATCTCGATTGTGACCCAACAATGACACGCTCTTCTATTTTAAGTTCTTAAGGCTCCTCCGCAATGTCATCCCCTTCATTAGTGCGCATAGTTGTGGCTTCCCCAGCAGAAGAGCCCGTCTCCTCTGCGTCCCCCTTGGTCCCTTGTCGTCGCTGGTTCCTGCTACACATGCCCTCTTCCTTTTTTTTTAAATCCTCTTCCTTGTTTATGCATTGTACAGGCCTTTCGTATGTTCGTGTATAATATGCTCTGGGTAGTTTCATATGTGACAGATGCAGTGGTTGTTTTATTCTTAACCTCTGCACATGTATTGTTTTGACCAATCTTTTTGTTGGACCTCTACCATGCTGTTTGTATGCTCTGTGCAATGTATTGGGCCTAACATCTACCTTATTTTGATAAAAGCACATGGAAATGGACTTCAATATTGTTATTACTTGTCGGGAAAACATGTAAATATGTTCAAATTTAATAAAAAAGGTTGTAAATTTTACCATCTTCATTTTTTCCCATATACCACAAATGTTTTATATGTATCAAACCTCAGATATGCAGTATATATTGTAGAATGTAAATTATGGAACTACATGTTTGGCTTATTGTTACCGATTTTCTACATTGTTAAAAGACCTCTGCATGCTTATTTAGTGTGTAAACATTGGAATGTATGATGTACATTACGGACCAGATTATCCCATGTGTTTTTGACCCACACAAAAATAAAAATACAAACTTATTTAAGTGGGAGGGGCACCCCCTTGAAACATGGGGAATAAATTGACTTTTTAACCCCCTTGTCTCCTTGCCTTGTCCATGAAGGAAAGGATCCTTCTAGAAGCCACCTAGGACATTGACCAACCCCACATGGGCCCTAGGGCATAGGTGGACCAATGGGAAAGAGACTGGGGGGCCCCTACAGGACCTACTGATTTTTTACAAATAAATCCAAGGACTTCTATGGACTGACACATTGACTTATAAAGCCTTATAATTACACACCTATTTATGCAAAGACATAAATACAAACTAAGGGACATAAATATAAATAAAAATTACTAATGTCTGGAGTCGATTCTCATCAAAATCACATTCAGCATTTCCATACAAAACACATTGAAATAAGACATCACTTTCTCCGAGATGAGGTAAGCAAGAAAAATTTTAAATTTCACTTTATTGAATCTGAGAAACAAATTGCTGATATCTTTACAAAACCTCTGAGTAATGACAATTTCTCTACTTTGAGAGGAGAATTGGGTCTGTGCAAACCCCCCACTTGATTGATCTTAATAAACTCATTCTAGCATGAGAGGCCATTGTTTGTTGTTGATAGGGGGAGTCCATCATGCATGTTTAGCTAGCTGCATCTCAATAGTTGCATCTTAGTCCACATGTTGTACTTTGTGTTTTTATGTGCATCACCCTATAGTATATTAAATAGTGATATGTGAAAGGGCAGGCTCAGTCTGCCTGGGAACACTCACTATGCATGAGGCAAGTCCTCCGCCAGGTATCAAGGATACTTTTACATTGCGTTTTAGTATGCATGGGTTGAAGGGGAGCATGATATTTCATGGAGAGATTCCTTTCTAA
Source organism: Amorphophallus titanum (assembly GCA_024336825.1). Classification (NCBI taxonomy): domain Eukaryota; kingdom Viridiplantae; phylum Streptophyta; class Magnoliopsida; order Alismatales; family Araceae; genus Amorphophallus; species Amorphophallus titanum. The sequence continues at coordinate 2,418,481 of JANBPO010000587.1, read as the reverse complement.
GATTTATCTTTACTGACTGACCACTCTAAAAGAAACTCCTGCACTTAGCATCTTGACTGTTCATTGAACTGAGGGATTAAACTCAACAACTTTCTAAAATTTGAAGCCAAGGAGCCTGACAGGGGGAACTCCTCAGGTTTACTCTTGCTGATATGCCTTGTGTACTATTTTCTAGTGTCCCACTATCTGCTTATATTCATCCAGTTACAATTTTTGTTGATAAACTCCACATTGAGTATTGTGGTCAAACAACCATTTCAATTGAGAACTGTCAAAGGCACTAATTATAGAGCAATGGTTGTGACTTGTTGAGTAACTGGGCGCACTTCACCTAAGACGTGAGGTGATTTGCGTCAAAATGCACTCTCTTGACTAACTCTGATCTGGTACTATATAGTTTTAAAAAAAGGGTGGGAGCAAAAGAATTACTACAGAGCAATAGCCTTTTCCCACTGAGAATCTGCACCCCTCCACCAATGAAGTGCTAGAGGGTCCGGCATGAAGTGGCTGGCCACCTCTGATCTTAGTGAGGCATGACAGTTAACTACACTGATTTACTAGGGCACTTGCATTGAACAAATGGCAGCCCTGGCGCTCCTGGATGCACCCATAGGCTCAGGAGCGATAGTCAACGAGGGCTATACGTTGAACTATCGGCCATTCAGTTTCAGCGCCGCACTGAGCGCCGGATATAAGTTCAAAAACAGGTGGAGTATGGAGCTGCAATATACCTTTGTCAATAATATACTTGATTATTACGAATTTTTCCAGGGCCATTGCCACACCACGTCCCTGGTATTCGCCTATACCATTCTTTAGCCTCGGGGCCCCGTCAGGGACCGGGGCCCGCCGTTAAGGCCGCGGATTCAACGCCTGCCTGATCCGCTCCTGCACGTCCTGCAAATGATATTTGCTGAGCCTGTCCGTCTCCCGGGCAATAGCCGCACCGATCTCCCCACGCAGCTCTGCCAGCTGCGCCCGCGCTACGGAGGGCACATCCGTAAACCGAATGTCCCCGGTGAAGACTACCAGCCCGCGTGGCAGATTAGCGGGCGGCGGTGGCGGCGCTTCCGCGGTGATCAGCGCGATCAGGGCCTGTACATATTGTTTCTGCAAATTGCGCCGGTAGATATCTATGGGCGCACCCGTGGTTAGCTCGGACCAGATACCCTTCTTCGTATCGGCCAGCAGCTCGTCGACACCATAAGCACTGCTGCCAAATCGGGCCGTACACACGGCAAGCCGGTATAGCCGCGCGGCCGACAACAGGCTCTTGAGCGTACCCGTTTGGACCGTGCTTACCTGGTCTTCGACACCGGGATTGCTGAATTTGTCCAGGATATCTTTATTGAGCAACCACGTAGGCGTGGCAAACAGCTGTTTGTTCAGAAAATCCACTGCCTCCCTTTGTGTATCCTGATGATTGTCTCCCCCTCTCTGGCTGGGTATCTTGGTTGTCTTACCCCTCCCTTGCTTTTCTATCAGAAAATTCCCGCAAAAACTCAATTCAGGGTCCATCTAGCTCAGTGGATGGTATTTCTGAATCAACCCAGTGGAGTAGACTTCCCTCCTTTCGCTATCAGGAGATCCCCCACTTCATAACCCCTCCATCGCTTTGCCCTTAGGAGCTCTGTCAACCAGTCTGGACCCTACCTCCACTACCAATTCGGTGGCCTTCAAGCCCCCTCCTTTGTGATCCGATGACCCAGCCACCTGCCAACCTCATCCGGTGGCCTCCCCTTGGCCTTTGTATAGTAGCCCTACCACCTTCCCTACTTGATTCAGTGGGGTTGCCTAGCCCTGAGCCGGTGGCCTCATACCCCTGCTGTTCCTGTGGACAAGTCGTCCAACCGTCATCTGGTGGCCCTCCTTCCTAAACGATCCGGTGGCTCGCCATTATCCCTTTTGCCCATTGATCTAGTGGGTCGCCTATCACTTGATCTGGTGGCTTACCACCGCTCGCCATCCGGCGGCTCAGCCATGCCCCCCGCCTCTTGATCCAGTGGCGAACCACCGCATCTGATACGATGTCCTCATCCCCCATGTGATCTGGTGGCTTGCCGCCTCCCTCCTTATCCTCCAAATCTGGTGGCAGCACCACGCCAGATCTGGTGGGCCACCTTGCTCTCGTGATTCGGTGCCCTAGCCACCTTACCTGCTTGATCCGGTGGCTCAGCCACTTCATCTCCTAACCCAGTGGCCCTGCCACCCGCATGATCTGGTTGATGTGAGAAAATGGATGAACTATAAATCTAGAGGGGGGGTGAATAGATCTACCCCAAATTGAAAGTTCTCTACAATGGTTAAAATGAATGCGAAAATAAAAGAACTGCTATGACCAGAAATGCCAAAACAAGATGAATTAACTATCAGGAGATCTAAAAAGAAATGACTACCAATTACTAAGAGCTCCAAATAGAAAGATCAAAAACTTCAATATGGTACCTGGCAGATGTTTCATTCGAAAATCTCCTCACGCAAGAGTCAGTTTTCCAGATAGGTGTAACCTATCCTTCTGACTGAGCCTTTTTATATACCACTGGGTTATCGACCACAGTGCAGATATAAGATGTAGAAAGTGTAGATTAGATCAAGAAAAAATAGATATCAATCAATTCACATAGATGCAGGGATGAATTAGCACAGATAATTCATAAGGCAGTCACTCAACTAGGTTCGGTACTCGACGGAGGTTCGATCTAGGATCTCCTCATGCAAGAGGTCGCATTACGGATAGGCATAACCTATCTTTCCAGCCACGCCTTTTTATATACCTATTGGTTGATGACTAAAGCACAAGCAACAAATGACTATATAAGAAATATCAAATGCTTGTAGTAAATAATTCTAGGCATTAATCTAGTTGCAGTAAAAAGAGTTAAGTAATTACACACAGTGCAAGGCATTTTTAAGGTGGTTCAATCTTGAGCTTGAGATCTACGTCCACCCCTTACTTAATTGAGTAAGGCTTCAGCTGACAAACAGCTTGAACTCTACTGATCCACAACTTTGGGGATAAAATCCCTACAATCCGTTGAGCTTCATAGCTTGCTTCCCCCTGAGCAACACAGCTTGCTGTCCGAGGATCAAATCCTCGCCGCTGCCTCATAGCTTGACCCGCTGATACATAGCTTACAGAAAATTCATAAGGAAAATTGAAAGATAACAAAAGAAAGACAGTAACAAAAAGATAGAATGTAGCTCACTTAGGAGCAATCTAACTCTAGATCAGATCCTAAAGTCAAGACAATCACACCCTTTGCTCTTCCTCTCTTTTCTCTCAAACTTCCTTCCTCACTTTTGTTACTCTGTTTTTCTTTCTCACTCTCTGCAACAAGCTCCCTATCTCTCAAACTCTTCTTAGACTCTTCTCACGAACTCTCCTGCTCCTGATGCTCTTCGGCTTTCTTGCTCTTCTCTCATTTTCTTCTAATCTTCTAAGATACTTCTGATATTAGTGCTCGATCCCCTTTTTTATATAGGCGAGTGCGAGTCTTGTGGTCCCACAAGGATTTCAAATTTGGGCGCGTGGAAGGCACACTCCTGCCCAATGATTCCTTCAAAAAGTGCACTTCGAGGGTCCACGTGTCAAGAGCAGAAGAAGAGTTGATCCACATGGTAGGATATTCAGTTTAGCCTCCCACCTTGGATCACGTGTCTCTAATCCAATTAACTTTAAAATCCATGTGAGAATCATGAGTTCTGCCTTTATGCAACCCAGGTGTTCGAGCATGAGTCTTCTAAGTGTTCTTCCTCTCCTTCCCCCTCTCTACTCCAGATCTAGATCTAAATCTCCCATATCTCTCCATTCCCATTCCCTTCTCTTTTTCCTCTACCTATTGTGACCATCCACTGCCACCGCCGCCACCATTCGTGCTGCGAGCAAGCTGCCACAACCACATCTCCGAGCTGCTGTCCTGGATTCTAACTTGCAAACCTAAAGCTCTAAGAGAAGGCCATAACTCCAGATCCAACTATTGGATCGAGCTGATATTTTGAGGGTTGGTTCCCTCATGTCCCTTGCATTCCCAGTTTACATTTCACGCCGATCAGAGTTTGTTTGTCCCCCATCCCAACCCCCTATTTGTCACTCTTACAATCTGCCTGTGTGCAGACCAGCGTGATAGTCTGTGGTAGGCGATTTTTCCCACCCCCTTAACATGATCATAATCGTACAAAAAAGCCATCTGTGTCACTGTATCCCTCCCCTCTACCTACCATAAAAATCCCAGGTCCTAATTCCTTCGTTTGATCCATGGTCAAAGCTCATAATTAGGCTAGTTCCAATCTATCCTATGAATTCTAAGTTTCGGGGTAGAACCTTCACCTAGTTTGCAGAGCCTGTCATTTCCAGTCAGACCATTAGATGCTTCTGCAATTCCAGTATGTCGAAGCTCTTCGAGTTCTCTTCGCAACGGCACTAACTTCGCCTCGATCTGACATCGTGGATGGGCATACCGGCCGTTCTCGTCAGGGTGCGCAGATCCAACCTGACGCAGGGCTGCAGGACAGCCTTGGGAATTAATTCCCGAGACTTCGCCCGCCTCCACTCCGGTGACCGCAGCTCCCGGGGATCGACCCGGGACATTCCAGGAGCATCGTCATCCATCGCTGCAGCCAAGAACCACCCCAGACGTTACCGTACCAGTAGCGGGTCTCACGTGCTATCCTGTAGGTCCGAGTGAACAGTGCTGAATCGGCCGACCGCATCCTCCCGAGTGCCACCGACTGCTGCCTGCCAACCCGAGATTGGTGCTCCCGGACCCCACATGTTGCCTATTACCTCCCTGCATGGAGTGGGCTGTAGGATTAATTCTGTAACCTAATAATTATTACTGTACTAGGGGTTACGGATCTCAGCCAGGAAGTCTTCCCCACGCCGCGAGCGTGGAGGTACACTCGCCTCCCACCTTTTGTCGTTTGCTTAGCTAGTATACATGCTAGATGCTACTGCTTGTGCATTAGTTTATCTTCCTAGCTAGCTTGTACTTTTTCACCATCGTGAGTTGTGAGTGCGAGACCCGTCCCGTGACTCGATCTGAGCACGAGAGTGAGCCGACTACCACAAACTCAAAGCCGGTTACTCAATCGTGCTGATCGACACGTTTCTCTTGCCAGGGACGACTGTGATCGAGTACTTTTGTTTGAGGCATGATCACCTCTTCAGGAACTTGGTTAGGTGTCGAGTCTTGCGTGTCATTACTGGTAGCGTCATCCAAAGAGTTGTGCCATCACCCCGAGTCCCAATCTCGAGTCAAGTCCCATAGTCGTCCCGCATCATGGTGCTTGATATCTCGACTTGCAAATATTCCTTTCCATTCATCTATCAATTATCTCTTGATCTTGTTGGTTGTTTAGTTTACGTATTTGAGTTTCTCGCATTATTCCTGCATATTCATGAAATGGTTAATTACTTAAACTATGCTTGATGATAGAGTGTAATTCCTATTGAGCTTCTTACTCACCCCCCCTTTTTCTCCAAATCCTTTCAGCTGATGCGATAGATGGAATGTTGCAATTGGAATCGGGTCAGCGTGATCGAGTGAACCTGGAGCCTTAGAGACTGGAGTCTTTTTATTTTCTTGAGTCTTTTATTGTAAAAATTGAGTCAAATTGTAATTAAATTTCCAATTTTCAATAAAACTATAGTTTTCTCAAATTGATGGCCTCCATGTGTTTGAACATTATTTATTGTGTTTATTTATTGTTGCTCTGATTAACATGACTATTTCACTGCCACGTTCCGAGCATCGCTTCCTGCTGCTATCGGTTCGGGACGTGACAGAAGTGGTATCAGAGCCTCAGTTGTCTGAGTCCTAGGTTTTTGTCCAAGAGTATAGGTTACCCTACGTTCTAGGTCATATGACCCATGTCATCCTTTGTCACCCAGTGAGATTGGGTAGTGCCTTGGGTTAAGTAATAAAATATGTATAAGATTACGTAGCGCGACACGTGGGGGTAATAAAATTATTAACTAATAATTATTAAATAAGTGAATTCGCCAAAATAAAAGTGAGAGCATCTATGAGTAAGACACAGCTGGGTTCCATTAAAGGGTGGCATTGAGCGGAGGAGGGTGGAGGCTATTCGGATCGCTTCAGCTTCCCCTCCGCCTTCAGTCCCTTCTTTCACGCAATTTGTCAAGGCCCAGACTGAACCAAGCCGTCCTGTAGGTGAGGTTCCCAGGACACCGATATTCTTCAAGACTTCACCTCCCAGTGGTAAGATCTCTATGCATCCCTAACACACGCATTTTCTTCCTTTCAGTCGGTGCAGAGGAGACTGCAATTCCCGAGGCCGCAACTCCTGTTGAGGAGGCCAGCCACGAGTCGCCTCCTACCATGGACGTCAGGGAGGGTAACCACCTCTGCCACCCTGGATACCTTCCTTGATCTTTCGGGGACTCTCCGATTCCAACTCGGTCCAAATCTTATTTTGTTTGGCAGGCCCTGGCGTGGCTACTGAACCGAGGGTGCACCTGGGAACTCGCCCAGGGGGGAGCATCTGCGTGTGGGGGAGGATAAGGTCAGGGACCTCTCCATTACCAAGCCCGCATGAGGAAGCACCAGCTATCGACCCCGTGAGGGAGATTCCTACGCAGGTGAGGGAAGTGCCCACCTGGACCGTGTCCTCGTAGGGCGAGAAGGTGGATTATGACTATTCCTCTGCCGAGGTGGTTTCGGGGGAAGGCATGCCTGAGGAGTCAGGACCTCCTGAGCTGCCCCTTGCAAGTGTGAGTCCATTCGCTTAGGGCTTCCCTGCATGACCATCCACTGATCTTGTGTCTGTTGCTTGTTAACTTTCAGGAGCCGCCCCCACCGGAGGTTGCAGAGATCGTCGCGGCTGTAGAAACTTTCGGTATCCCTGGGCTAATGGGCGAGTCTCTAGAGGAGGGGGAGATCACGACCGAGGGCAGCATAGTCCCGGTGGCCACGGTGAGCATGGGGACCTTTCAGCTCTCCCTTCGCCTTATTACGACTTCTGGGTGATTCGCTTCAGGCAATGGGTGACTAACCCTGTCTTGTATATTCAGGAGGAGGCGGAGCCTTCGGAAGCCCACGGCACCGGAGCTCAAAGGGCCATCCCCAAGCGGAGGGAGCTTCTCAGTCCTGCGGGAGCGGACAGGATGAGATCACTCTAGGGGCCAGAGGTGGAGCCGCTGGTGTCGCTCCTGCAGTCAGGGGCCAGCCTAGAGCTGACGGTTCCCCTTCCGCCTCTTCCGACGCTCTCGACACCAGAGGAGACCCAGCTGTTGTGGGGAATCTTGGTGAGCATCGCCATCCCCGGGGAGGAGGAAGTGCAAGCAGAAGGGGCCGCAGGTCTCCTGGCAATAACGTCTGGCCCGGTTTCCTTTGACGTCCCTCCCTCGACCGAGAGCGAGGTCCCTGCCTTGCCAGGCCGCGAAGCGACAATGTCAAGTGATCCGGTGATGGTCTCGCCGGCTCCCTTGGTGGTGGCCGGCTGGGAGTTATCCTTTGAAGTGGGAGGGCCCAGTGATCTGGTCATGACACTTCCCTCTTCTTCGACTGTGGTGGACGCCGAGATATGAACTGCCGTGGACAACGTGGTGGAATTCACTCTTTCGGCTGTACCTTTAATTGGTCACGCCGCTTCAGATGCACCGATTCGGCAGATGCTACTGATGCTTCGGTCGATGATGCATGCCGACCCCTACCTCATATACCGAGGGCCGCATGCGATAGTGATGCAGCTAACTGGTGCACTATAGGTGATGGGCTACCCGCTAGAGGACTGGTCGCGACGAGTCCTATTATTGCTGAAATACGTGAATCATCGTGAATTCCTTGAAACTTGGGCCCCCAATGAGCCTGCCGCCATCAAGGCCCAAGAGGGCGAATATCTGCAAGCTTTGGGGGTGCATCGAAGTAGCGAGGAGTAGTACAAGAAGGCCTTGGAAGGAGGTCACCGCGATGCCCATGCCCTCAAGAATAAAATCGAGGAGCTAGAGGGCTATCTCACAGCAGCCAGGACTGAGCTGGCCGAGGCTGAGGTGACCATCGAGAGGGAGAGCGAGGCACTCGCTGTTGCCAAAATCGAGGCGACGTCCATGGAAACGGAGCTGGGGCACCTCGAGGAGTAGAGGAGCCGATTGCGCAACATGGTAGACTTTCCTTGAGTCGGGATTCTCCCCCTCAAGGATATCTTTCGGGGCATCGACTGAGTGCTGCACTCTTCAACCCTCCTTTTGTACTCTGTCTCTCTCTCTTCTCTTCTTTTTCTTCTTCTTTTTTTTGACATGTAACCAGGGGTATGCCCCGAAGCACGTGTATCCCCCTTTTGATTGAAAGAAATAGAATAACCTTATCGTGTAGATCTCTTGTGTGCGGCCTCGGTAGCTCTCCTTTCCCTTTTTTTTTCTTTTTTTTGAAAAAAAGAAAGGAAGAAAAGAAAAGAAAAGAAAAAAAAGGAAGAGAAAAACAAAAAAAGAGGTTAAAAGATAGAAAAAAAGAAGAAAAAAAATAACAAAAATACCAAACAAAAAAAGAACATTATCAAAGCCTCCGAGGGATGTCGATTCGTCAAGTCCCACCAGAGATCAAAATATCTTTAGTCCCGCCGACGAATGGACCCGCGGCTCAGACCTTCTGTCCGAGGCCGTAAACAAAAAGATCCCCTTTGCTTGGCTCGAATCTTCTGTCCGAGTTGATGAAGAAAAAGAATGCTCCTTGCTTGGCTCAGACCTTTTGTCTGAGTTGATGAAGAAAAAGAACGCTCCTTGCTTGGCTTAGACCTTCTGTCCAAGTCAATGAATAAAAAGAACCCTCTTTGCTTGGTTCAGACCTTCCGTCTGAGTCGATAAACAAAAAGGACCCTCCTTCCTTGGCTTGGACCTTCCGTCCAAGTCAATGAATAAAACGAGCCCTCTTTACTGGGCTCGGACCTTCCGTCCAAGTCCATGAGCAAAGAACCCTCTCTACTTTGGCACTCACCCCGTGTCAACGAATAAACCATGCCAGCTCCTGGTGCCCTGTCAGCATTGACGAATAAACCTTTGGCCTAGACCTTTCGTCTAAGTCAATGAATAAACAATGCTCTTTAACTTAACACTAGCCATCCATCCCACCGCGATGTTCAAGGTGACCTAAATGGCTTAGACCTTACGTCTATGGCCTGATGAACTTAATCCCTTGCGTTAGCACAGGCCCAGTGCTGATGATGTTATCAGGGTTGGAGTCCGGCTATCCGTCGGAACCAATCAATGTAGTGCGCGGCCAGGGCCGTTCACGTGAAATCGATGATGTTCTGCTCCGATGTCAACTATTTGCCGGACAAGAAGATACACTCGCCGGTCCTGCGCACTCGTCCCTCGCTTGCGCCACCCACGAGTGGGGGGCATTGGTGGACGTCAAAAAATGATGATGATGCACTGCGTACGTCTCTGCATCTGAGAGCAAGTCGAAGATGAAAAGGTCAAATAAACCCCATGCCTCACTCGATCAGGACGAGAACACACCCGAGGGTCTGCTACTTGATAAGAAAGCCCCTCACGTAGAATATATGGCCACAACTCCCCAACTGGCTGTGCCGAAGGTCGAATCTGGAAAAAAAACCCTAAAATTTGGACACGGATCCGACACGTGCCGAAAATCAAAAAAGTCCAAGGCTGGGACCCGGAGGCTTCGAAGTAGACACCATGAAGGCGGTGAATTACAACTAAAGTAGTGCAGGAGGGCAAGCATCCATCCGAATTGTCACTAAGTTGGGAAGAAACTCTTTGACACTAAGACCGGCACGCCCCTTAAGGGGTCCTTAAACCAGTGTGCCCCTCTTACCTTGCTACCCCCTTAAGGGGGCCATAAACCGGCACGCCCTACTTCTCCTACTGACCCGATGTGCCTCCCTTTGTGCTGCTAATCCAGTGCGCACAACCCCGTGCCATTTTAACCTGAAGCCATCCCATCGCAAGCCCGATCCCCTATTTTCGTGTGCGAATAGAAGAAACTTACCTGGAATGGATGAGCTGCCAGCACCTGACCAATGTGCAACCACCTGAGCCCCTCAAGCCCCCCCTAGAATGGAAGGTTTCGAGCTATGCACCACATCGCATCTCCTTCAATCGCCATCGACCAATCCCAGTGAAGCACTACCCCTACTCTACTCTTTCTATCCGTAGGCCACTCAGAGCCTCCAGGCAGGAAAGCATAAAGAAGGAGGAAAAGTTGGCTTCTTCATCCCCACAGGTATAAAGTGAGGCATACTAAACGAAGAAAAAGAGGCAGGAGGATGGAAGAAAAGGCTGGCGATTGAGAAAGTGGTGGAGAAGAAAAAAAGGAGGTGTTGGCTGGCTAACAGAAGAAAAGGAGAGGCTAGCCAAAGAGAAGGGAAGCTCCAGTTCTCCCTGCACCTACGAGGTGAAGAAAAGAAAGAGAGTGCAAGGGAAGGGAGGTGAGCATGGAGGGGAAGGAGCTTGTGCTCTCTTTTCCTTCCCCCACCGGTGTATCCACTTCTTCCTCCTCTACTGTATCTTCTTTTGCTTTGGGATACCCCCGTTTTGTATTTAGTTTTTTCCCTCCTGTGGATGAATAAAAGATAATCTTTGGCAAGCACAGTCTTCTACTTCGTTAGCTTCTACCTTCCCTTTCTCTCTGTCTTCTCCTCACCCCAAGTCCCCTCAAGGCTTGCCTCTCCATGGCATGATCTTCGAAGGAACCCATCTGAAGGGGTGGACATTTATAGCCTCTCATGGCGAACGTGCAATCATCAAAGAACTAGCCAGCTTTGCGAGGGCATCTATCTGAGCATTCTGTCCTCAGTTGATGTGTCTTACTTTGACAAAGTAAAATCTCGTCATCAAACGCAGTGCCAATTGGTGATAAGGGAGGAGTTCTTGCTTCCGCACATAGAACTCTCCTTCCAATTATTTTACAACTAGCATGGAGTCCTCGAATGCCTCAAGCATCCGAATTTCCATGGACAGGGCAATTTGTAACCTGATAATCAGGGCTTCATATTTTACTTCGTTGTTTGTGCAGGGTTTGTTTATTGAGCAGGAGGTATATATGACCTCTCCCTCAGAGGACTTCAGGACTATGCCCGCGCCGGCCCTAACTGTAGCTGCTCTAGTTACTGGAGTGTCAATTCTGGACGCGCCATTAAAGTATAGCTGCCACAAGGTGGGATGCACTTGGTCGACTTCCAGGGTCTTGTCTTTAGGGAGTTCTATCTCTAGTGGACAGTCTTTAGGTACTGGGTGTGCAGCAAAGAAGTCTGCAATAGCCTGGCCTTTGATAGCTCTTTGTGGCACATAGGAGCTATCAAACTCCATGAGAATCACTGCCCACTTGCCTAAGCGGCCTTTGAGTGCCGGTTGTGATAGGATGTATTTCAGTAGATCGGCCTTAGATATCAGCTTTATCTTATGCGACAACATATAGTGCCGGAGTTTCTTGACTGCGAAGACCAGTGCCAGGCAGACCTTCTTAATGAAAGTATATTTCTCCTCAGCTCTGACCAGTCTTCGACTGAGGTAGTGTTGGCACTCAAAATATGTTTGATGGCAATCACGCCTAAACAAGAAGAATGATGTGGCTCGCTAAAGCACAAAAGTCAAAGAAAGACAATACACAAGGTTCTTCTCGAACTACTGGAGCCTCAGGTCATCTGACGCAAGCACCAGAGACTTCACCTCAGGAAGATCGGAAAAAATCCACAACAAACTGGCAGTGTTGTTTGGCCTAGCCAATGAACCGGCATTGACTCGATCGTGTTGCACAAGCAACATCCATCGTTCGACCAAGGGCACGGATGTAACTAGTGGTCCTGCACCTGATGAGAAGCCCTCCTGAGGTGATAAAACGTCTCTGACCCCTCAGAACAAGATGCCGAAGGCCTTGTCAGTGAAAGATCTGAGTAACCTGGCACGGGTACATCTTCTTGGTGGTGGGGTCCGTTAGCAACCAAATGACTGCCCATCCATGGCGAAAGCACCCTGGGTAGTGTCCCACTCCCCGAGAAAGTCACAAATGCAAGTAAAGCCACTCCAGTAGCACAAACCGAGGTGCCGAAGGCCGTGTCGGTAGAAAACCCACGTGTCTAAACCAAAGGTACACACGGTTCCAAAATTGGTCGTTTAGTGGCCCGATGGCTTTACCAACACACTTCTTGTAACAGTTTTACAAAGCTGCGATGAGGTCAAGGATTGTGACAACTCTTGGAGCCAGCTCGAGGCCCGTAGCCCGACCCGCGCCAAGCAAACGCGAGGAATGAAGCTTTACCCAGCACGCTCCTTTACCCTGTACGCTCTATCTTCCAACACCCCTCTGCCCAGCGCGTAAAAATGCCCTGTCGAGTCCTTTGTCGGCGTGCATTCTCCACGCTGGGTAGAGTCACGGCCAGTGCATGTTATATAAGCCAATGGTGTTCAACCATGAAGACAGAGAGGCAAGATAGCAGAGAGGAAAGAAAAGAAGTGAATAGGGAGAGACGCTACATAGAGAGAGAGCCAATCGTCTAGGAGTGAGGAAGATTGGGGAAGAAGAAAGGGGTCTCTAAGAGAAAGAGAACCAGAGAGTCACCAGCTCTCTTGTCCATCTACCTGAAGAAGCCCGGAGCTAGGGAAGAAAGTTCCTCACCTGATACTCTATTTTCGTGGTGTAGATTAGGTAGGTTCCGGTGACTCCTCCCAGCCTCTCCCCGTTGTCTTCTCTTTAGTGGAACATGATCGGAGGGGCGACGATATGAGGCCGTCTCTTTCTTACTGTCTTTTGACTCTTCCTCTTCTGTAACTTGGGTTTGTTCCCATCTGTGTTACCATTGGGCGGCCTCTGAGCGACAACACCGTGCCATGCCGTCTGCATGTCGTATTGAGTGTTTTCTTGCTAATGCGATGAATAAGATTGATTGTGTCAATGCCCCCATATATTTCCTCTCTTCCCTTCAAAGTTCATCTGTTTAACTGTCTCCTGTATGTCCCCACCGGGTTTTACTTCGACGATGTCGAACACGCCCTGGAATGGTTATGGGCTACAGTAATGGTATCCCCTCCCTGGGGTTTCTCTTCCAGAATGATGGCTATGCCGACAACCAAACACCTTACCTGTACCTTACGTCCGTGGTAAGGAAATAAACCCCTCTTTGCATTGACACTGGCCCAGTGCCAATGAAGATCCTAAGAGACAAACAAGCCATGTCGGTTCCGCCACCTCGGTGATACCGACGAACAAACACCTCACCCAAACCTTATGTCTGGGAAAAGGGAATAAACCCTTCTTTGCACCAGCACCGACCCAGTGCTGACAAATATTCTAAGAGACAAACAAATCATGTCGGTTCCGCCACCTCGGTGGTACCGACGAACAAACACCTTATCTAGACCTTACATCCGGAATAGGGAGATAAACCCTTCTTCGCGTCAGTACTGACCCAGTGCCGACGAATATCTCAAGAGACGAACTAGCTCTGTCGATTCCGTCACCTCGGTGACGCCGATGAATGAGCACCTTACCTGGACCTTACGTTTGAGATAAGAAAATTAACCCCTCTTTGCGTCAGCACCGACCCAGTGTCGACGAATATCTCAAGAGACAAACAAACTATGTCGGTTCCTCCACCTCGGCGACACCGACGAACCAACATCTTGCCCAGACCCCTCTCGAGTTGAAACGATAAACACCCCTTTGAGTTGGACCTCCCGTCCAGGTCATTTGAACCAATAAACTCTTCTCTCTATCCCTTCGGGCGACGAATAACCCTTTGACTTGGACCTCCCGTCCAGGTCATTTGAACCAATAAACTTTTCTCTCCGTCCCTTCGGGTGACGAATAACCCTTCGACCTGGACCTCCCGACCAGGTCATTTGAACCAATAAACTCTCCTCTCCGCCCCTTCGGGTGACGACTACCTTCCGCCCAGGCCAATCTCCCTCACGGAACTGCTCGGCGGGGCCACGAGGCTCGCGTGGTGGAGTGATCCCCTCGTCTCTCCCTTGGGGAGGCGAGCACTCTCCTACGCCCCTCTGCAGACCCGACCGAAGTGTTCCCAGATCAAGCCAATGGCGCGAACTCGCACCCCGTCGAGGAGCAGAAAGAAAGAAGAAAAAAAAGGAAGGGAGATTCGTGGGCCATCATGCGAAAGTATGTACGCGAATGATTCTCTATTTCAAAAAGGAGGGATACACGTGCTTCGGGGCATACCCCTAGTTACATGTCAAAAAGGGGGAAAAGAGAAGGGAAGAGAAAGAGAGAGGAGCAGAGTACAAGAGGAGGGTCAAGGAGAGCGGCGCTCAATCTATCCCTCGGAAGATCTCCTTGAGAGGGAGGATCCCGACACAGGAGAATTCTGCCATGTCACGCAGCCGGTTCCTCTGCCCCTCAAGGCGCGCCAGCTCAGATGTCACAGATGCCATTTCGACCCTGGCAATGGCAATCTCCTCGGTGTCTCGAATCACGGCGGCCTCCACTTCAACCAGCTCGGCCTCGGTGGCAGCGAGATATTTCCTCAACTTCTCCACCCTGCCTGTGAGGGCACCCACGCGACGTTGGTTGTCATCCAGGGCCCTTCCGTGCTGCTCTTCATTGTTTCACCGCACGTCCAGCGTGCGCAGGTATTCATCCTCCTGGGCACTAATGGCAGTGCGCTCATTGAGAGCCCGGGCCTAGAGGAACTCACGGCGGTTGACATAGTTTAACAGCAACAGGACCCGCCGCGACCATTCCTCCAAAGGGTAGCCCAGCATTTGTAATGCCCGGGTCAGCTGCGCCACCACGGCATGCACCCCCCGGTAATTGAGTGAGGGGTCGGCGAGGACCATCGACCGTAGGACCAGCAGCATTTGTCAGACCAGTGCATCCGAGCTGACGTGACCAATGGAGGGCATAGTCGGAGGGTCAAACTCGACCAAGTCATCCACCGCAGTCCACAGATCTGCATCCACCGTGCCCGAGGAGGACGAAAGACTAACGGCTAGGTCGCTCAGGCGCCCGACCCCTATAGATGACTCCCGACTGGTCATCGCCAAAGGAGCTGGTAGGGCTGCAACCGAACTACCTGGCTCTGCCATCGCAGGGGACTGCTCCATCCTGCTCTCGGTCGTAGGAAGCGCATGAAGCGGAGCTGGAGCAAACACTGCTATTGAAGGACCCACCGCCTCTTCTGCCTGTGCTCCCTCTTCCTCGGAAGTCGCAAGGCTGGCAAGCGTCTTTCCCAAGAGCTGGCCCTCCTCGGGTGTCATGAGCGGTCGGGGAGGTGGAAGAGGAACCATGAGTTTCAGTCCGCTCTCCGACTGCAGGAATGATACCAAGCGCTCCACCTCTGACGCAGAGAGGAGTTGCGGCTCGTCAACCTCCGCGGGGCCCGCTCCCTCCCTCCGCTTTGCGACGGCCTTCCGAGCTTTAGTAGTACGCGCTTCGGGGAGCCCTCCTTCCTCTTGAAACACAGAAAGTGGGGTTAGCCTTCCATCGATTGAGGTAGACTGCTCCAATCCTCGAGGAGATATAAGAGGAGGTCCCGGAGGTCCCATATTTGCCTCAGTCATCGGGACTATACTACCTTCCGGTGCTATTTCTCCTTCCTCCAGAATCACACCGGTCAGCGTTGCAGTCCCTACAACTGCTTCCTACTACAAGACCTCGAATAAGGCGCCAGCTTCCCCAAGCCGACGTCGCCGCCCCTGGATCGCTCTGCTGGTGCATCTGGGATGGGCGCCTCCACGGTCTCTGGCTGGGTTTGCTCCTGCAAGTTGACCAAAGGGTAAGACACAGAGGCCCGAAAGCTAGCCACAAAAGGAGGGCCCCATATGAATGGGCCCACACTTACAACATCCTCGCCCGAAGCCGCCTCGTCAGAGGAGTAGTCATAGTCTACCTTCTCGCCTGAGGAAGACTGGGTCGGGGTAGGCTCCTCCCTTGTCGGAGAGGAGGCTCTTGTTGTGGAATCGACCACCTCTTCCTCGCGTGGACTAGGAGACGGTGACGTCCCAGACTTTAGCCTCCTCCTCGTGTAGATCTGCATCAGCTCGAGGATCCCCCAGGCCTCTATCCACTCGGGAAGGGGTGCGAGGGGAGCTGCTAAATGAGGAAGCATTCGGGTCAGATGAAAGTCCTCGGGCTCCCAACGAATGGCAAAAAGGAAATACGTCAGCCACGCCAGTGGAAGGAATTACCCTGTTCGGTCTCCACGACTGGGAGTGGGCTAGGGACTATCTCCTCCACAGAGGGCGTGACCCCAGGTGCAGCGGCTTCACCCATGTCCGGAGCAGGAGCAGGTACCGGTTCCTCTACAGGGACTGGAGGAAGAAACCTGCGTAAAAGGCCTTGTCTCACAAAGCGAAAGGGTGTTAGGCGAAATAGCCAGCAAAAATCTAACCTGCGGGTTGGCTGCGCTCAGCCTGAGCAGTCGCGTACGCGGCCACAAACTTCTCGGCTTCAGCCTTCCTCTGTTCTAGCTCCTGCGGACTGATCGTCATATCGGGGATCCGCACGGAACGTGCCTCCTTAGCTTCAGCTGGGAGAAGGATACACGCACGTCATGCATGAGCAAAGAATTTCCCCGAGGGGGTGATTGGACCCCGAAAGGCGTCGGCATCTAAAAGTCTCACCTGCAGGACGGCTCGACTTGGCTCGGGGCGCAGCAAACTTGGCGAAGGAAGGAACTGACGGAGGAGGGGAAGCTGAAGCCGTCCGGAAGACCTCCGCCATCTTCCGCTCGACCTCCTGTTGCGCAGCTACCTTGGCATCGGCAAGCACCTTCTCCACCGGTGACTTCTCCTGAGGCTCCCCAGTAGCCCCGGGCCAATGAGTGGGAGTCGATGGTGGCTCAGACCCGACCTAGGCTTCATCTACAGTGGGGACCGGTGAAGGTGGAGGCCCCTCCCTAGCTGAGGAACATGAAAGGCGTCCGGGTGTGAGCGGCCCGTGCTAAGACAAAGATAAACTCCACCTAAAAGACAACCTTAACAAGGAAAATCTCACCTGTGGGTTGGCTCGGTTCGGCCCGGCCAATCTCAAACTCCTCGAAGGATGGGATGGGAGGTGGTGGAGGAGCGGTCTCTGCAGACTTGGCGGTCTCCACCCTCCGGCGCTTAGTCTCCCACCGTCCGACAGTCTTTGCCTTGCCCAAGGCCTTCTTTACGGGAGACTTTGCCCGGGGCCTCTTCGCAGGACGGGGCAGTGGGGTCGTGGTCGGGGCCGCTGGCGCCTCCTTAAAATAGGCCAGCTTCTCCGCTTGCCGGAGGAGATTGCGGTACGTCGCCAGCTCGGTACCGTCTGGGTGGTCTGTGACAGAAAGAAAACAAAGGGAGCAAGGAGTTAGTTACCATTTAGCGCTCGATAATGGCCGGTAGGAGTAAAAGAAGATGTAATGCATGTGCGTAGTAGTACGTACCATGGGGGCCGGTATAAAGTCAAAGCGTGATTGGCCAGTAGCTCTGGGAGGGCGCCTGGTCCCGGTGGGCCACCTCCCAGACTAGCCAACACACGTCCCCGATCGTCCGGTAGTGGTTGGCAAGGTTGGCCAGGTCGGCATGCTTCTTGGCTGATAGGTGGCAGTACAGATTGAAGTGGTCCATCCCCCATCCTTCGGCGTAGTGATAGGCCACATGCAATTGTTACCCCAGGATGACCGATGACCGAGCCTCGATTGTTAGCCCGTGCACCCGCAAGAGGACATAGAGCCAGGTGGTATCCGCGTAATTCTGCGGCTTTCGCTCGTCCCTCCTCACAAAGCTGCGGTAGGGGCAAATCAAGTCCTTCTCGGCCCGCCAGCTGGTCGCAGGGGTGCCCTCCTCTTCCGCTGGCAGTGGATAATTGATCAGCTCTAGGCGGTCTGAGCTGATGCGGCAAAGGTCCCGCAGAGTCTTCTTGAAGTCATCCTTCGCCACCGAAGGCAGCTTGGCCTGTGGCGTCGGTCTTCTCTCTCGGGCTGCCTTACGAGCAATCATATAGTCGGCCACGTCCTTGCTTTTGCCACGCCATAGGCGCAGGAGGTGCTCTGGCTCGACATCAAGGACGGGCGTGGGCTGCCAGCTTAAGAATCTTCTCTCCGCCCCATCCCAGCAATCGGTCTTGTGAGACCGATAGAAGGTCGTCCGGGCATTCCACCACTTCACATATTCAGGGGTCACCCGAGGAATGCGACCGGGAGTGGGCACTCTAAAGCTGGCAGCATCCGCCCTGACAACACGACACACCTTACGGACAGAAAAGACAACTGAATGAAACAGAAACAGATACCTTGGAAATAGAAGGTTGACTTTTCGCGTGGCATGATGTAGACTCGCTTGAGACGGTAGTCAACCACCGCACCATAAAGTTTCAGCCAATCCATACCTAGAATTGCATCGTACTCGGCCAACTGTAATGCGTAAAGCCTCACCGGTAATTTTCGACCACTGACTAGAATCGAAGAATTTTCCAAGGACAGAGGAGTGGACATAAAATCGCCAGACGGCCACTCCACAAGCATCTCACAAGAAACTTCATTCCTCGGCCCTTCGATACGAGCAATAAAATCCTCGGAGACAAAAGAATGGGTCGCACCTGAATCAAAAAGAATACGCGTTGAGCGATCATAAATTGAAACCGTACCTTTGATCAAATTTGATGCCAACGCCTCCGCACGAGTGATGTGAGTAACCCTGGCTCTCAGTGGACGGCTAGCCGCAAACGATTGCTGGGAAGGAGCGAGAATTGGTAGGTGGAACGGTTGAGGTTGAGGCGGCAGAGGAAGATGAAATTGCGACTACTGCAACTGAGAAGTTTGCGAGAACTGCACCGTTTGTTGCCTCAACGGATAGTTTCGGGAGATGTGCCCTGGCTGATCGTAGCGATAGCAGACAATTGGCTAAGAACACAGCACACTCAGATGACTGCCACCACACTTGGAACACAACCTTGGCTGAGAAGTAGAAAAATCCTAACGCGGTTGAACAGAAGAAACGGACCGCTGACTCGGATCAGAAAACGTCGACTGATCGAACCTCTTTTCTTGGATTTCTTAAATCGGAATCCCTTGCTCTGAGACTGTGGGAAGGAAGTACCATTGGCAGCAGAGAAAGTGGGAGAAGCTTCTGGAACAAACGACTGGTGGAGCGGCTGATGCTGCACGGCTGACTGAACCATCCCAGTCTTAGGAAGTCCTCGAGTCCTCGCCAACTCTAACTCTAGCACGACGGCGACTTGGTATATAGAATCCAACTCAGCTACATGAGTAGCGAACAACGACAAGCTCAACTCTACTTTTAGTCCGCGCAGAAACTGTTGAGTCCTCACGGTCTCATTAGGAAAGATGTGGGGCACATACCGGCCCAACTCAATGAACTTGGTCTCGATATTGCAGCGCTGACATCTCGCCCTGCGTTAGCTCCAGAAACTGGTACATCTTGGCTAACTTCAGGCAGGATGGAGTGTAGACATGTTTGAATTGATTGCCCACACTTCTTGACAAATTCTTACTAAATTAAATCAAACCACAGAGATGGTAAATGAAGCACCAAATCATGCTTGATTAAAATGCACAATAGAACCGCATACAAGCACTCACAACTCTCAACGCATGATGATATCACTCGGATAACAAAGATTGAATGGACAGATAATAAACTACTCATCTCACCGTCACACACTTGTCAAATGAATAGATGGAAATGATGCTATCACACAATAGCAAACCACGGCGTAGTGATTTTTTAGGTGGTTCGGACGCACCTAGTGCCGTCCTACGTCCACCCCTCTGACCTCGAGAGGATTTCACTAACAACGCTGCACGACGGTAGCAACCACCACACACGGGCGCGACAGCCCACACACGGGTTCTCACTCGATGATGAGAAACCCCGCACACACTCGGAGCACGGTCCGAAAACATCTAAACAAAAGTAGAATAGGAAAATGCAAAGGCCAGTTCTGAGAATGACAATCGAAGCACAATACAAGCAAGAAGATGATTAACAAGAATGTTCTTCCCCTAAAGCATTCAACCAAAACTAGAGATGTGTGGAGGGTGGCTTAGAATGATGAAACCAAGAGAATGGAATAAGCTGGTGATGAAGATTTGAGCGCCCAAAGCTTAGGATGAAGAGTACGGCGAGTGCGGCCTCCGATTCTTGGCTTGGGCTCATGAGAAGACAACCTCAGCATGACCTTCCTTCTCCTCCAGCAGAGCACAACCCACCTTCTTCTCCTGCAAGCAAATACCACGTTAGAAAACCCTTGGTTTCTCATTTTCGGACTTGATAATAGGGCAATATATATTGAGGAGAAAATACCACCTTTTGACATAAGAGCCTATGCTAAACCCATCTCACATGAGACCCAATACATTAAGGATGCCCTAACGCTAATAGGGTCATCAACCAAGCATTTCGGATTCAAAAACCATGGGTTCGTATTAAGATCTGGAAGCCCGTTCGAGAAGCCCAGAAAAAGTGTCGACCCGAGTGGGTTGACCTTCGTGCAGACTAGTTCTGCCAAAAATGAATCCCAGAGAAAAAGTGTCGACCTTCTTTCTCCTTATCATCTTGATCTAAGTTCATGAAAATTGGAGGGTAGGTAGAAGATATATAGGAGAACAATAAGTTCTGAAGGTACAACCCAAACTAACCACATTTAGAACTTCTAATCCCATGATCTTCACTGGGCGGTCGCACTATTTTCTACGTTGATTGCAGTGGAACAGCAACTTCCGAAGCCTTTAACTCCTTAAGGGCTTGATCTCCTAACATGAAATTTGGAGGGGAGTTATTCAATAGTAAGATAAACGAATAGTTCTAAAAGACCAACATAAAATAATGTCTCCTTACAGTCGAACCAGGCGAGCCAAACTGAAGGTTCGAACTGGTCGAAGTTTAGGTCTATTTATGGAGTTGGTGACGTGATACGGCCTATGGGAAATGAGCGATGAGCCCAAACGGATGCCCAGATCGTGATTCCAAGGCAACAAAGTGGTACGTGGTAAAGGAATGACCCGAAGGTCTCCTCGATGCAAAAAAGGCTGCGTTCCAGATCGGCATAACCGGACCATCCCGCGACGTCTTTTGATATACCACTTTGCTACCGAGGACCCACGCTATGGGGGGGATTGACTAATGGAGCCTCGAAACTAGATCCACAAGCAATACAATGGACCGATGACCTCACTCGAGTGGATTCACCCACTAAGCACACACTAGTGCCCGTAGGTAACTCGGCGATGGTGGTGAGGGTCTGGGACGGGACCTCGCTATCCCAGGGTTAGGCTAACTTGAGGTTGAACCCAAAAGGGTCTGGGATGCCTAATTTGTTAGGCGACCAGCACGCCAAGGGCGTGGGATGAAGGGTCTCGCTCACAACTCACCCTGCGGTGGCACTCAATTTGATGACGATTTGGGACCGGGCACTCACCTCACCGCCGACGGGCAAATTAGCTGCAATAATAGTCAAGCAAAGAAATGAAACCAGTAGAGGATGGGGACCCGAATCTCACCTCGTCAGCATGAAGACATCGACCCTGGCCGAAGACCAGGGCGGGCGAGGAAGCGTGGGCTTACCTGCACGCCGTGCCGATGTAGCTTCGACCTGTAATAATCATTTACATTCACTACACCTCACACAGGAGGGGTAGCCTAGGGGTGGGGGATTGAATGGTTACATGCAAACACTACCTCCCGCAGTGAGGGGATTTAAGCCGGCCAAGCGGGGGTGGGGGAAACTAAGCTAAAGCCGAATTACCAAACTGTGCTGGATCGGGCCGCCATGGATCAGCAGGACAGGAGGTCGGTGTTGTCACCGCCACGGACTCTTCCGACAGCTGGTGATGATGGGACCATGGCTTAAAGTCTTGGGTTGGCATAGGAAGATGCCCAAATTTTTGGAGATCGTTTCGATGTCGACGGTGGTCGAGGCAGGGTCGGGACCAGGGCCAGTCGGACCTGGTTCTGGCTGCCCCAGAACCGCTGGTCCTGGAAGAAGTGGACGTCACAAGCGCTCCCGGGGTCCGATGAGGGCGGGACCAGAGCCGTTGCGATCATGGACAAATCTTATTCAATCAGAGACCAACGAGGTCACTGGAGGAGGTTGGAGCAGAGCGCGAGAACCAAAATAGTGGGAGGGGGTCTGATCTGACTCAGGGGGAACTGACCTGCACACTCCGGGGAGAAAAATTGAAACTCTGTGCTCTAGGGTCCAAACAGCGCCCTTATTCTTGAAGCTGGCAAAGGACGTGGAGGAGAAGTCTCATCCAAATGCTGCTCCAGGAATCACCGGGTACTGGGCGTGGGGTCTCTTGCACTCAGGCTCTAGTCTACAGCCGGAGACTGGGTGCACAATTCTCAGAACCACAGGGGCTTGATAAATTCACTGCCACAAAATCACCGGAGGTCCGATGAAGGCGAGGTCAGCATCATTGTGACCGTGGGTGAGTCCTCTTCGAACAGAGACCAACGAGACCCCCAGGGGTGGTCAGAGCAGAGAATGAGGTAGAGAGAGGTGGAAGGTGGTCCGAAACTATCTCTGCAGGACTAACCAACGCACTCCAAGGAGAAATGCAGGAACGCAATGCTCCAGAGTCTGAATGATGCACTTCTTAGTGGTGTTGGCAGAGGGCTTGGAGGAGTGTACCTCAACCAAAAATCACAGCCAAACTCGAACAGGGGCGGCCGAGGTAGCTTCTGCTCTTAGGCTCTGGTTCCCTGTCGGAGCAGCTTTGCACAGTCGAGGGAGAATGGCTCTCTCGGGTAGCACGGGCGTCGGATGGATGCGAGACTAGCTCGCCTGCAAAGCCGCTTCAAAGATATTTCCAGAAATATAAGATACACCACCAGAAGATACGAGATGAAGACATGGCAGGCCTACGGGCACGAGTGTGCACTTAGCGGGTGAGTCCGCTCGAGTGAAGCTACCGGTCCGTGAGTTACTTACTTGCTTGGTCCGAGGGTCATTTGGTCGGTCCCTAGGTCATTTCACATCATCCACCTTACCCTCCAATTAGCGCTAGATCTGCCACCTAAGCTACCACCTCAGCCACCTTGCCACTTCCCTAGGTACATTCATTACCCCCCCACCAACTCCCACCAAATCTCCTCCCTCCCTAGGAGGATCTTGGTCTTCCCAAAACAATCCTCCCCCTTCCCCACACAATCCTCCAGCTCCCAAGAGAAGTTTGAATCACATTTTCCCTCCCTTTCACCTTCCCCTACAATCCTAGGGTGCCCCAAGGAGAGAACCCCTTGGTTCTGGCTGCCCCCCTCACCCTCCTCCATCCTCCCTTGAGCATCTCCACCACCACTCCCTCCACACCTTGTGCAGAGACCAGCAGCCCCTATCCTGCATCCATCCCCCTCCCTCCACCTCTTGTACTGCCCTAGCAACCTCCCACATCTTCCCCACATCCCCCTCCTACCACTCATCAATCCCCTTTAACCAATTAGCCACCCTTCTCCCCATTTCGTGGTCACTTGGAGCTGCACTGGAGGTCCTGTTCATAGCTGAGGTCCTGCAGAGATCCAACATCTTGCAGAGCTGGCCACGACTTCATCCCAACACCCCTGGAAGTGAAAAAGGCACTGTTGGAAGCGTCTCTCAGTCCTCTTCGCAACCGTGGTGGTCTCATCCCAGTCTGAGTTCGTGGCTGCCCAGGAGATCTGTCATCACCGAACTGCACATCTTCTTCCTGGCAGCAACCTGAAGCCACTTTCAGAGGCTCCCACAGTCATCCTCATGAATATCTAGAGGCGGGGCTTCGCTGAGAGCTTCAGATACACGTCTCCTTCCTATACCATAAAGTGGCTCTCCGTTTGGACCACGGACGAGTGAGTTCCAAATTTTCTCCCTCTAGTGCGCAGATCAGCTTCCTCTGGAACTGATCTGACACCCCGACACTATTTGGGCTCTTGGCATCAACTCCAACCTCTTCCGGCATCCCTGCGGGTCTCAGTTCGAAGAGGGCTCGACCACGAAACCAGCAACTCCAGCCACGCCGAAATCAGAGCTTAGGAGCGGCCGTGGTGACCTCATCTTCCTACTGCTGTGGTGCTAAAACTGTCAGAACCAGAAAGTAGAGGCCCTGTTCATGACTCTGCCCCGACCATCGCCCCCAACCAGAAATTCCCCCAAAAATTGGGTGTTCTCCTAGGCTAACCAAGGAGATTTTGCCACCGGTTTCATCACAATGGAGTTCGAGAGAGGCCGCAGTGGCACCGACAGTGATAGTCTGTCCCCTATTCTTGAGGGCTGGCAGAACTGACATCTTCTTCGTCCGGCCTTTCTAACTTAGCTTCCCCACCCTGCCTGTCCGGCTTAAAGCCCCTCCCTCCATACAGGTAGTTTTAAGTGTAATTCAAGTTAATCCCCACCCTGAGATCCCCCTCCTGCGAGAGGCGTAGTGGTGTACTATTCTAAATTTTTAGGTTAGAGCTACACCGGCACAGCGTGCGGGGTATACCCACGCTTCCCCGCTCGCCTCCTCTCCGATCGGGATCGGTGTCTTCACACCAGTTAGGTGAGCTTCGGTTACCTCCTTGTTGGTTTCTTTTCATTGCTGGTTTAGTATTGCCACTAGTGCCGTTGGACGGTAAGTGAGTGCCCGATCCCAAATTACTATTGTGTGAGTGACTACCGTGGGCGAGTTGTGAGATAGCCATTACATCCCACCCCCTCGGCATGCTGACCGCCCCTGAGAGTGGGCATCCTAGGACCCTTAGGGGTTCAATCTAAGGCTAGCCAACCCCCGGAGTAGCGAGGTCCCATCCCAGACCCTCACCACCATCACTGGGTTACCTACAGGTACTAGTGTGTGCTACGCGAATGAGTTCGCTAGAGTGAGTCCGCTGCTCAAGGTTCTTGCTTGCGATTGTAGGTCCAAGGCCATCGGTCGAGTGGCTGCCACCCCCAAGGTGGTGTCACATCAGATTGGTATCAGAGTCAGATTCTAGACTTGTCTCTACTAAATCTTGTCCTAGGGCGCATTGCATTTAGAGTCATCCGTGCATCCAAACAATGTATCTCACCAGGCACCCCGATGACTATCTCTTTGTCGGTCCGGAGTTACCTCGTTTCGATGGGTCCCACAACCCTCACACATATAGGAAATGGGAGGCCTCCATGGATATATACTTCCACCACTACTACATGTCCGAGGAAAGGAAGGTGCGTGTCGCCAAGGAGACCCTCGGTCTCGCAGGAGCAAGTATAGTTCTGGATCTGATCCAGGAATTGATGAACACAAATCTTCAATCAAAACTAGCTACTCTAACTCGAACTCTCTCCTTTTCTCTCGATCCTTTTCTCTGCTCTCACTCTCTTTCTTCTCTTTTCTTTTCTTCTGCTCACACACTGGCTCGCCTTCCTCACTCAGGTACTCTCTCTTCTTCTTCTCCTTGATGGCTGCTTCTCTTCTAGTGCAGATCTTCTCTCTGGCAGTTTCTTCTCCAGTGGCTCTGGCTCTCTTCAATTTTTTCGGTGCCTTGCTCAGAGGAGGATGCTCCCTATTTATAGAATAGGGGCTCCGGAGGAGCTTCTTCTCAAATTGGCCTGATCGGTGTGGTCCCCACGTCATTCTTTGAGGGCGTGTGGAGGGAACACTCCCGCCAGGAGGATTCTAGAAGATACTCAGCCACGTGTCAGAATCTGGATAAAAGTTGGTCCACGTGGCAGATCCTTTCTGAGACTGTCTGCCTTGGATCACGTGCCCAATCATAACCTTTCTAGATTCACGTGCCCATCATTAGAATCTTGGATCACGTTCCTCACTTGACATTCTGCTCTTCAAGTGTTTGATAGAGTCCTTTAGTAAATTAAGTCTTTTCAGACTTAAATCCCTGTCAACAAAATAGAAAGTATTTCATCAAACACCTTGTCATCATAAGTGGATATCCAATATGCATCGACCTATGAAAATTGAGTCATGACATAAGTGATAGAGTTGTCCTAAGATGCACAGACCTTAGTTCAAATCAGTTCAGGATATGCACAGACCTGAATGTGTGCATAGACCCAGATGCTGCATATGCGTGGACCTTAGATATCCATAAACTGATATGTGCGTAGACCTTAGGCTAAGCATGTGCACAGACCAAGACTCTGTATGTGCACAGACAGACATGTGCTTAGACCAATGATATGGATGTATATGCAAATGCCATAGAGCATGGGCTATGATGCACACACTTGATGACTTGAGTCTAGATGTGCATCAACTTCGGTCTATACATGTGCATTGACCTTGATGCAACATGTGCACAGACTTGAACATGTGCGTAGACCTTACTAGGCATGAATAAAAATGTGCATCGACCTTGTAGACATTGCTACAAAACGTGCATCGACCTTATGTATCAGGCTACAAAACATGCATTGACCTAGATTGACATCATGCATGTATCTGCACAGACCATACATGTAACAACGAACATGTGCACCGACCTTAGTGTGCAATAATGACAATGTGCATCGACCATGCCTAGTATGCTCTGACCTGATACCTTCATGTGCACTAACTACAGTATGGTGCTCTGACCTTATAATGCACCCTAGCACATATGTTTAGACCTTATATGCAAGCTAGCACATATGCTCTGACCTAAGATTGCACACATTCTCAGACCTATAACGCAAGATGCAAGATGTGCACAGACCTTATAAATGACTAAGGCAGATGTGCATTGACCTTATAAGTGACTATGGTAGATGTGCATCGACCTTATAAATGGCTAAGGCAGATGTGCATTGACCTTATACATGACTAAGGTAGATGTGCATCGACCTTAGTGTGCAAGATACATGTGCTCCGACCTTGGAATGGTAGATACAACATGTGCTCCAACCTTATAGGTGGCCAATGCAAATGTGTATTGACCTTATATATGACCAATGCAAATGTGCATCAACCTTATATATGACCAATGCAAATGTGCATCGACCTTCTAAGGCCAGCGGCATATGTACATCGACCTTCCTGGTTGGTAACACATATGTGCATTGACCTTGCATGTGCAAAGGTGCATTGTACATTATCCTTTGTGAGAAACATATACACACTAGCGTCGACCTTTGTGGGTACACATACATACTAGCATCGACCTTAGTATGTACACAGTTGTTGTACCCAGACTATTTCCTGGCAAAATCACAAGAAATAAGGGTTCGGGCATTTCACCGAACACCCTCCAGGCACGGGCCCTGACCGTCTTGCCGTGATGCACGGTGACACAAGCAACTCCCCAGAGTCAACTCTGGCCACTCACATACGGGCCTTGCCCGTATCCTGCATCGCCGCCCGGGCCAACCCGGGGGCACCCTGACGTCGAGCCACGCCACGTGGCACCCAGCAAAAAGGGCCAAGGGGCCTACCCAGAAGCATGTCTTTCAACCCTCTGAGGTCAAAGGGAGACCTAACTAAGTCAACCATGGGCTTTGGAGGCCCGTCGCATGCATATATGGCTCACATCGGCATGCTCAGCATTTCATCGAGCACCATGTGGGCACGTATGTTCCAGCCCTACCAAAAGGGAAAGGCATTACCGGTTGTCTCACTGTGGGGGGGGAGAGGAGGGACAAAATTGTTATTACGTTGAGACAGAGGTATAGAGAGAGAATAGGGTTGGGATTGTGAGAGAGAGAGAAGGGGTTGGGGAAGGGAGAGATAGAAAGGGGGAGAGTGGAGCCCGTGACTCTGTCTCACTGTTGAGTGAGAGAGCGAGAGCGAGAGCGAGAGAGAGGATCCTTGTCAGTGTGGAAGAGGGAGGCGGCTGGCAAAGGGGGTCGCGGACGACGTCGACAACAGGAGCGAATGGCAGCGAAGGCAATTGTGGACGAGAGAGAGCTTCCTCTTAATTGGGAGAGGTCATTGACAGCTATGGCGGCTGCGGATGACAGCGATGGTGGTGGTGGTCTCCTTGAAAACCCTAGAGAGAGAGAGAGGGGGGGTGTCCGGGGTTGGGGTCTTTTTCGACCGGATTCGGAACTAACCAGTCTGGACGCGGTGCAGGTCGGGTAAGCAGATCTAAGTGCCAAAGTAGGCACCTTGGGCCACCTTGAGTGCCTAAGCAGCGCCTTGGACCGCATTTTCGCTGCCCAATAAGGCGTCTGGTCACCTAGGACCTTGGATAGCGCCTTCCCGCCTAGGCGCCGACTAAGCAGCGCCTAGGCAGGTGCTTGACAGCTATGCTCAAGACTGGCTGCAACATAGGTGTGTTTCACATTTGCCTATGTGTTTCAATATGAATTCCCTATATGATATCGATTTTTTCCTCCCCCTTAAATGCATGTTGTATAGAACCGGTGGTTCCTCAGCAAAGCACCTACATGCTCTGAAGAGCAGGTTGATTCTCTACAGAGCACCTGAATGCTCTGGAGTCTGGAGCAGTGTGGATGCGCCGCATAGCACCTACATGCTCTGGCATGCGGATGCTCTGCACAACACCTACATCTTGTGGAGCAATGTGAGTTCTCTATCTGACATCTTACTCTATATAGAGCAGGTAGATGGTCTATAGAGCACCTAGGTGCTCTGAAAAGGCAGGAGGATGCTCTGCAGGGCACCTAGATACTCTAGAGTGATGTACGTTTCAGATTTGCATGTGAATTCTCTATTTGATATCCATGTATTCCCCCCACGTTGTATAAAAGTAGGTGGATGGTCTGCAGAACACCTATGTGCTCTGAAGAGCAGGAGGATGCTCTACAGAGCACCTATATGCTCTAGAGCGATGTGCGTTTTAGATTTGCATGTGTTTCAATGTGAATTCCCTATATGACATCCCTTTCACTCCCCCCCTTCGTACATATGCTATACAGAGTAGGTGGATGCTCTACAGAGAACCTACATGCTCTGCAAAGCACCTACATGCTCTGTAGAAGTGCAGAGCACTTATATGTTTTGCAAATAACACGTGCAGTTCAAAGCCTAATTTTCATTACGATTGTTTGAGAGATGGCTCCATACCAGAGAGGACAACCAACCCATTATTCAGTCAGTTGTTCAACCCTAGGCATCTCTTGGAATTGTTTGGCTCAAAACTCATCTTCACCTGAGGTAAAATGTAATGTTGACAGTGATGCTTAGCATTGAAAATCGTTATGAAAATTAGGCTCAGAACTGCACTTGTTATCTGCAGAACAAATGAGTACTCTACTGAGCATCCATATGCTCTCGAGAGCACGTAGACACTCTGCAGAGCATCTTCATTCTCTGGAGAGCATGTAGTTGCGCTCCAAAGAATCTTCAGAATCTTCATGCTCTTCGGAGCACGTAGGTTTTCTATAGAGCATCCACTTGCTCTGTATAGCATGTGTTTAAGGGGAGGGGGAATAAAGGGATATCAGAAAGGGAGAAAATAAATGGATATCAGATAGGGAACTCACACTGTAGCATATGCAAATCTGAAACGCACATTGTGCCAAAACACATAGGTGCTCTGCAAAGCATCCACCTGCTCACCAGAGCACGTAGGTACTTGTGTCCCGTAGGACAAGTCTGTTTGAAACGGAAATTATGAACTTCTGTGAAGTCGGTCCCAATTTTCTGATTCTTTTACCGTGTTAAAAGGAAAGACATGAGGTTAAAGATGGTAAACACCTGACAACATTTGCTTTGATCTTTTCTTCTATGAGCCAGCTGTCTGGAAAACAAAATAAGTGTCGCAAGATTACTTGTTTCATCTTTTTGTCCACGTGACATTTGTGTTGTTGTTTGGGTGGGGGAGGATTGCATGATGTATGTCCTTGTTTTTTCTCATAGTCTTATTTTGGATTGCCTTTCTACTCCTTTATCATACTTAGTATCTAAGCGTAGTATTTACTTGTTCCGCCATCATTATTTTGTTGTCAAGTATATAAATTTGTCTAGAACTAATCTTACATATAGTTGGTGCAATGTCACACCTGATCATTCATAATATTGGCGTGGATTACCTTCCAGTTTTCAGGGGGAGCAGTGCCTGTCTCTAGGAAATCCGTAGGTTACCTTGGTCGAATACGGCTGGTGACGCTTCTCTGGACTCGATAATGAGGAGCTTCATTGATAAAACTTCCTGAGATTCATGGAATTCCATGTCTTGGGTATCTCTCACACCCCAGCATCGTCAACCTTTATGCACCCTTGCCCATTGCTTCCGCTAAATGGTATAGGCCTTCCCAGTTGGGTGCAAATTTTCCCACGGTAGCCCTAGAGTCCGCCACGCTTGCTCGCCGTAGTCCAGATCTCCGGGGAGGAAGTGTCGTTCTTTGACGCGAGCGTTGCAGTACTGGGTCAGCTTTTGTTGAGAGGCTACGAGTCTTACTTGGGCACGCTTTATCTTCCTCGAGTAGATCCAAGTTCTCTCACACTGCTTGATTGTTCCTGGCCTCGTCGAAGTGTCCCACCCGTAGCGACGGGTTAAATATTTCTACTGGGATTACTGCCTCTACCCCGTACACGAGGTGGAAGGGTGTCTCGCCCGTGGTGATTCTGGGGGTAGTCCGATGTGCCCATAGGATGCTCAAGATGGAATCTGCCCACGAATCTCCTGCCTGTTCTAATCGAGTCTTGACACCATGGAGGAGCATCCTGTTGGCATTTTTCACCAACCCGTTGGCCTGGGGGTGTCCCACTGACGTATAGTGATTCCAGATCCCTAGCTCCGAGCATTTTTCCTGGAAGGCAGCGCTTGCAAATTGTCTGCTGTTGTCGGTTGTGAGAACTCGTGGGATCCTAAACTGACATATGATATTTCGCAGCACAAATTTCTAGGTTGCTTCACTCGTGATTTTTTCCAGTGGCTCTGCCTCGACCCATTTGGTGAAATAGTCGATGGCGACCATGAGGAACTTCTTCCTCCCTTGAGCTTCAGGGAAAGGACCCAGCATGTCTATCCCCCACCGAGCAAATGGTCAAGGCTCCATCAGGGTATGTAGCTGCGGAGCTGTTTGGTGGTGCAAGTTGGAGAATTTCTGTTATTGGGGGCACCTCCGGACATATTCGAGGCAGTCTTGCTGCAGGGTGGGCTACCAATACCCCGGTCGAATTAGAGTCTGCGCGAGTGCTGCCCCCCCACATGGCTTCCGCAGAGTCCTTCGTGGACTTCCTAAATGGCATGCTTGGCCTCCGTAGGGAATAAGCACTTAAGTAGCGAGGTTGAGAGGGATCGACGATATAGACGATCATCAACCACCGTGAAGTGCGCCGCTCATGCTCGCGTGCGGCGAGCCTTAGCGCGATCATCGGGGAGTTGTTGTCGTAGCAGAAAATCCAAGAGGGGGTCCATCCAGGATGGTTCATAATCGATGGCGTTTACCTAGGGTGCTATCTCCTCCATGCTTGGCGCCGATAACTCCTCGATCAAGATCGACCTCAAGTTGGACATTGTGGTCGTTGATGCCAGGCGAGAGAGGGCGTATGCTCAGACATTCTCCTCCCTTGGGATGTGGACCATCTTGAAATGAGAGAATTTCTTTGCTGCGGCCTTGGCCTTCTCTAGATATTTGATCATGGATGCTTCCTATGCCTCGAATTCTCCATTGACTTGGCTAGCTACGAGCATGGAGTCACTGTATACTCGCACGTTGGTTGCCCCTAGGTGCTTTGCCATCCGAAGTCCTGAAGGAGCGCTTCATATTGGGCCATGTTATTCGTGGTCGAAAAATTGAAGCCGAGGGCGTATTGTGGCTCTATCCCTTTTGGTGACAGTCGGACTAATCCCACTCCGTTGTCTGCCGCGCAGGACAATCCATCTACGTACAGCTCCCATGTTGGTCCCGAGGACTCCTCGGGTCCGTCCTTCGAGGGTATGGTGCATTCTGCTACAAAGTCCGCGAGGGCCTGAGTGTTGATCGTGGTCCTCGGGTGGAACTTGATGTCGAATTCACCCAACTCGATCGCCCATTTAACCAACCTTCCGGAGGCGTCAGGGTTCTGGAGAATCTAGCGCAGAGGCTGATCCGTAAGGATGGCGATTGAGTGAGCCAGGAAGTATAGTCGTAGCTTGCGGGTGGCCGAGATTAAGGCTAAGGCAAACTTCTTAGCCTATGAGTACCGAAATTTTGGCCCCTGTAGTGCCCAGCTCACATAGTAGACGGGCTTCATGGCACTATTCTCTGTTGGGTCCCCTTGGGGCAGGAATACGGTTCTAGAGGGGGGGGTGAATAGAACCTTTACTAAAATTAAGTCCGATTAGGAGGCCAGCTTCCCACGTAAGTCATTTTGGATTGATTGTGGAAAATCACCCGTTTCGTGTGGTTCTATGATTTTCTGGATCCCTTCCGACTTGTAGAAGGTGTATATCGTATCTAGGGATGCTTCCCCGTCGTTTAGAAGTGATTGGGGCATGAAAAATGAGTTTTCGTGTGAATTTTTCATGTTTCGTATCGGGATGAGAATGCGGAGGTAGCGTTGGTCGCGTTCTCAGTAGAATGCGCAATAACGATGTGCTGCGTCTCGAGTCAGAGAAGAACAGTAGGGCGGTTGGGAACGTGACCCAGATGATGGGTGCGATCCTCTATTAACGCGACCCAAGCAATGGTCGCGACCAATGTATTATCGCCCTTGAGGCTATGGCCGCGTTCATTAACGCGACCCAAGCGTGTGCTACATCAAGGCGTTGATGCGCTAGAGGTGTTGGACGCATTCTGGTGTCATCACGACCTACTATATGGGCACGTGAACTATCGCAACGCAGGTGTGCACCACGCTAATGTCTTTTGTTTTCAGAGTGTTATTCGAGTTGTCTTGGGTTTCGGTAAACCCAGGATTCAATGCCTTGTTGGCGTTTGACTCGATGGATACCTTGGGTGTTCCGTGAGAGTCAAATATTTGTGTCGAGGGATCCTGGAAGAGTAGTCTCATCTCGAGCAGTGTATGGTGTTTCTTCCATGTTTGTCGACTGGGCTTCGACCCCTTGGTTAGCCTATTGTACGTGGATGTCGTGGACGTCCTATGAGGGCTATGAGCGTGTTATAGGGTGTTCGAAAGTGCCACTGCGTTGAGTAGTGTTTTGTGTTATTTCGTGGGTCATTATGGTTTCTAGTCAACCCGGTTGTGACCTAGTGGTTGACACGTGACCTCGTGAGTGTCTCGATTATCCTGTATAGATCGAGACTCTGGTTTTGGATGCTTAGAGATATCATTTTATCTCGATTTACGTGCCTATGTGATTTGAGGGTAGTGATGTTCCCTTATATTTCGTGGTTTGTGTTATATGGAGTCGAGAGTCCTATGTGTAGCCTAGGGGCTGAGGACTTGTGTTTTATCATGTTTTTGGCTTAGGGACTAGGATGATTAACGGTATGTTACCGTGATGTGCGACTATCTTGACCCTAGTCGTGTGACTCAAGGATCGTTATGTGTAGGTCTAGTTGACTATCCTGAGTCTGGCGATAATTCTGTATACTGTCTTGTGCTTCGTAGTACGTGCGATAGGTGAGTGCTTACCCTATCTATACTTCGATGTTTCTGTGTTGAGTCTCTGTGTCTAGTGAGCCTCCACTAGTCGTAGTCTGACGACACTTGGTGTCAGCCCACTTGAGAGTGGGGGTGGGGCGAGTCCCTGAGATATAATTTTTAGGCTAGTTTCCATGGGCTCCCTTACTTTGCAGTAGTGTCCTACTGGGGGAGAAACTAGCTAGAGGCCTGGCTCAAGGCATTGGGCTTGTGTGTGCACATATGGTCAGGGGTGTTTGGACGAGCGCCGATGGGGGTGACCTTGACTAGTCACTCATTACTGTTGTTCCTTGCACTTGTTACTCTCAGTCACCGTGTTCGAGACAAGTGTGAGACGCTTGGGGTGCAGTGTAAGACGTTAGTGGGCGCATCAGACTTTGCTTCTAGTGAGGAGGTGCTTCTGTCACATGACATGTGACTTGTGATTTTGTGACCGGTTCTTCATCATGGTTGACGTAGTGCTTTAGGTAGCCTTTGTCTGGCTTTACCGTGGCTTGTGTAGCATACACGATGGTGAGGCCGTGTGTGCGCCGGTGTTTTAGTTAGTGTTATGTGGAGCCTACACGTCTATTGTAGCATGATGTGCTCTGGCAATGTAATCTGGGTTTCTTGAGATTAGTCGGGCAACTCCCAACCAGGTGTATGGGAAGTTGTGCCTTTCTTGATTAGGAGTAGTTTA
Organism: Amorphophallus titanum; assembly: GCA_024336825.1. Lineage (NCBI taxonomy): Eukaryota > Viridiplantae > Streptophyta > Magnoliopsida > Alismatales > Araceae > Amorphophallus > Amorphophallus titanum. The sequence goes on along the minus strand of JANBPO010000587.1, from coordinate 2,384,460 downwards.
GAGGATCGAGGTCTTTTTGGTTGTCGTGATTTCTTCTGTATGGCTTCACCTCTTTACTTTTGTTGTTGTTACTCCTGCTCCTGTTGTTCTTACTGTTGTTGCTCCTATTGTTGTTACTACTGTTACTGCTTTGATTTCTTGGTGGGAATCTGCGGGACCCCTACTGAGCCAGTGACATGAGACTCACCCCTGACTTTTCAGGTGTTACTGCTCTTCTTCCTCATGGTCTGGAGGTACTATTCGTGGTTCTTAGTTGCCAGCTTTGCCAGTGTCGGGCTTCCCCTGACTTGAGGGCACATTCCCTTTTCTGTTGGACTGTACTTGTCTTTAGTTGGACTGGACTTTGTTAGCTGTTGTAGCTAGTTTTAATTTGTTATAGAAATGCCCCATCCCCCTCCAGGTACATCCACGGCGGCCCCGGCCTCCCTCGGCCTCATCCCCGTCGTCGACGTTGAAGTTCCCCTTGTTCTGTTGTGCCCAGACTAGTAGCAGAACCATTAGTAGAGCTTGCAGGATCCACACCTCTGCCTACTGCGTGAATCAGCCCGAGCCCCCTTCTGTGGGATCGTTCTACTCCGAGTCCTCTTCATATCAGAGGTGGTTTCGTCGCGTTTTGTCAACGGTATCAACTGCTATAGGCATTTCCGTACAATTGCACCCGGACTGCACCTGTTTCTGAGTGCCCCTTGGCAACGCCGACGCTGACTTCTCCTGTGTGGATTGGCCAGAGCCCCCTTCACGAGAGTTCTTCCCACTTGAATCATCTTCGACCCCGAGGTGGTCCCGTCCATTTTTGTCATCAGCACAGCCCAGGGCATCCATTCTCCCACAGCTACGCCTGACTGGTGCAACCTAGTGTGCCCAGAACCTGCAGCAGCCTCGACAGCATCAGCACACCTCCCTCTGCTAGATTTCAGCCCCAGGTGTCTTCACCAAAGTTGCAGCACTCGGTGACGTGAGACCATCCCTGGTGGTCTTGCCCCGTTCTGATGTTGGCACCAAAAATTCCACTAGGTCTGTTGCTGGCCTATCCTGTTGTTCACCCAGGAACCTGACGCCGACCGTCTGAGTGACCACGACTTGTGAGAAGATCTGATGGCCACCAGCTTTTGAGGGTTTGTAGTACCCCCTGTCTGCTACACCCATGAGTTGGTCTTGCCACATTTGGAGTTCGTCAGCGAGCGTATCTATCGATGCACCACGACTGCGCCACCCAGTCCTGCGAGGCAGAACCGCGCAAGCTAACGGTAGTGACCTCCTCCACCTTCCAGTGACATCGGTTAGACATCGGACTTGCTGGCATCCTTTGACATCCCTCAAGCTTCATCCCTGAGTTGGCAGCACCGCGATTGGACGTCGGGGTGCATCATACGATCGCTGTTTGTTTTCCCCTCCCCTCATTCCCCCCTCCTGCGTGAGGGTAGTGCATGTAGTTGATTGCCTCCACCCCCGTGATCCCCCTCCCTGTGTGGAGCATAGTAAATGTAATAGCAGGGACTTCGCCAAGCCTCCTCGACACAGCGTGATTGTCGGGTGCGTACGCTCCCCAGTGCGCCTTTGTCTCCGATCGGAGCCAGTCTCTTCAGACTCGACAAGGTATAGATCTGGCCCTTGCTCCTTGGCATTGCTTTTCTAGTATCTTTTCACGCTCACACCGAAGGTGAGGAGAGCTCGTTCTAAAATTTTTGAACATTGAGTGTTGACCATTGCCGTGTGAGAGAGTGTCGTAATACCTGCCCTTGGGCACTGGTTCTGCCTCGGCTGAGTCGGGCGACCTTCAGACCTTAGGTCTGTCCTCCCCCGTATACTCTTAGCGGCTCCAACCGTGTAGGCTGCCCGTGGGTCACCGTCCACCCCTCCTTCGTCGGGTCACCCCCGAATCTGAGTGACGCGCGTGGTCAGTCCGCTAGTGCTCGGGTCCGTGGTTCAAGTCGTGCTTGCTGTCACACAGGTCCTAGGGCATCTTATAGCTCGTCTCGCGTCACCAGAGTTCCAGTACTCAAGGATAAAAAAGTTCACACGTGCCTTAATGATGACTGCACGCAAGCTGTGATCGTATGTCCTCTCCTACGTCATAGTGGTCCTAACTGACCAAGTCCTACGTCATATACTTCAGAATTCTGACGTCTCAGGAAAATTGGTCAAGTGAGCCATTGAGTTAGGAGAGTTCGACATCAGCTTCCTACTGAGGACCGTTGTTAAGGGCCCAACTCTGGCAGACTTCGTCGTCGAATGCACCCACCCTGACAAGGACGGGTCCAAGCACTCCCCAGGTCCAACCTAGCAATTGTACGTGGATGCATCATCCTACACAAGTGGGAGTGGGGCAAGCCTGGTCCTCTTGTCGCGACAGGGTATCAAGTTGCAGTACGTGTTACGCTTCAACCTCCTGGTGACCAATAACCATATGGTCGAGTATGAAGTGTTCCTATCCAGCCTTCGCATGGCAAAGCACCTCGGGACATCCAACCATCGAGCTTATAGTGACTCTCTGCTTATCGCCAGTCAAGTCTGCAGAGAATTCAAAGCCTAGGCATATCTTATGATCAAATACCTGTAAAAGACAAAGGAGATCTCTTCGGGCCTCTCTCGTTTCAAGATAGTCCATATCCTGAGGTCAAAAAATACCCGGGCAGATGCTCACTCCCACCTGGCCTCATCCACTATGATCGCAAGCTCTCAAGCAGTGCTGGTAGAGGAACTCCAACTGCCAAGCATTGAAAAATTTAAGTCCCACGTGAACGTCATTGACTACGAGCCATCGGGGATGGATCCCATCCTTGATTATCTCTAACACCAGCGCATGCCAGACGATCACTCAGAGACCATCGAGTGCGAGCATGGACAACACATTTCACACTTGTCAATGAACGCCTCTTCAGGCGTTCACTGTCTACACTGCTATTGAAGTGTTTGTTCCCCACTAAAGCCAAGCAGGCTATATGAGAAGTCTATGAAGCACTCTACAACAGCCACATCGGAGGATGAACACTTACAATAAGCCTCATCATGCAAGGGTATTGGTGGCCTACCCTGCAGCAAGACTGCCTAGAGTACGTACAGAGGTATCCCTAATGTCAGAAGTTTACGCATTTTACACCATCAACTGGTGACCCCACTTCATGCTTTGATGGAGCCTCACCCATTTGCTTGGTAGGGGGTAGATATATTGAGCCCCTTTCCAGAAGCCCAGGAGAGGAAGAAATTACTGATCATCACCATCGACTACTTCAACAAATGGGTCGAGGCAGAACCCTTGGGAAAGATTGCAGATGAAGCATCTTAGAAGTTCATCCTACACAACATCATTTACCTGTTCGGGATCCCATGTGTCCTTATGGCTAATAATGGCAGACAATTCGACGGCGCTACCTTCCGAGAAAAGTGCTCAAAATTGGGAATCTAAAACCACTACACCTCCATAGGTGACACCTGGGCCAACAGGCTAATGGTGAACGCCAACTGGACTCTTCTTCATGGCATCAAAACTCACCTGGAACAAGTAGGCAAGTCGTGAGTAGACACCATCCCCAGTGTTCTATGGGCACATCGGACAAATGCCTGAACAGCAACTGGAGAAACCCCATTCCGCCTGACGTACAGCTCTGAAGTAGTTATTCCAGTAGAGATTTTGAACCCAACCTTAAGAGTCGGCCAGTTTGATGAAGCACAAAATAATCAGGCACTCCAGGAAAACTTAGACATGCTCACAAAAGACAGAGAGCGTGCTCGGATCCAGCTAGCCCCTTACCAACAATGAATGGCGCAATATTATAATGCCCAGGTCAAGGAGTGCCCTTATCTCCCTATAGACCTTGTGCTACGCCGTGCTAGTGTCACTGACCCCAGAGCCGCCTCGAGAAAGTTGGCCCCAAATTGGGAAGGCCTGTATCGAGTGGTAGAAGTGCTCGACAAAGGAGCATACGAGTTGTCATCCTTGGAGGAGGCCTGGAAATCCCACGTACATGGAATTCTGTAAATCTTAGAGCTTTTTATCAATAATGAGTAGATTGGATATGATGTCCCTAATTCTCTTGCCCCGTCCTCAACACTCACAATTGGTAGCTCGAGCTTCCAAGAGGTGAGCAATAGCCTACCCCATTCCAAGACAGGTGTGTGCTCCCCTCGGGAATACCAAGGGTGGCTATACATATAGCTTCCAAGAGGTGAGACGTTTTACTCTTCCTAAAGAGAAACTAACTCCCCTCTAAAATAGAGTCAGTCATCTCATGGTCTAATGGTTGCAAGAATGGCAGTAGTCCACCAACCATTCCATAGGTGTACCCTTAGTGGTATTCCTAGAGGTTGGCACCGGGGCATGCCTCCTCTTTAGGAGAGAGCCAGATGAGCCCCTTAGAAATTGTGGAGCGACCATTTCATGGCGCCATATGGCTCCCATGCAGGAGCATAATGGTGATCCACTGGCCAATCTTGTACCCTTAGTGGTATTCCTAGAGGTTGGCGCCCGAGCATTCCTCCTCTTCAAGAGAGAGCCACATGCACCCCATAGAAATTGGGGAGCAGTCGTTTCATGGTGCCATATGGCTCCTATGAAAGAGCATCATGGTGATTCACTATCTTACCCTATAGGTGTACCCTTAGTGGTATTCCTAGAAGTTAGCACTTGAGCATTCCTCCTCTTCAAGAGAGAGCTAGATACGCCCCTTAGACATTGGGGAGCGGTCGTTTCATGGCGCCATATGGCTCCTATGAAGGAGCATCATGGTGATCCACTAGCCACCCTATAGGTGTGCCCATAGTGGTATTCCTAGAGATTGGCGCCCAAGCATTCCTCTACTTCAGGAGAGAGCCAGACGTATCCCTCAAAATCAGAGCTAATCATCACTCGTTTCGTAATCCTGACGCCTACTGATGTCACGGTGGTGGAGACAAGAACAAAAACTAGCATACATCACGAAGAAGACAAGGAGAGAAGATTCCATTCTTCTTAAAGAAGTTACAAAGGGGAGTTAACCATCGTCTTTAGGGGTATACGAGCAACAGGAGGTCCCCAATAGTCCCCGTTCGTTACGAAAATAGGGGATCGTGGCTAACGCAGCCCTCTAGCCCTATAGGTAACCTTGCTGGTAACCTTTCTAGTAATCCTCGGAAGCATGGTCCTCCTTGTTATCCTCCTTCAGGGGTGTACTAGTCCCGAGTAGGGTTCCTATGCAAGGATTGGAATGACTAGGGGATGTCTCCCCTAGAGATGAGTTAGCGGGTTGTTGTGACATGGCTCCAGGAAGGCAAAGAGGAATGAGAAGTAGGTGATGCTATGCACTCAAGAGATTCCTCGCGTGCCCTTATTTATAAGGAGGTGGCCCCTTTGGAGGATGGCAAGAAAGTCTTTCCCCTTTCCTAGGGCCCAACCTGCCCTAAGTAGTCCAAGTGCCCGAAGGAAACTTGGATCCTCGTTCGTGACATGCCATTGAAAGGAGAAGGTGCGTAGGCCAAAAGGAAAGAAGGAGACAGCCATCGTGTAGTGTTGTTAGTGAAATCCTCTCGAGGTGAGAGGGGTGGATGTAGGACGGCACTTGGTGCATCCGAACCACCTAAAAATCACTGCGCCTTGGTTTGCTATTGTGTGATTGCATTTTCTCTTATCCGTTCATTTGTTGAGTGTGTGCTGGTGAGACGAGGGTTTTATCGATTGACCGTTCAATCATCGCTATCCGAGTGATATCATCATGCATCGATAGTTGTGAGTGCTTGTATGCAGTTCAATTGTGCATTTTATCAAGCGTGATTTAGTGCTTCATTTAACATCTCTGTGGTTTGATTTAATTTAGTAAGAATTTGTCAAGAAGAGTGGGCAATCAATTCACCCCCCTCTCGATTGCCTCCTAACCGGGCCAACATTACCGATGATGACAAGGGTCGAAACTGATTTGTTCATCGACATCGGTTAAATGTCAAAGCAAAGATATGTTTGTTCATTAACGAGGATGAAAGGTCCAAGTTAAGGGAATGGCCGACCGATCTTACCGATGATGGCAATGGTCGAAACTAGTTTGTTCATCGACATCAGTTAAATGTTAAAGTAAAGATATGTTTGTTCATTAACAAGGACGAAAGGTCCAAGTTAAGGGAATGGCCGACCAATCTTGCCGATGATGACAAGGGTCGAAACTGGTTTGTTCATCGACATTGGTTAAATGTCGAAGCAAAGATATATTTGTTCATTAACAAGGACAAAAGGTCCAAGTTAAGGGAATATCGACTGATCTTATCGATGATGACAAGGGTCGAAACTGGTTTGCTCATTGACATTGGTTAAATGTCAAAGCAAAGATATGTTTGTTCATTAATGAGGACGAAAGGTCCAAGTTAAGGGAATGCCGACCGATCTTGTCGATGATGACAAGGGTCGAAACTAGTTTGTTCATCGACATTGGTTAAATGTCGAAGCAAAGATATGTTGTATTTTTCACTAGAATAGGCAGAAGGTCTATTCCGATCAAGCTTTGTCGATTGGTGGTTTATTCTCCGGTGGGACTTGTGGGAATATCCCATCCAGAGTTTCGTGCGGGTGGAAGTAGGGAGGAACTCTTAATTGTCACCTTACTGACTCAAGTGCCCTTTCAGGTTTTCGCCGAAGGCAACCCCCTCTTGCTTTTGCCCACGAGCCCTTTCGGGTTTTCACGTGGCAGGATACCCGATTTTGCCTACAACGCCCTTGCGAGTTTTCGCCGCAGGCAGGTTATTGCCATTTTTGCCCTTGCCCTAGTGTAGGAACAAGTCTAGTGGGGCACCTCTATTTTAAGCCCCATTTTTTTTCTTTTTGAAACATAGGATGAGAGAATGAGGATGGGTCGACATGCGATGTTCGACCCTAAATGATAGCATATGGCAGTTGGCTAGGGCACAGGGCCCTGCACCGATAGAGAGGGTTTATTCATTGGTGATGGGGTCAATGCCAGTGCAAAGGAGGAATTCCAGCCGATTCAAACGTAAGGCCAGTAATGGCGATAATATGTGAAAGTCAGCTAGGACATAAAGTCTTGTGCCGAGAGGGGATTTATTCATTAGCATGGAGATAATGTTAACGCAAAGAAAGGGTTTTTGCGCCAATTCGAGCGTAAGGCTCGTAATGGTGATAATGTGTGAAAGTCAACTAGGGCACGAAGTCTTGCACCAAGAAAGTGATTTATTCGTTAGCAAGGAGATAATGCTAACATAAAGGAAGGGTTTTTTGCACCAATTCGGGTGTAAGGTCTGTAATGGCGATAATATGTAAGGGTCGTCACCTGGTGGGACTATACGGGGCTCTTAAGGGATCCTAGAATTAGTATCTAGATGCTTATGGAATTGCGGACTAATAATTTTGAAATTAATCAGAGCTGGTTGGGTATTTTAGATAGCTCGGCTAGGACGGAGTGCCACTAGGCCAAGGTGAAGTTCGGTCATTTTGTGGATGCCGGTGGGGCTATATGGTGCAGCTTCAAGTGTTTCCCATTAAGAGGGGAGAACTAGACTACACCCTTGTGATCTACAAGGGCACTTCATGGACTCGAAGGATGACATATGGTTTGACCCAGTTTTCAACCAACTTCCCCTTGGGGTTGGAGGCCATTACCTCTTTTCTTTTGACCATCACTAGGTCACCCTTCTTGAACTATTGTCCTTTGACCAGCTTTTCGAAAGCATGGGTCATGCGAGCTTGGTAGAGCTGTATATTCTGTTGCGCTCGGAGACGCTTTCCTTCGAGCTCGGCGAGCTCTTCCAGTCTTCTTTCTATGTTGGTTTGTTCGTTGCTAGCCAACCCATGCTGGATGGCGACTCGCAGCGAAGGGACTTCTCTATTTTTAACCCCTTTTCTTTTTTTTATTTTTTTTTCTGAGAGCCTAAAGGCTGCATTGTGGTTGGTACTGGACGTCCTTAGCATGCAGTATGAGGACGGTGCTAGAAGACTGATCGTCATGAATGTATGGCACTAATGCTTGAACAGGATAACTGGCTATGGCGACACATTAGCTCGAAAGGCTGGAGGAAGTGACTGGTCCCACCCTTAGAGGGGGTGGCTACTAGATTGTTGGTGACTGCCGGGGCATGCGCCTTAGTCTGGGTGGCACACAAACTCATGCTCTGGGGCATGGTACAGCTTCATATGTTTACCATGATTTGGAAACGGCTTGTTGCCCTTATGGTCCATGACCGTGTAGGCCCCACCCTCGTAAATGTCGTAAATGACATATGGACCTCACTAGTTGGCTTACAATTCTCCACTAGGGAACCCTGCCAAGACTTCCTTTTCCTTAATCATGACAAGATCGCCTTGTTTGAAAGCTCACTATTTGACAAGCTTATCGTAGGCTTGTGCCATGCGGGCCTAGTACGCTTGTCGATGTCTGTAGGCCTCGAGTCATTTACCTGCTAGACTGGTAAGCTCTTCTATCCTTCTCTGGTATTCATCTTTGTCTGGATCACCAAGGCCAGTGTAGACCGCTACGCGGTAAGATGCTAGCTGGATCTCGATGGGGATGATAGCTTCTACCTCATAGACAAGGGAAAATGGTGAGCTTGTAAATTGTTCGGTAGGCCCACAGTGCCTCAAACACCTTTTCACCCTAGTCACGCTTCAGGTTACTAACAATTTTAGCCAGAAGCTTGCAGAGAGTTTTGTTGAAGGCCTCGGCCAGGCCGTTAGCTTGAGGGTTGTAGACTAAAGAGGTTCTCCGGTCGATGCGGACTTTGGCCGCCAGTTGATACACGGCCATGTTCTTGAATAGTGTACCATTGTCAGACACTATATTGCTAGGAGTACTGAATCGGTAGATAATGTTGTGCCAAACAAACTTGGCTACCACTTCTACATTGTCCTCTCACAGGGGAATGGCCTCGGCCCATCGAGAGAAGTAATCAGTAGTGGCTAGAATACTTTCTGACCTCTGGAAGACGGCGGGAAGAGTCCCGCGATGTCCATACCCCATTCTGCTAATGACCATGTGGGGGCCGTTGGATGCAATGGATTGGGAGGTCTGCAAGGCACCGGGCCAAAGGCTTGGCATTGATGACACGTACGATCATACTGGGTGCAATCCGAGTACATGGTCGGCCAATAGAAGCCTTTGAGCTTGATGTTGTTCTTTATCCTATCTCTCGCCTGGTAAGCACCACACAATCCTGAGTGGACCTCGTGCATGATGGCTCGAGTCTCGACTGGGGAGACGCATCTCAAAAGAACTAACTTGTCCTTTTCGTGAACAAGTCTATATAGGGAGTCATCGATCAACTCATATGATGTTACCCAACGGAGTAGCTGGACCCTTTGAGTTCAGTCAGGTGGGAGCCAACCATGCTTAAACTAGATGATAAGCTCACGCCAATCTTCCTCTTCCGGAGGAGTGTTCTGGTCCATGTTATGAACCTTGTGGATGGTGAGGCCAGACTCATCCTCGAGTGTACTTGGCATCAGTCTTCGGTGCTTGACAGTGATGTCGATTTCACCCTCGGGGGGGAAGTTTGATGACTGCCGCTAATTTTGCCAAGGCATCTGCCTGAGTGTTGCTGCTCTGGGAAACATGATCTATTTCAAAGAAATAGAACTTCTGGATGATTCTGGCGACGACGGTGTGGTATGGAACTAACTCTTGCTTCCGCACGTCGTAAATGCCGAGGACATGCCGGACTATTAACTAAGAATACCCGTAGGCTTTGAGGCACTTGATGCCTATGTTGAGAGCCATCTAGAGCCCGATGATTAGAGCTTCATACTTAGCTTCATTATTGGTCAGGAATTTCATGAGGGAAGATGGGGGGTCAGGAAAACGATGCCAGCACCTGCTGTGATAGCCGGACTTTGACTATTCCAGGTGATCCTCCGGGAAGCACTGTCGAAGTAGAGCTCCCAGCAAGGTACATTGGTTGTAAGGGCGTCTTGCTACTGGTAATGCAAGACATCTCCAAATTGTTCAACTGGCACTAGTGACTGTTAGGCAAGGGACTCCTCGTCAGGGAGTTTTGTATTGAGAGGTGAGTCTGCTGGTACCGGATGGGTAGTTAAGAATTCAGCCATGCCTTGTCCCTTAATCGCTTTCCTGGGAACATAGATGATATCATACTCCATTAGCAGGAGAGCCCATTTTCCCAATCGACCTTGTTGGATTAGGTGCGCCGGATTCATTTAAAATATTTCCCATCATATTAACTTGTTTGACTTTGGTGAAATCCTCTCACATTGCATTGTTTGTATTGTTTGCGCTTGTCCAAGCGCATTAGTGGTGTTTGTGTTGCATTTTCCTTCATCGTCCACATGTTCTTTTGTTGTTAGCCCCACTTAGGTCTGCCCATTTTGTGTGTCCACTGTCTAGTCCATTGTCATAGGTCCGTCGTCCATTTGTCTTTGCATTAGTGGGTCATCCCCCTCTTGCCCTCAAGCCCATTAAGCCATTGCTTCCCTCATTGTATTTTCTTTGATATTTCTTTTATTAAGTCTTCATTTACCCTCATGGAGCATCATTCTAACTCGTTGTATCACTCTTCTTTCCAACCTTCTTCCTATTCCCGTGTGGAATCTTCTTCCCATGCGGGTCCATCTTCACGTGGTCCCTTCAATTGATCTGAGGAATAGGCTAATCTCATGGCCCATCTTTCAAGTCTTGTTCGCCAAATGGACCCGGCCCAGGCCTAAAAATTTACTATAAATCATCTTCGTGGGCCTCATCCTCCTAATGGGCTTCATCCTCTTATTGGGCATCATCCTCTTAATGGGCCTCATCCTCTCAATGGGCCTTCTTCTCCTAATGGGCCTTATTCTCTTCAATGTTCTTCTTTTCTTAATGGGCCTTCCTACTTTAATGGGCCTCCTCCTTCTACCCATGTTGCTGCCAGCCCAATGAATCATCATGTTTATGTTTCTTCCAGGCCCACATATCCTTCCACTCCTGGAATGGACTTTTCTTCTCCTTCTCAGCCCGGATCCTCTCATCCAGCCCATTATCATAATCCTAGTTCAGGTTTACAACCTCTTGCTCAGGTTGGCCCGCATTACTCTCGATCTCTCCCTACTCAGGAGATCATTGCTTAAGCCCAACGCCAGCTTGATGAGCTTCAACACCGAATTGATCCCAAAACGTCCTTAAGTGTTCCATCCGTATTTCAGGATCTTCGGCTTCCACCGCGTTCACAAATTCTCGCATATCGTTGCTATGGTGGAGTCGGTGACCCCTACATGCACTTGAAAGAGTTTATTTATTAGTCGGCCCAATTCCGACATGACCAGTGCTTGATGGCCTATCTATTTTGTCTATCTTTGGAGGGCCCAACTCAAGATTGGTTCTTCTCTCTCCCGCAAGAGCAGATTGTGAATTTCCAAGTCGTGCAAGACAAGTTCATTCAACAGTTTTAGGACCAGGTTCAGCCCAAGTACTCTGTTATGGATCTGGCTGATGAGAAGATGAAGGCCGATGAGGAGTTCTCTGCCTTTGCTGACCGCTGGCATCAGTTGGCCGCACAAGTCCTGGGGCACATTTCGGAGGGGGAGCTGATCAAGATGCTAATTTTTAATGCAATGCCGAAATATCACTTCATCTTAGCCCTTATGATATTTCCTCCTGGCAACAACTCTATAGTCGAGCCCGCTTCATCCATCAACAACTCTAAAGTTCCCTTGATCCCAAGTCCCGTCTACCGCCACTTACACCACGCCATCCATGTATACCTCCGCAAATCAACCCTTCACGAGTCTACCTTCCATGAGTCAGCCTTCCGCCACATACCCTTCCACGAGTCAGCCTTTCACTCCCACACATCAATCCTCCGCATATCAACCTTCCATGAGTCAGCCTTCTGCCTCCACATACCCACATGTGTCTCTGCCTGTGTCTTCCCCTCCAGTCAAGGGAACATCACACCCCGAGCAGGTGGATGTTGTCTACACACCTCCTATCTCCCTTCCCGCTCCACATATGCCTCCACTGAGTCCTTCCACTAGCCACGTACCATTGCCTAGGCAACCTTCGCTTCCCTCTCCACAACCATCTCCATCACATATCCCTCGGCATTCACCTTGCCCGAAGCAGGTTTCTCACCCTCCATTGCCAGAGTGTTTTTTAGATATTTTCAGGGCTTTGATGGCCACTCACGTATTACAACTCCCTCCGGTTGTGCCTTGCTGACCCGCAGTCGGGAATATGCTTCAGTTCTATGATTTTCACCATCAGTAGGGGCATTTGGTCAAGGATTGTCCCGAGTTTCAGGAAGTTATTTATGATTTGGAAGATCAGAAGAGGATTGATTGGGCTGCGATTTGCAAGGTCATTCTACATCTCCGTAATAAGTAGCAGCAGCAAGCGCCACCTAGGCAGCCGTCTTCGTCTCTACAAGGCCAGTGACACCCCTGTGATCCCTCATCTAGTGCTACACCCACTCTGTCATCTACTCCACCACCCGTTCCCTCACCTATTCCATCACCTACCCCGTTACCTTCATCGTCTCCTACCCCGTCTCGTGCTTTGACCTTCATGAATAGATGTTCTTTGACTTTGGATATACATGAATAGTAACTAGTGTCAACCTTAGTGAGATCAAGGTGGATGTGCTCCGACCATGAACATGCATGAATAGTAATATGCTCCGACCTTCTATGTGCACTATAGAAGACAAGCGTCGACCATAGTATGATAAAGGTGGATCTGCTCCGACCTTGAACATGAACTCTACAGCAACTAGCATCTACCTTCCTATTGAGGTTGCTCACATGTGCTCCGACATTGATTTGCGACCGTGAGAATGTCTGTCGACCTTTGTCTTGCATAGACTAGAACATGCATCGACCTTATGATAGGAATGATCAATATATGCAGCAACCTACTACCAACAGTCTAGCAATTTTCAACATAACCACCAGATGATTTTCACGCAAGTGCACAAACTCCAATGCACATTCTCAGGAGGGCATATGGTGTTGACTAATGGTTTTTGACTTATGATGTTTGGCGTATGGTGTTTGACATCATCAAAACCACATGGATACAACAACAACTCCCCCACCAATTTCAAGTAAGAAACAAACTAGCTATGACACCCTCTTCAGAAATCCCCTCAATGTTGACGATCTCCTTGTCACCCTTAGTCAAAGTCGCGATAGCAGGCTCGTCCTTTGCTACCCCAGCCATGTCACGGGGAAGCTCACCCTCCTCCAGAGAGGAAGAAGTACCTGCAACCAACGCAAAGGAAGCTTAGCATTAACGGGTAAACCAGAGAGCCCACTACAAATGGCTAAGTGCTCAGTCGCATACCTGAGGGCCACACACTAGAGGACCTGACCAGTCCCACGGTGCAGGCTCATACCACACTGGGCAAAGGCGGGAGAGGGAGCCCTACCAGTAGCTATTGTAGCATGCCCAACGCATCCCTAGCCATAGACGGAGGCGAGGGGGCCACCTGCTTAGGATCACCCTTGAAAGAGGGGAGGGCCACGGACTGGCCAGTACTGACCAACTCCTAGATCATCTCCAAAGTGACAGTCGGGTCCTCACCTGGCAAACAAACAGCACAAACCTAGTCAGTGATTCCAGCTTGTCAAAAACTTGACGAAGAGAGGACTATTCCCTTTACAGCAATTTAACGCTTACCCAAGTTGTCTCGGGCCACTACCGGTTCCTATTCTCCAACCTGTGCGGGCACTCTGTCTTGTGCCTCAAGAGGGGCCACAGCCCTCGACACCTCTGCTATCCCTACACATGACCAATAGCTATGTTACTAACCAAGATCAGGTAAAGTCATAGGCAGCATAGATCCAGTGCCGAAGCCCTCACCTGAGTGGGCCTCCTCTGAAGCCTTCCACGACTCGAAGTCAGGAAATGCTTCGATGTTGGGGGGATCTCGTACATCACATGAACAAACCCCTCTACGTCTATCTCACACTCGGCCCCATCATCAGGCATGGGGTCTACCTCATAGGGGGCGAGAAGGCCGCCTCGGCGCCAGGCTCCAGTGGAGCTGTAATAAGCAAATCCAGTAAGGCAGAGCTAATTGATTATCATCGCTAAACCAATAATGAACAATGAGGCAAATGCGATACTTACTCAAAGTTGGCTCTTCCTTGACTTGCTTGCCAGCCTCGAGTTCCCTAGAGGATTCGCCAGTTCCTACTGCCCCGGCATCCAACCGGGGGAGCTTTTGCCTAAGCTGCAAGCCCCCATCTTCACTCCCTGAGGATGTCTTAGTGGAGGGATGATCACCCTCTGCCATAGAGCCTGTCAACAAGCACAATAACACACAACATCTCACTCATACACCTTAGAAAATAATAGAGTTGAGACAACATACTATGGAAAGGATCTCACATGAGACCCCAAAAGGAGCCAACAGTAGGGGAACCAGCTAGTCCGACCTCAATGCTAGCACCCAAGCAGCACTTGTGACTGCCTCCCTAATGTCCCTCAAAGTGCAAGTGAACTTGATATGGGACACAAACTTTATGGGTCCCATCGACCCAATTGCCTGGTCGATGTGTCACCTCCAGTCGTCGACCATCGTATCAGCAAAGCTCCCCTCAGGGAGCACCCAATCCAGCGGACCCTTCTTCCTAAAGCTGTAGTCGGCTAGGAATTGGGCCCACCAAGACTTCGGCACCCTCGGTCAAGACGCCCCTGCTCCAGTCACTGCAGGTGCCGCTTGCACCTGACGGGATCGTCACAAGGTCGTCAAGTAATGTAGACAACCATCAAACTATATTTGCTATTACTAAGTGTTTTATGTTAATGGGCCACATTATTGGGCCTATATGTGTATTTTTCTTTTTTATATGAAATAAGATATCAATATCAATCGAGCCGCTTGCCTTCTAGATCAGCAAGCTCTTCCAGCCTTCTCTAGTATTCATTTTCATCAGAGCCGGCCAAGCCAGTGTGTACCGCTGTGCAGTAAGATGCTAGCTGAATTTTGATGGGGATGACGGCTTCTGCTCCATAGATGAGAGAGAACGGTGAACATCTCGTGGGGGTTTTGTAGACCGTCTGGTAGGCCCATAATGTCTCGAAGACTTTTTCACCCCAGTCACATTTTCGGTGGCTAACAATCTTAGTCAGGAGCTTGCAGAGAGTCTTGTTGAAGGCCTCGGCCAAACCGTTGGCCTGTGGGTTGTAGACTGAAGAAGTTCTCTAGTCGATGTGGAACTTGGCTACCAACTGGTATACGGCCTTGTTCTTGAACGACGTCCCATTGTTAGAGACTATGCGACTGGGAGTGCCGAATCGATAGATGATGTTATGCCAAACAAACTGGGCAACCACCTCGCTAGTGATTTCTCATGGAGGAAGGGCTTCCACCCAATGAGAGAAGTAGTCGGTGGCAGCCAAAATGTACTTATGGCCTTTGGAAGATGGCGGGAAAGGCCTCATGATGTCCATACCCCACTCGACAAATGGCCAGGTAGGGGCTATGGGACGCAGTGGGTTAGGAGGCCTTCTGGGTACTGGGCCAAAGGCTTGGCATTGATGGCATGTGCGAGCGTACTGGATGTAGTCTGCGTACATGGTAGGCCATTAGAAGCCTTTAAGTTTGATGTTGTGCTTCATTCTGTCTCTAGCCTGATGTGCGCCTTACAGCCCAGAATGAACCTCGCGCATGATGGCTCGAGCCTCTGCTGGGGAGACACATCTCAAGAGAACGGACTTGTCCTTCTCGTGGACAAGTCGGTACAGGGAGTTGCCAATCAACTCATAGGATGTTGTCTGGCGGAGTAGTCAGACCCTTTGAGCTGGGTCAGGGGGAAGCCACCCCTTCTTGAATTTGATGATGGGCTCACGCCAATCTTCTTCTTCTGGGGGAGTGTCCTAGTCGAAGTCTTGGACCTCGTAAACTATGAGATCAGAGTTATTTTTGAGCGAATTAGACATCAGCCTTCTATTTTTGACTGTGATGTCGACCTCACCCTCGGGCGATAGCTTGATGGCTGCATCCAACTTTGCCAAGGCATCCGCCTGGGCATTGCCACTTCTGGGAACGTGGTCTATTTCAAAGAAATAGAACTTCTGGGTTAACTGAGTGACAGCGGCGTGGTATAGGACCAGTTCTAATTTCCGCACATCGTAGATACCATGGACTTATCGGACTATCAGTTGAGAATCTCCATAGGCTTTGAGGCATTTGACGCCCATGTCGAGAGCCATCTTGAGTCCGATGATCAAGGCTTCATATTTGGCTTCATTGTTGGTCATATCCTCCATGAGGGTGCAGGAGTTGTACAAAACTCCACCCTGAGGAGTTAAGAGGACAATTCTGGCACCTGCTGTAATACCTGAGCTGAGGTTGCTCCGGGTAGTACCTCGAGAAGCGCCATCGAAGTACAACTCACAGTAAGATAGGCTGGCTGTGAGGGCATCTTGTTGCCAGTAATGCAAGATAGCTCCGCTCTATTTGGCCAGTGGCGGCTGTTGAAGCGTGAGAGACTCCTCATCTAGAAGTTCCACGTTGAAGGGAGAATCCTCTGGTACTGGATGGGCTGCCAAGAATTCAGCCATGCCTTGCCCCTTGATTACTTTTCTAAGGAAGTAGGTGATGTCGTATTCCATGAGCAGGACAGCCCATTTTCCCAGTCGTCCTAAGAGAATGGGTTATCTGAGAAGGAACTTCAAGGGGTCGTGCTTGGATATGAGCTCGACCCGATGAGATAGGAGGTAGTGTCGCAATTTCTTGATGGTAAACACCAATGCCAAGCATACTTTCTCCATAGGGGAGTAGAGATACTCGGCACTGATCAATTTTTTGTTGAGGTAATAGAGCGACTGCTCTTTACCTTCTTCACTGACTTACGCCAACAGAGCCCCTAGCGAGGCATCCATAGTGGCAATGTAGAGTATGAAGGGTTTACCCTTGACAGGCGCCCCCAGGACTAGAGGAGTGAGGAGGTACTCCTTGATCTGTTCGAAAGCTACCTGGCATTCCGAGTCCCATATAAAGGGGGCGTCTTTCTTCATCAGCTTGTTGAAAGGCGCACATCGACCGGAGAGGTTGGAGATGACCTGAGTTCGGTGAGGTTGCTGGGTGGTGGAAGCTCCCGGATCGCTTTGATCTTGCTGGGATCCACCTCAATTCCTCGGTATCGGACAATGAAACCAAGAAACTTGCTGCTGGATATGCCGAAGGTGCATTAAGCACTCATGTGCGTTGACCTTTCTTCTGAAGTAACTGAGATAGTATCGACTTGTCTTTGAACTAACTGTTACATTTGGCTCCAAGCTAAGTGCGTTGATGCGCTTCTTTGTTGTTCCTACAATTTGTTGTCCTACAATTTGATTAGACATTCTTTTAGTCAATCTAGTCAATCTAAACTACACAACTTTGACATAGATATTTAGAAGAATTTATTGACTTAAACAAAGAACCATATTGTTCTGACATCATCCAAACACAGAATACAACATAGTAAACCTAAAAGAATGGGCTGCCTGAGGAGAAATTTGAGAGGATCATGCTTGGATATGAGCTCGACCCGATGGGATAGAAGGTAGTGTCGCAGCTTCATGACGGCGAATAACACTGCCAAGTAGACTTTCTCCATGGGGGAGTAGTGGTACTTAGCACTGATCAATTTTTGACTAAGGTAGTAGAGCGGCTGCTCTTTACCTTCTTCATTGATTTGCGTCAACAGAGCCCCCAATGACGCATCCATGGCGATGATGTAGAGTATGAGGGGTTTACCCTTGACTGGTGCCCCCAGAACTGGAGGAGTGTGGAGGTACTCCTTGATTTGCTCAAAAGTCGTTTGGCATTTCGAGTCCCATGTGAATGGGGCGTCTTTCTTTATCAGCTTACTGAAAGGCAGGCATCGACCAGAGAGGTTGGAAATGAACCTTCGAATGTAGGTCAACCTGCCCTGAGCTCCCGAATCACTTTGATCTTGCTTGGGTCCACCTCGATTCCTCGGTATCAGATGATAAAGATAAGAAACTTGCCGCTGGATATGCCAAAGGCGCATTTCATAGGGTTCATTTTGAGCCCATATTGCTGGAGACGCTTGAAAACCTGGTGTAAATCACGTAGATGGTCTTCCCGCCACTTAGTTTTGACAACGAGGTCGTCGACGTAGCATTCGATGATGTTGTGCAGCATCTCATCGAAGATTTTGGTCATGGCCCTCTGGTATGTAGCACCAGCATTCTTCGAACCGAAGGGCATGAGCTTGTAGTTGAAGATCCCTTTGGGGGACCTGAAGGTAGTGTGGTTCTTGTCTTTGAGAGACATCCGGATCTGGTTGTAGTCGGATGATCCGTCCATAAAAGATAGGGCTTCATGTCTGGTGGTCATGTCGACCATTGTTTCTATGATCGGGATCGGGAAATCGTCCTTCGGACAAGCTTTGTTGAGGTCCCGAAAGTAGACGTAGATGCAGACTTGACCATTTTTCTTTTTGATTGGGACAATGTTGGCGAGCCAGATTGGATAGATGCACGGCTTGATGAAGTCGACCTCCACCATTTTGTTGACCTCGACCGAGACCTAGAGTTCCACCTCGTAGCACATGCACCATTGGGGTTGTTTGACTGGAGTTGCTGAGGGAGATATAGCCAGGTCGTGCTCCGCTACGGAGGGGTCCAACCCCAGCATCTCCTTGTATGTCCAAGTGAAGCACTCTTTGTATTCGAGCCAGAGTTACTTGTAGTCTTGCCTTTCTGCCTCAGTAAGGAGGGAGCTGACAAACGTTGGCTGGGGAGCTTCATCCTTGCCAAAATCAATTTTGACGAGTTCGTCGATGGTTGCCTAGCCACCGTCCTCCAACTCGGGAGGAGCGGGTTGGAAGTCGATGAAGTCTTCATCGTCGATGTCAGCTCTGTATACCCGAGGGTCTTTGACGCCAGCAGCTTAAGTTGATGGAGCTAGAAGATTTTCGTTGTTGACCCAGAACTGCGATTGTCCCAGGTCATCAATGCTGGGCCGACAGCTATCGGCCGGTGCCACGGAAGCTTGGTTGGAGTTGCCTGCTAAAGCTGGTAACGCTTCGTGGCCTTTCTTCTGGAAACCTTCTTCATGGGGAAAGTCTGGCACACTAGGCTCTTTGGCTTGCTGGGAACCCTCGGGGGCCTCCTCCGTCTCAATGTTTTCGTGGACGGATGGGGAAGCCTCATCGAGTGCTTGAACTGAGGTGTTCGTTTTGACGGGGAGCGGGATTAAGATGTCCTCTTTCTCATCCCAGGAGCTGTCAAACTTGGCGTTGACAATAGTTGAGTCACTGGTTGGCTGTATGGGGCCTACGATGTGGACTGCATAGTAGACACAGAAATCTGGGTCTTGGTCGCAGCCGAGCCCTCTGGTGTCTTTGTGGGAGAAAGGGGGTTTCCCCCGAACCAGTGAAGGGGTCCACAAATTATGAAAATACCTTTGCTGTGCGGAACCTTGCCACTGGGGGATATGCTACTTGAGGCACATCTCCCGAATGTGGGGTGGCAGGTCGTCCAGAACTTGGATAGCTTCAGGGGTAAGTAATTTTACATATGTCTTCGTCTTTAATTCTGAGCTGGTGGTAACCTGACCCGAGGTCTATCTTGGAATAATATTCTGCTCCTGAAAGCTGATCAAAGAGCTCATCAATACGCGACAATGGATATTTATTCTTAATTGTGAGTTGATTCAGTCACCGGTAATCGATGCATAGTCTGAGAGATCCATCATTCTTCTTGACAAAAAGTATTGGCACACCCCAAGGGGATGTGCTAGGTCTTATGAAACCCTTGTCTAATAATTCCTGAAGTTGTCTCTTCAATTTCTTAAGTTCTATGGGGGACATCCTGTAAGGAGCTATTGAGACAGGTGCTGCTCCGAGAACAAGTTCAATAGAGAAGTTTACTTCCCTTTCGGGTGGTAAACTGGGCAAATCTGATGGGAACACATCTGGAAATTCATTCACACTGGGGATGTCTTCTAGGATGATCTCTTGGATTCGGTAATGGTCACGAAAGTAAGAAAAATTTCACATCCTTACGAAATAAGTTTGCAGGCATGAAGAGAGGAAATAATGGCAGGAAGTTTCCTATACTTGATGCCAAGGAAGGAAAACCTTGGAAGACCAGGTTTGTGAAAGGATATTATCCTATTTCGGCAATTGATGTAGGCGTCATGGTCTACTAGCCAATCCACACCTAAAATTACATCGTATCCTTCCATGTCAAGGCATACAAGGTTTGCAGGGAGATTATGTCCTTCTACCATTACCTCACTATTAGGGTAGTAATTGGTAAGCGCCGTTCCAGGGCCTAAGGGTGTAGCAATAGTAAGGTCTGATGGTAAGAGAACTGATGAAACTAGTAATATTTTTAAAAAAGTAACAGATATAAAGAAATGAGAAGCACCGGTATCAAATAGCACGAATGCAGGATGGGAACATATTTGACTAATACCTTCCATAAGCCCGCCGTCCTTAGGCGCTTCATCATCTTCCAAAGCAGCATTGAGACGAGCTTGTCTCTTACATCCACCACCGGACGATTGCTCCTTCATGAGAGGGCAGTCTGACATGCGATGCTCCCGGCTACCGCAACGTAAGCAAGCGCCAAGGCGCTTCTAGCATTCTTCAGCTAAATGGCCAAACTTCTCACAAAAAGTGCAAGCTGCCATGACTTGATCATCCTCCTCCTTGACCTTCTTACTTTTCTGGGAACCACTCCCGCTCCCGTTCCTAGACCTCTTCTTACTATCACGGGATTTGTAAGGCTCCGTGATGCTAAAATTCTCCTTCTTATTATGCCGATCAGACTGTCGGCTTGACTCTTCACCCTTGCCTTTCAATTTTTTGACCTTTTTCAAGGTCCTCTCACAGAGATATGCCCGCTGGACCATCTCCGCATAAGCATGGATATTTTGGGTCCCTAGCTGCTGAATGAAATCGGGTCTTAACCCGTCCATAAATCGATTGGCCTTTAATAAATCGGTACTGACCAGATGAGGTGCATATGGTGCTAGCCTGGAAAACTGCAGTTCATATTCAGCTACAGTCTTCATACCCTGGCGTAAAGAAGCGAACTCCATAGCCTTCCACTCCTTGACATGCTCAGAAAAATACTTAGCACGGAATAAGGTAAGAAAACCTTCCCATGTATGAGGTGCATCAGGTGGAGGTGCCGGAACCGACATCCACTATGTACGTGCATCTTTGTTTAATTAAAAAGTAGCAAGATGCACTTTCTTTTGGTCTGTACATTGTATGACGTCAAATATACGGTTCAATTCATCGATCTAATTTTCGGTCTGGTCTAGATTAGAAGAACCATAGAAACGTGGAGGATTTAAACTCCAAAAATTGTGATGTAAATCCCCAGCTCTTGCCCCTACGCCAGCTTAGGCCATAGTTTGTAATGCCTGGGTGAGGCCTGCAACAGTTTGCTACATACCATCCCAATCTACGCCATGAGTCATTGTGACAATAAGGTACTTGAGAGAAATAACAAGTTGTTAATTCCCATGAAATTTTAAAAAGGGATTGATCTAAAACTAATTTACTATCTCATCCCCAGCTCTACCCAATTTCTCACATGAGTGGGGGAAATTTCTTCCTTAGTTCATATGTATGGGTCCGACAACCTTGGACTTATCTTATGACATGACTTTTCTCCCTAAGTCTTTGGACTTAGGCTCTGATACCAACTTAACTGTCATGCCCCGAGCTTTCATTACAGCGGAAGATGATCTCGGGACATGTGAACAGTCGACATGGTAAGCCTCTTGCAAGCAAGAATAATCAGAACACAAGACAATCACACATAAGATGCAATTGTATAATAATTTATTCCAAACTCCCATTTTATTTCACTCTCAATCTACCATATGTCCTCATTTGCATGAAATTGCTTGGAACATCATCTATCCTCTCAGATAGCTAACTACTTACTCCAATCTCCTTGAACATCTTTGAACTCTTGGGAGAATCTTTATCTATTGATTGAGTTCCTTCATTAGATTAAACCTTAAAGAAGAATCTTCCTTTATGGATGTTTGCGACCGCGGGGAATTTCCCTTTGTGGTTCTTTTCCTCGTGACGGGGGTGTACACTCGCCTTTTACGGAAGGTCGAGATAGGTCGGCTTGGCATGGGGAATTCCAAGGGTATTGAAAGGAGGGTGGAAAGAATGATAGGAACGCATTGGAGAGAGTGGCGCATAGTTAATCATTCTAGAAGACTGGAACAGGGATGGCTGGATGGAATGTGGGCGTGCCCGTCGATTTCTCGATGATCACCTGTGGAACCAAATGTTTAACTGGGGATGCCTCGCCAGGATGCGACACGTGCGCTCTAGAGATGGGCGACACATGGAGAGAAGGAGGTTCCGCAGGTGCGAGTCTGTAGGCAACTGTAGGGAGTCATGTACTGAATGTCTTTTCCCACCGACCGCAAGCAGTCGGTGTTTATTTTACATTGGGCAGAGCCCGAACACCTTTGTTTCTACTGCCGAAGAAGAGAGTCAGGGACCCTGGATGCTGCAACGTCGGGAGGGCTTGGTCCATGCAACAGCGATAGGGCAACAACAACACAACAGGGATAACTGGGGACAGAGAGACTGGTCCCGGACAAGAGAGGGATCCGCTCCCTGACTAGATTACATGACTTATGTGCAGTGAAAGGCATTTATATGGGGGTGTGAGAGCCCAATAACAAGTGTTTGCAAGTCACGAGACAATTCTATGATTTGTGACGGTCCCCGGGTCATTGCGTTATTGTGTGGGTAGCTCCGTATTCGCACATAGAGTCCGTAAGAGGACCTGTGACTTAGTAGGGCACCGCCCGAGGGCCGTCAAAGTGTATCCCTGACATGAACAGTGTCAAGGTTGAGGTAGTAGGAGTGCCGTAGGCACTATTGTGCTGGAGTAGTTGGCATCGCCATGGCCGAAGTGATCGAATGACGTAGGCGCCACTTGTCACTGGAGCGACCGGGTGCTCTTGAGACTTGAGTGGTTGAATGGCGTGAGCATCGCCATGACTAGATTGACCAAAAGCCATTAAGCTCAGGGTTACTGAGTGCCGTGGACCCTGATAGGACTGGATTTGTCGAGTGATTGGGCATTGCGGATCCCGATACGATTGGTGTAGTTGGCAGTCGGGTGTCAGTCAGGCACCGGGGCACCGTTGTGGCTAAAGTGGTTGGCAGTCAGGTGCCGGGGGCATCGTTGTGGCTGAAGTGGCTGGTAGTCAGGTGCCGGGGGTACTATTGTGACTGAAGTGGTTGGCAGTCAGGTGCCGGGGGCACTGTTGTGACTGAGTTGTTGAGTGATCGGGTGTCGGGGGCACCGTTGTGGCTGAAGTGCCTGGCAGTCGAGTGCCGGGGGCACCCTTGTGACTGAAGCACTTGATAGTCGGGTGCCGGGGGCACCGTTGTGACTGAAGTGGCTGGCAGTCGGGTGCCGGGGGCACCCTTGTGACTAAGTGGCTGGTAGTCTGGTGTCGGGGGCACCATTATGACTGAAGTGCTTGACAGTCAAGTGCCAGGGGCACCATTGTGACTGTAGTTGTTGGGCGATACTGGACCTTGATCCACGTGCTCGAGGCCTGTTGATAGAGGCAGGGGCCTGGTGCTTCATCTTGCATCGGGACTTGTGAAGTATGCCCATTGTCTAGGTAACAACACTGAGGGCATGCTTATCGAGGTGACACCAAAGTGACACACGATCATCAAGGTGGGAAACCAGGATGGGTGCCTCGATTGAGCCGTGTCTGATGGTGTGTGACCCTTGGGACAGAGACTGTGCTCTCATCAAATAATGTCCGTGTCGTGCATGAACGTCGAGATAGAGATCTGGCAGGGTGCCTCGATCGAGCAACGTTGGATAGTGTGCGCTTGTTGAGGTAGGGACTAGGTGGGATGCTCTCATGAAGTGGCATCTGGGTCATGCACGAAGGTCGAGGTAGGGCCAAGAGGGCCATCCCTGTCGAGCAACGTCTAGGGGCGCATGATTATCGAGACAAGGCTCGGGCAGAGTGCTTTCACTAAGCGACATCAGGGTCATGCACGATAATCGAGGTAGGACTCGAGTGGAGTACTTTCACCAAGTAAGATCTGGGGTCGCGCATGATTATTGAGATGACAGACGTTCATCACCACTGGGGGCCGCCTTTTCGAAGGTGGGTGTTTGGGCTCGACGCGTTACATGTCAAAAAGGGGAAGAGAAGAAAAGAGAAAGGGAGAGAAGCAGAATACAATAGGAGGGCCGAGGAGAGCGGCGCTGAGTCGATACTCCGGACAATATCCTCGAGGGGGAGAATCCCAATGCAGAGGAAGCTCGCCATGTCGCGTAATCGCCCCCTCTGCTCCTCGAGGTGCCCCAGCTCCGTTTCTACCGACGCCGCTTCAGCCCTGGCAACGGCAAGCGCCTCACTTGCCCTCTCGACGGTCGTCTCGGCTTCAGCCAGCTCGGACCTGGTTGCTGTGAGGTAGCCCTCTAGTTCCTCAATTCTACCCCTGAGGGCATGGATATCTCGGCGACCTCCCTCCAGGACCTTCTCGAGCTGCTCCTCACTGCCTCGACGCTCCTCCAAAACTTGCAAATATTCGCCCTCCTGGGCCTTGATGGCAGCAAGCTCGTTAGGGGCCCTAGTCTCAAGGAATTCGCGACGGTTCACATATTTTAACAATAGTAAGACTCGTCGCGATCACTCCTCCAGGGGGCAACCTAGCACTTGTAACGCACCGGTGAGCTGCATCACTACCGCGTGCGCCCCTCGGTATGTGAGGGAGGGGTCGGCCAGCATCATAGAGCGAAGCGTCAGCAGCATCTGCCGAACCGGTGCGTCCGAGGCGGCATGGCCAATTGAAGGTATCCCTGGAAGACTGAACTCCACCGCGCCATCCACGGCAGCCCATATCTCGGCATCCACCACAACCGAAGAAGAAGGGAGCGCCACGGCTAAATCACTGGGGCCTCCCGCTTCAACGGGTAACCCCCGGCCGGCTATCGCCAAGGGAGCTACTGCAGCCGCAACTGAACCACCCGGCTCCGCTATCGCAAGGGGCTGCTCCTCCCTGCTTTCGGTCCGAGGAAGGGCGGGAAGCGGAGCTGACTCGGACACCGCTGCTGACGGCTCGGCCGCCTCTTCCGTTGATGCCCCCTCCTCCCCACGAACCGTAAGGCTGGCGAGCGTCTGCCCCAGGAGCCGGCCTTCCTCAGGCGTCACGAGCGGCCGGGGAGGTGGAAGGGGAACCATGAGCTTTAGCCCACTCCCCGACCGCAGGAACAACACTAGGCGCTCCACCTCCGACGTTGAAAGCAACTGGGGTTCGTCAACCTCCGCAGGGCCCGCTGCCCCCCTTCTCTTCACGATGGCCTTGCGGGCTTTGGCAGCACGCGCCTCAGGGAGACTCCCTTCCTCCTGAAACACAAAGAATGGGATTAAGCTTACAACGATCAAGATGGGTTGCCCCAAGCCCCAGGGAGGCATGGGAGAGGTCCCGGAGGCCTCGTTTTACCTCGGTTGCGGGAACTATTCTATTTTTCGGTGCTATCTCCCCCTCCTCCAGAACCTCACCGGCCGTTGATGCAGTCTCCGCGGCTACTTCCTGCTGCACGGCCTCGAACAAGGCCATTGTCTTCCCCAGACGATGCGACCTCAAGTCTGACCTGGAGGAACCAGTGCACTCACGGGCACCACTCGGCTCATCCTTCGCCCGCGCTACCCGTGAGTGGGGGGCATTTGTGGACCTATAAAATCGCACGTCTGTATGGCCCTACTAGTCCAACATTAACAACACTTTCGACCGAAGAGATCATGGAGAGTATGTCCAGCCCGGACCCTCCGAACAAGCAGACATGCTGCCGTGGAGCCGTCTCTAGAATCATGACAGCGAAGAGAAACCAACCCCTAGGAAGCTCACCACTCGTGGGCCCCTGAAGAGAACCGAACGGATCGTCAATCGGGTCCAAAACGGGCCCAAAATCCACCTCAATCACACCCCATGTGCCCCTTCAACGGCACGCCCCCTGGCCCTTCGCCGGCACACTCCTGCGAGCCCTTCGCCGACACGCTCCTGCAAGCCCCTTAGCGGCACATCCACCAGCTTCCTCAACGGCACACCGTTGTGTCTTCTTCAACGACACATTCAAGTACCCTTCTACGGCACTCCACCAAGTGTCTTCAACAACACACTACTAAGGCTCCTCCAGCGGCACGCTTCTAGTGCTGTTCGACGGCACGCCCCTGAAAATCCTTCAGTGGCGCACCCTGTCAAGCGCTCCAGCGGCACGCTTCTAGTGCTGTTCAACGGCACACCCGTAACGACACAGACCAAATCTCACGCCATGTCCTACGGGATCCTTGGCACGCAGTGGCCCGTCCGAGGTGTCAAGCGGAGAGCATGGCACGCTGCCTACTCCCCCATATTGCCAAGGACGCCCGGGTCAAGTCTCCATTAATGAAGACGTTCCCGCATCTCCCGTCGGCGTTCGAAGATCCTAGGCACTGGGAGTATAAGAGGTAAGAAGCACCTGCGACCGACACCAAAAGAAGCTTAACACCAAAGGGTAATACAAAGGCCCACTACGAGTGGTTAAGTTCCCAGTTACATACCAGAGGGTCCCATGCTAGAAGACCCGACTAGTCCCACCATGCAAGCAGACATCATGGCTGGCAAAGGAGGGAGAGGCATCCCTGCCAATAGTTGTAGCAGTGATCCGGACACGTCTTCAGCAACAGATGAGACCAGGCTACCCGCCGCTCCTGGCTCCCCCTCGAAAGAAGGGAGGGCCACCGATGGGCCAGTGCTAACCAGTTCCTAGATCATCTCCAAGGTAGTAGCCGGGTCCTCACCTGGCAAACAACAACACAAACATAGTTAGCAATCCCAGCCTGTTAAATGGCCAATAAATAGAGGGCAGCACCCTCTAAAATAATTCAACACTTACTCGAGCCATCTTGGGTCGCTGCCAGCTCTTGCTCTCCGACCGACAGGGGCACTTCACCCTGCGCCTCAAAAGGGGCCGTGATCCCCGACATCCTGTCGTCTCTGCATGAAACATGTGACTATGTCAGTCTCTAGAAGCAAACATAGCTACAAGCAGAATATATCCGGTCCCAGAGGTCCTTACCTAGACGAGCGCCCTCGGAGGCCTTCCATAACTCGAAGTCAGGAAATGTCTCAATATTGGGGGCGACCTCATCCATCACACGGATTAACGCCTCCACATCGATCTCACACTCGACCTCGTTGTCAGGCAAAGGGTCAACCTCCCGGGGCGGCGAGAAAGCCACCTCCGCCCTAGTCTCCAGCGGAGCTACAAGAAACAAGTCCAGTAGTGCAGGGTTAGTCAATCATAATGGCTAGACCAACAAGGAACTAAGAGGCAAATATGGTGCTTACTCAGAGCCAGTTCTGCCTCGATATGCTTGCCAGTCTTGAGTCTCTGAGAGGACTCACCAGTCCCCACTGCGCCAGCATCTACTCGAGGGTGCTTCTGCCTAGGCTGAAGGCCCCCGTCTCCGCTCTCAGACGATGCCTCTGTAGAGGGAGGATCTCCCTCCGCCGCAGAGCATGTCAATGAAGCACAACAACAAACAACGTCTCGGTCATATACAGTGAAAAGATAACAAGATTGAGATGACGTGCTAAGGAAAGTGTCTCACCTGAGGCCGCAAAGGAGTCAATGGCAAAGGAACCAATTGCTCTGGCTTCAACCCCAGCACTCGGGCAGCCTTCGCGACTGCCTCTCTAATATCCCTCAGAGTGTAAGCACACTCGATGCGAGAGACAAACTCCATGGGTCCAGCTGACCCTATCGCCTGGCCGATATGGCACCTCCAGTCATCGACCGTCGTGTCAGTAAAGCTCCCTTCGGGGATCACCCGGTCCAATGAGCCCTTCTTCCTGAAGCCACAGTCGACTAGGAACTGGGCCCACCAAGTCTTTAGCACTCTCGACCGAGACGCCCCAACTCCAGCTCCTACAGGCACAGCCTGCACTGACCTCAGGAGCTTGAGGGCCCCTCTGCAACCTCGACCCGTGAACGAAGAAACCCGACTGCTCCGGGGCCACTACTGTGCCAGCCACTCTACCTCCCGATGAATCCGGGAGAAGCGAGTCCGCAGATAATCATCATCCAGTGCAATAGGAGGTAGGTCCTCCCTCAGAAGTCGACTCTCCTCGGCCTTCCGGATCACTGATGCCTTTTGACGGTACAAGTGACTGTGCTCAAACCACCACTTGGCATAGTGGATGTCGAATCTCCCTCGATGGTCCAACCTTGACGTTGGCAGTCACTCCGGCTCCCGATGGCAGTAGAAGACCCACCAGGCAGCTGCTAGCAAGTGAGTGTCCCGGCCCTTATACAGCCGGCTCGCTAAAGGGAACTCCTAGTTCGGCGGGATCCCCTGGTCGTACCCAAAGTTCCAAGCGAACCTATACAGGTAGTACGGCTCTAGAAAACTCATCGCAGACTGGTGCAACGCAAGTACCATCGATCGGGTGCTGATTACCCACTCTATAAACAAAGCAGCATCTGGCTCTCGCTGATAGGGGAGGGCGCAGGTCGCCCCGCCGCTCGAAGGCACCAAGATCAGATGGGAGTCTCTCGTGGCACTGTCAAAGGGAATCCCAATGTCATGCCCCAAGCCTTTAATTACAGCGAAAGACTAGCTCGAGGAAACGTGTATAGCCGGCATGGTAAGTCTCTTGCGAGCAAGAAATAATCAGAGCGCAAGACAATCATACATTAAGACGCAATTGCACAAGTATTTACTCAAACTCTATCTTTATTCCATTAATAATCAAATATTCAAATACATCAACTATTTCAATCTTCCTTTGAGGCTCAAGCGTTGCAGCAATGCGCTCTTCTTTGCTGCCCATGTGACGAGTAGGAGTGTACTCATCCACCATCAAATTGAGGCCCATAGGAGCAATGTAGTTCTCCTTAAGGTCACGAACAATCGTCTTCTGAGCCGCCACTACTTCGGCTCGTAGTTTCCTGTAGCCCCACTTGCTGTGGCTTTGCAGGATTGCATCAAAGTAGTCCTTGATCCTGTCGCTCTTGAAGCGGAAGATGTCAAGGACGTAATACTTGTGCTCGGGCGAAACACCAACAACAACCAGGCTAGTCCAGTCGGCCTTAGCAGCACGACTGAATGCGAAGTCGATTCCAGCAAAGACGCTCAGCGGCTGACCATGCACCATCCAACGCCCGCCTAGGTTCTCAAGCGAGCGCCTGTCGTAGTATTGGAACTTGCCACGATCAATGCGAGCGTTCTCTGGATCGTTTGGATTCTGGTAGTATTGGGCGTAGTATTGCGTGGTGTCAGTGTACTCAGCTTTGATCTTGCTGAGCACTGTGGAGTTGAAGCCGAAATATTTACCATCGTCTCGGCGCTGCCTGGGCCACAGAAACACCCCATTGACCTCGACCACCTTAATCCAAGTATCCCACACCTCTTCTTCATCCATCACTTCGCCAGTGTCCTCATCGAACACCTTGTAGCTCTGCTTCAAGAAGATGGCGTACTGATCCTTGCCGTGATAGCGAGTGCCAACGCAGTCCATCTTGGACTCGGGCTCCTTAATCGACGCAATCTGCGAAATGGCAGCTGCGACAGTGGCTCGTCCTTCCTCCGTGTAGGCGTTAGCAGGAACCACTACGTCGTCCAGCTTTACCTTCGTGGCGTGGAAGCCCGTGATGTTAGTCTTGAGCGACGCAGCCATCACAGAGGCATCGCGGACGCCTTCCTGTTTTCGCTTAGGATGATCTACAGCGATTTCAGTGGCGCTCCACTTCTCTCGCTTGGCTTCCTCAATGTTGACCATCTCAGGCCAATAGCGCCTGTAGATTTCGCTGGTCATAATCTGCTTGATGAGGTAGAGCTGCTTTTGCGCTAGGGCCTTAGTGGCTGAGACGTAGAGAATGGTGCTATCAGGTTCCTTCGTCAGCTCCCAGGCCGTCTTATAGGCCATGAGCTTGCTCTTGAGGTGTCCTCGTGGGAGCAGGACTAGCACGTTATCCTTACGTGATTCGCTAGTCCACCAACGTAGGAGCTCCTTGTGGGTTTCCCCCATCAGAAGATGGGGGGCCACAAGACTGATGAAGACTTCCAGGTCGTTCTCTGCCGCCTCGCGCAATTCGCTATGTGTGAAACTCATGCGGGGATTCCTGCGGTGTACTCAAAGTAGACAGTGACTTGTACATACACTGTTTCCGTCCCACGTGTCACTGCACAGCGAAAGACGCCCCCACGTGACCTATTCTTGCTCAGGATAGAGCGGAAGGCTGTGGTTGCAGAAGTGGGACTCAAAATCGTGATGCCAGTGTCACCAGATAGCTGCGACCAAGCGTAGACAGGGCCTGCTCCAGAGCCACCAGAAGCGGTGACTGTGGCGTTCCCTGTGGTGAGCGTTACAGCTGAACTGCCAGCGACGGTGCTGTAGATGTTCTCCAAGTAGCCAGGAGACACAGTTGCCGATAGGCTAGTTCCGCCGCCTCCTCCTCCAGGGAGAGGGATATCAATCCAAGATACACCATCAAAGCGCTTGGCAATTGTTAAATCCGTGTAGGTGACTCCATCCAGCGTCTTTTTGGCGACGGTTATATCGGTATACGTGCTGCCATCAGCAGTGCGTTTCATCGTCATAAATCACCAGAACCAAAGATCGCCTGCAACCGCTCCTGTAGGCTGTGCAGCTTGTACATATACACCACGTCGAGCATCTGCCAATCGCCCAGAGGTGATGTCACTTGCCGAATGCTGGTGAGCCGAGGGCGTAAAGGTGGAAGGTTTGCCAGATACTTCCTCCCACGCGGGCCAGCGGGTGGCATACACAGGGATTCCGGAGATGTTGCTCCAACTCACCGTCAGGTTTGGAATGTACGTCGTGCCAAGAAAGTCGTTGACTACGGCCGAGACAATCTGCCCTGCTGACAAGCCAGCAAGAAACGTGAAAGAAAACGGGTCTGTCTCGGTGTAATCCAGTCCAGGGAATTTACGCAGGCCGTTCACATACACGGCCAAATTATTAGCTCCAGGCGTGTAAACGAATTGCGTCAGCGTAAATAGAGTCTGGCCGGCAGAAGCGGTGAATTGTTGCCGGCGTTGCAGCACCAGTCCACTTGCCGCCGCGTCAATCAGGTCTTGCACTTGGCCGTATGACGGCACTTCATTCCGAGCCGTGGCATCCACATTGTTTTGGATGGGCTGAGAATTTAGGTCTAGTGGAGCCAACATGTTGTTAGGGGCGGCACCATTACGACTTACCGTGTTATCGAATCCCGCCTCAATCGCACGAAAGGCTGCATTGATGAGCTCTGTGTCGAGATAGCCGCCACCAATAGTAGGAAGAACTACTTTACTCATTTCTTCTCTCGAATTAGATGGGAGACACGCGAAGCGTCCTTTTCAACAAGCGCCAGAGCCTCTTCACGTTTGGCCTTCTCAGCAGACTTACCTGCCTTAGTGCGCTTGTCAACATGACCACGCCATTCGCCATTCGCCACCCAATTAGCGGCGGCGATTTTGTCAGACGATTGAGCGATCATGGCGCGTACGCCGACAGCACGCAACTTCACCTCAAGCTCTGCTCGCCACTTCGTAATCTCTGCCATGAGCAGTTGATTGCCGGTGATGCGCTGCCAGTGATCCCAGCCCCATAGGTACTTCGTAGCAAAGTGGTACTCGGTAGGATCAGCCTCTTGCAGGTAAAGCTTGCGAAGCGACTTATACGTCTGGCCCTTGTACTCTTTATCCTCGTCTGAGAACGTGTACACAGCCTTGTCAGCGTCATAGCCTACTTCAAGGAAAAGGCTCTGTGTGATGTAGGCTCCGCGCTCATCCTTAAACTTGCTTCGATCAGGCAGCCATTTGTCATGGTCACTCATATGGCCTCCTTTAGGCGAACGTAGTGTCTACAAGGTTTTCGCTAATCGTGGTATTGGTGTTGCCTGAGCTCGTCAATCCGGCAGCTGTCGTGACGATGTTATTGCGCGCGATTGTCCTATCGCATTGCGAGACATTCATCGTGTCGGTGGTGTTGCTGGAAATGTTGATTCGCACAGTATTCACCGAACCAGTGCCGCCAGCAATAATGCCGGCAGATCCAGTGGCAATATTGGTATTAATCAACTCATTGCCAATGATGTTTACACGAGAACAGCCGAATGCCCAAATGCCAGCGTTGTTGATGTCCTGCAGGATGTTGTTAGCGAACACGCCCTGGATGCAATAGTTCGCCGTCAGAGCATGGCGAGACTTGCCAGTGTTGTTATGCCCACCAACGAAATTTCCGAGAATCCGGAAATTGCGAACATACTGCGTGCTTGCTGCATCACCGTTGAGTAGCACAGCGCGAGCGTCCGTGGTGCTGAACGACGTATAGCCAATGCGGAAGAAGGTGTTGTTTGCAATCAGGTAGTCATTGACGATGTTGCTGTTCTGCATGTCACCGAAGACACCAAAACCGCCTTCATAGAAGCGGCAGTTCGTAACCTTAACGCCAGACCAGCCCATCGTGTGAACGCCTGCGTAGAACGGTTGGAAGAAGGTGCAGCCATCAATCGCGATGTCGTTGTGAATAACGCCATTCGCACCAGAGTGCGTGCCCACACCAGTGCCCACATTATTGAACCAACAGTTCGTGATCTTGACAGTGGTGCAGGCAGTGCTATCGGCGGGCCCTTGCCACGGCCATTGCCCACCGCCCATGTTGGCGTCGATTTGGATGGCTTCGTTTGTGGTCAAGGCACGGTTAGCCCCAAGCTGGAAGATGCAGCGATCCACGAAAGCTGCCTGACAGCCGTTAAGTTCAACATGGTGCCAGTCAGTGGGATTACGAATGTCGCAGCCCTGAATCCAAATGCCGGTGCAGTGCGTAAAACCAATCACTGTACAAGGACTACCAGCAGCAAAGGCGTCATCGGTTGTCCAGGTGCCTCCGATGATCGCGATATTGAAGTTCTGCGCGTAGCCGCCGGTTACGCCATCCCCTTTATTGCGCAGCATGTTGTTGATACCAGCAAGGCGCTTAATCGTAGCCCCACGAGCGTCTACAGTAGTGCTACTAGGGACTTGTAGTGCATCACTGAGACCGTACGTGCGGCCTGGGGTAAGACGCAACACACCACCCGCAGCGCGATTAAGCGCGTTCTGCAAGGCTGACGTGTCATCGGCCGTGCCATTACCCACAGCACCAAACTGTTCTGGAGAAACCGTGCGCTGGTAATCTGCCAGCATAGATTCAGCAATTGCTCCAGTACCGCTCTGAATAGCCCCTACACTGTT
Organism: Amorphophallus titanum; assembly: GCA_024336825.1. Lineage (NCBI taxonomy): Eukaryota > Viridiplantae > Streptophyta > Magnoliopsida > Alismatales > Araceae > Amorphophallus > Amorphophallus titanum. The sequence goes on along the minus strand of JANBPO010000587.1, from coordinate 2,351,286 downwards.
GGCTCCAGATGGGCCAGCTAGCGTAGTGAACTGCGTATCAATGGCTTGTAGCTTGGCTTCTACTGTGGTAGTGGGCCCAACGACAGGGGTGTAGATGATGCTATCAGCATCGCCAGTGCCAACAGGCAACGTTTTCGCATAGCGAATGGCGATTCTTTGCCCAGCTGACAAAGGCGTTACAAGCAGCAGCGTCTGCAACGTCGGGCCAATCAACGTATAGTCAAATTGGGGACGCAGCACCAAACCGTCAACGCTCACTTGTACGTTATTGATGCTGCCTGGAGGTTGGGAGAGCGTAAAAGTGGTCTGCCCAGCTACCGCAGCGAACTGATCTACTACAATGGTGCTGAGTACGGCAGCTCCGACAATCTCTGAGGCGAATTGGTCTACCAGAGGGCGAACACTACGCAGGTTTACGCCATCGGTTTCTGCAACAGGATCTTCAACGTTCAACAGCTTGTGCGTGTTAAGGTCAAAGTCCGCCTCCATGTAGTTAGGAGTAGACCCATCACGGCTCAGAGTATTCGCAAAGGCGTCTTGTAGAGCCTGAGCATTGTTGTTAAGCGTGGCCAGTGCAGAAACGGCATTAGCCAAATTAGTTACGTCAGCAAGGATAGGCCCTTTGGCCATGTCTGCGCCGAAACCCCATCCACCTCACCATCTACTTCCACTATGCCTCCACCCATGCCTGCAAAGCTGCTCATCATCCATCACCCATCCGAGGCACCATCCACCTCAACATCTACCTCCACCATCCCTCTGCCCTTGCATGCAAAGCCTCTTATCATCCATCACCCATGCGAAACCCCATTCACCTCACCATCTCCATGACTGCCCTCCAAACCCCTCGTCATCCACCATCCCATCCGAGGCCCTATCTACTTCCACTCCACGTCCACCAAACAAACCCCTTATCAAAACCCCTACACTTGTTATCACCCCTGCTCCACCAGTTGTTCCCCCACCACTACCCCTTAAACCCCTACTCAAACCCACACCTAACTCCACAGAGGTGCAGCCGAAACCCCAATCCATGGTGCTCCAGAGTGGAAGAATTTTCCACTGGGTATTCCCCCAGAACAGCTAGGCCCCTAAGTAGTCTCAGGTAGAGAAAGGCACCAAAAAGTAGCCAGAGGAGTCCATCCTCGGGACGCAATATGGTCTTCTAAAACATCTGGACAAGGAGCCTGCCTGAATCTCCATCTTGGAGTTGATTAAGAGGTCCTTGTCCCATCAAGAGGCACTAATGAAATATCTCCAAAAAGTCTGGTGAACGAGGATCTCCCAGTAGAGAAGATATCATCGGTGCTAACACCAACAAGTACACAACTATCACATTCCAAGACCACGAGCTTGCCCCCCAGGAAGCTCGAAAATATGCTTTGTGCATTGCGATAAAGATCAACGGGGTGTCTGTGAACCAATGCCTTATGGATACAGGTGTCTCAATCAATGTGATCTCCATGAACACTCTCTTGCTATGTAGGGTTGACATAGAGCAAATAAGGCCATCGGCTATCATAGTCACGGTGTATGATAACAGCAAAAGGCCGCCACAGGGAATGGTTACTCTTAATGTAGAAGTAGGTCCTGCTGTCGTTCTTACAAAGTTTCACATTCTCGACATAGACCCTACATTCAAGGGCATACTGGGTCGTCCTTATATAGAGACACTGAATGCTGTCCCTTCCACCAACCACCAATGCCTAAAGTTCCCATACAAGGGACGGATTGTCAAAGTGTTTAGCATGCCCCTGTTCCCTGTGGTGGATGCTATTACCACTTCATTCCCCTCTATCTGGCAGACCCATAGGCCTATTCTTTTGCTGCTAAATGTGTGTGACCCCAGCCGCACCTTACCAATACAAAAGAAGTCACTTTCCAGACCAATGTCACGTCCCCCTTCCCGTTCCAAGGGATGGGAGATCATGAAGAACTTGGGATACTGGCAAGGCAAAGGTCTAGGGGCACAGTTACAAGGAAGACTAAGGCCGGTGAAGAAGGCAAGGGTAATCCTTAGAGTCAGCCTAGACTTTGAAGGCCCGATTGAGGAAGATGGGAAACCTCTTAAATGGTCATTATATTCACACTTCAAGAAGGGGGCTGTTGTTCAGATGGGGGATGATCCACAAGAAACACTTGGGCATTCACAGGTTGTATATATGGCTGAGGGCTACTCGAGAGCTTTTAAAAGAGGAAAGATTGATGACTCGGAGTGCAAATGGTATAAATGGTTTCATATACATGATATTTCCATCGCACTACAACGAATGTTCTTGGTTCCACATCTAGAAGGGCCACCTCTCATCTCCGTGATGCCAAGGGAAACCATAACTATTGCCAATACCTCAAACCATCCTCGCCAAGAGGACTTTGTCATCGATAGATCATTGTCCATCACCAACTATGCCATCAGTGGCTCATTAGCCATCATTCTCTCTATTCACTCATCTCAGCTTTTGCTACTATCTTCTTCCTGGGTCAGACGATTGTCTAATGATCTTCCTAGGTCCCCTTCTCTCCTTACACTTTTGCGCGGGTTTTTCAACCTATATAAAATATTCAATCATGATTTGCTCTATGAGCCATCCTACCACCATGCTATAATTCCTTACTCTTCTTCTACAACTGTCTTTAATTGTTGTGTTATCAAACATGAAAACAAAAAAATGACAACTTCCAAACTCCTTAACAGTGCATTTCCTTTGAGGAGACCTCCTACATCTCTCACGAGTGCGCCCTGACTTACGGGCAACTCATTCAAGGTCCCCTGAGTGACCTTCTTTACCCCTTCTCTGAGGGGTCTATTCCTATACATTCTTCAGCTTCTTCTTTGTCTATAGAATAGGTCAGTCAGGTTAGGAATAATGAGTCAAGGGTAGTACCTAGAAGAAAGTCCAAGGGTAGGCAAATCCCTCGTTGATTCCTTCTAGATCTAGCCAATTGGTGTCAGGCATGCCTAGCGCTAATAGAGTCCAGTCCAACTAAAGACAAGTACAGTCCAACTGGAAAGGGGACATACCCTCAAGTCGGGGGAAGCCCGACACTAGCAAAGCTAGCAACTAAGAACCACTCACTGCACCTACAGACCACGAGGAAGAAGAGTAGCCACACTTGAAAAGTCAGGGGTGAGCCTCGTGTCACTGGCTCAGTAGGGGTCCCACAGATTCCTACTAAGAAACCAAAGCGGTAACAGCTGTAACAACAATAGAAGTAACAACAGTAGGCAGGAGTAACAACAATGGAAGTAAAGAGGAAAGTCGCGCAGAACAAACCACGGTGGCTGATAAGACCTCGACCCTCTAAACTACTCCTTATCGGGAAAGGCACAACTTCCCACACACCTAGTAGGGAGTTGCCAAACTAAACTCAAGAAACCCGGATTACATTGCCAGAACATGTCATGCTACAACAGACGTGAAGGCTTCAAATCACGACCTCTCGGACGTGGGGAAACACTACCCTAAATACCAGCGCACACACGGCCTCACCGTCGTGTACGCTACACAAGCCACGGTAAAGCCAGACACAGGATACCCGAAGCACTACGTCAACAATGGCGGGGAACCAGCCACAAAACCACAAGTCACGTGTCATGTGATAGAAACACCTCCTCACTAGAAGCAAAGCCAGATGCATCCACTGACGTCTTACACTGGGCCTCAAGCATCTCACACTCGCCTAGAACACAGTGACTAAGACACTATACCAAGTACAAGTAACAACAGTAATGAGTGACTAGTCAGGGTCACACCTATCGACGCTCATCCAAATGCCCCTGACCATGTGTGCACACACAAGCCCAATGCCTTGAGCCAGGCCTCTAGCTAGTTTTCCCCCCAGTAGGACACTACTGTAAAGTAAGGGGGCCCATGAAAACTAGCCTAACAATCATCTCTCGAGAACTCACCTCGCCACCACTCCCAAGTGGGCCGACATGCTGAAGTGTCGTCAGGCTATGACTAGTGAAGGCTCACTAGACATGGAGACTCAACACAGAAATATCGAAGTACAAATAGGGTAATCACTCACCTGTCACAAGTACCATGAAATACAAGGCCGTATTCAGAACTATCGCCAAACTCAGAATAGACAACTAGACCTATACACAATGATCCTTGAGTCACACGACTGGGGTCAAGATCGTCGCACGTCACGGTAATATACTGTTAATCAGCCTAGTCCCTAAGCTAAAAACATGATAAACCACATGTCCTCAGCCTCTAAGCTGCATATAGGACTCTCGATTTCACATAACACATAAACATGGAACATAAGGGAACATCAAAGCCCTAAACCACATAGGTATGCAAACCAAGGTAAGATGATACCTCCATGCATTCAAAATCAGAGTCTTGATCCATATAGGATACCTGAGACACTCACGAGGTCACGTGTCAATCGTTGGGTCACAATTGGGTTGACCAGAAACCATAATGACCCTCGAAATACACAAAACTCTACTCGATATCATGGCACTTCAGAACACCCTATAACACAGTCACAGCCCTCGTAGGACGTCCACGACATCCACATACAATAGGCTAACCGAGGGGTCGAACCCCAGCCAACAAACACGGAAGAAACACCGTACACTACTAGGGATGAGACTACTCTTTCGGGATCCCTCGGCACACATATCTGACTCTCATGGAACACCCACAGCATCCATCAAGTCAAATGCCAACAAGACATTGAATCCTGGGTTCATTGGAGCCTGAGACAACTCGAATAATATACCAAAAATCAAAACATTAACGCAGTGCACGCCTGCGTCGCGATAGTTAATGCACCCATATAGTGGGCCGCGATGACATCAAAATGAGTCCAATACTTGCAGCAGGTCAACTCACTAACGTGATGCATGCTAGGGTCGTGTTAATGAATGCGGCCATAGCCTCAAGCGCGATAACACGATAATCATGACCATCACCTGGGTCCTGATAATAAAGGGCTAGACCCTCGGGTGAGACAATATATAGATGCGCCCCTCACCTAGGTCACGTTAATAGAGGATCATGCCCATCAGCTAGATCTCATTCCCAACCGCCCTACTGTTCTTCTCCGACTCAAGACGCAGCGTATCATTATTGCGCGTTCTACTGAGAACGCGACCAACGCTACCTACGCATTCTCGTCCCGATGCGAAACACAAAAAATCTGCACAAAAACCCATTTTCCATGCCCCAATCACTTCTAAACGACAGGGAAACATCCCTAGACATGATATACACCTTCCACAAGCCGGAAGGGGTCCAGAAAACCACAGAATGACACAAAATGGGCAATATCCCCTTCGTTTCAGAATGAACGGGGTGTGGAAAGGCCACGATCAGGCCAACCCCAAGGTTTGCTCATCATGATGCCTAAATGGCTTCACAGTAGCCGCTTAGAGTATAGGGCGGTCAGTTTCTGACCGTTCAATGTGTGTCAGTTCGGGTTTGAGCGGTCCCACAATAGACCGCGCCGGGGTTTGAGCGGCCTGTTGGGAGTCGTTCTGTCCCCTTGGGTGGTTGGTTTCCAGTCGTGCCAGTTTTCTCTTGGTGTTGAGCAGCCAGCTAGTGACCACTTAGCATGGTTGACCTTAGGTCAATAGTTTGTGGCAGTTCATGGGGCAGTTTCCCCCTAACCATTCTATTCCCTTGAGCGGTTTGGTCAAAACTATTCTGACCGTTACTGTAGTAGGTCAGTTCCCCTGAGTGGCCTGGTTCAGACCATTTAGCATCCCTAGGCGGCTTCCTGTGGACCATCCAGTCCCCTGTGAGCGGCCTTTCATAGACCATTTAGCCCCTTTTTTGAATGGCCTTTCCCTAGACCGTTCATCTCCCTGAGCGGCCCCTTTGTGATCGCGCTATGGGATGAGTCCGTAGTGTTGTTGGTTGACCCCAGTGGTCCAACCATTGTTCATCTGTCTTAGGTCCATGTCTTAGGATGGTTAGTCAGTCTGTGTCACGGGTCTTCTAAAGATCGCTTGGTGGTTTATCGGGCAGGTTAGCCAGAGTTGACTGATCCTAGTGGTCATATCCTTGATCACCATAGTCGCCTCATGGCCCTACCCTGTCCACCAATATCCTTGTCTCTGTGTGCGTAGCGGCTTCCTCCTTGACTGCTTAGTTTCCCCTAGCGGCCGAGTGTTGGATCGCTTATGCCCAGAGTGTCATTTCCCGATGTTTCGATTTCTATTTATCTTGGCTTGACCTTATGGTCTGCCCGTCACCGTGGATGTCTGTCGACATCCTATGAGGGTTAGTACCATAATGAGATGGCCAAGAGTGCTTGTGTATGGTGTCATCATCTGGTTCGGGTCAACCCAATGTGACCCAGCGGTTGACAAGAGACCTTGCGTGTCTCGATAGTTCTTTCCAGTTCGAGACATGATTCTGGATGCCGTGCGATGTTGTCTTACCTCATTCTATGTATCCAGATCTGTTTAGGGTCCTCGGTGTTCCCTCAAGTCTCTGTGAGTCATTTCCTGTAGTGAGTCAGTTTCTCTGGCTTAGGATTAGACCGATTGGCAGCTTGTTTTGCTTTGTATGATGATCTTGACTCCGAGTCGTGAGACTCAAGGATCATGGTAGCTTCAGGTCTAGTTGCCTTATCCTAAGTCTATCGATAATTTTCTGTGCTGCCGTGGTGCTTTGTAGTACGTATGACAGTGCTTCCTTGGTTGTCTGCCCTCCAGCACTCGTATTTTAAGTCTTGGTGTCTAGTTAGCCTCCACTAGTCATAGCCTTACGACACGTTACGCCGTGTCGGCCCTTATGGTGGGGTAGTTCCCATTGTACGATGTTTAAGCTAGTTCCGTGGGCCCCTGGTTAAACTATAGCGTCTTGTAGAGGGGGAATACTAGCTAGATGCCTAGCTTAGGCAGTGAGCCAGTGTGTGCACATGTGGTCAAGGGCTTGGACTAACGTCGACGGGCGTTACCTTATCTAGTCACTCGCAACTATAGTTCCTGTTCTCGTTTAGCGTGTACCTCGGTATCTGTCGTCCTAGGCATTGTAGAGAGTTACTTGTAGCACAGCATAAGACGTCAGTGGACGCAGCTGGCCATTCTTCTAGTGAGGGGGTACATCCGTGACATGACACGTGACTCTCATGTTTCTCGCACGTAGTGACCTTTCTGGGTTAGCCTTCCCTCGGCTTTTCCTGAGGTCAGTGTTGTGTCGTGTGCATGACGTCCTAGTCATCTGTGTGTGGTTGTCTAGAAGGGCATGCACGGTAATTGAGTCATGTATGCTTTAGGATCTGTCTTGTTTGTCTAGGGCTTTTACCCTTTCTTTTTTATAGGTCTTTGCCTACTTGGTGTCTCGTCGATGGATCGGTGACTCTTGACTTCGTCAGTTCAGAGTTTGCCCTCCTATTGCCACCCAGAGTAGCCTAGGGAGTCGAGGTTAGTTTGGCAGTCGTGCTTCCTTGGTACGGCTTCTTTTCCATTTTCTTTTAGCTCCTCTACTCCTTCTGTTTTCAGCTTTCTTTTACACCTTTGTAGTTTAGCTTTTCCTGCTTTACTACTCCTGTTGTTTTAGTTGTTGTTCCGTATTGCTACGTTATTTTCTAGTAGGGATTCACGTGACCCCTACTGAGCTAGTGGCACGAGACTCACCCCTGCTTCCCTCAAACGGGTTCCCAAAGCAGAAGCCCAGGCAGAACAAAAGCCTCCCTTGTGGGGTGAACTCCCTCAAGAGCAGTCACCGGCCGCTGCAGAAAAGAAGAAGAAGAAGAGAAGACCCAGAAATAAGAAGAAAAAGGAGGTCATCATCGCCTGCGACACCCTCTCGGTGCTGTTCGACACCACCCTCTCTCTGGAGGAGGAAGAAGAAGGGACACCCTGTGAACCAACGGAGGTGAATCAGGCTGAAGCATCCACCTCCCAGCACGTCACCAGATCGTGAAGGAAATGGGGACGCCCTCCTCTGGCTGACCGCAACATCCTACTCAGGGGGGAGTAACCATACCAAGTCCCCGAGCCTAAGGTTCGAGGCGCAGAGGTCCCTCCTCCCTCGGGACTCTACCTCGAAGGACCCAAAAGTCGGGGCACTCCCTCATTCACCAAATTCTTGATGGCCCGATCTGGAGGGCAGCCACACCCACAGGGGCCCCGACTGACCAAAGTAGCAAGTGGCCTCTCGGCTCCACCGGCAGCAACCCCTCCTCAGTCGAAAGAAGAATTTGATGGTGTCCCCAACCTTGCCGAATTCATGCAAGAGAAAGGGGAAGCCCAATCGACCCCGCAGGCTCCACCAGCCACGGCAGACCCAGTAGGCAAAGTGTCCTCTGACCCAGCGCCCCAAGCCCAAGGTGGGGGAAGACGTGGCAAGCCCGAAGAGATGAAGCTGCTTAAGGTGCATGCTACTGACCGGATAGTCAGGCACCTCAAGAAGATCCCGACGCTATCCCTGGATGAAGAGACGCGGCAAGCCATCATTGCCGCACTTTAAATGCCAGCACACCTTGAAGCCTATCTGGCAGAGATGTCACCAGAAGTAGCCATGGCCTTCACGGAGGATGACATGCTTCTGCCCACCTGCAGTCACAATAGGTCGCTCTACATGAAGGGGCAGCTGAATGGATAGCCTATCAACTGGGTCCTGATCGACCCAGGAGCAGCAGTGAACATACTTCCCTACTGAGTGTACCAGAAGCATTACTTTGATGTGCACCTGGTTGAAGTAAAGAACGTCAAGATTGCTGGCTTTAACCAGAAATGCGTGGTGCCCATGGGGGTTGCAGAGTTTGACCTGTCTTTCGGTGACTTCACCACCATGGTCTAGTTCCACGTCATCAACTCCAATACTTCATACAAGGCGCTACTCGGTCGGCCCTGGCTACACCAGAACAGAGTGGTGCCATCCACCCTACACCAGTGCATCAAGTACCCCTGTGAGGGAAAAGAAGTCAGAATCTTTGCTGACCTCCACCCATTCGAGGTGTTCGAGTGTCATCTGTCAGATGCTAATCTGTACCTGGAAGAGACGAAGCAGGCTCCTAAGGCTACCCGGGACAAAGGGAAGAAGAAAATAAAGTCCGAAGGCTGGTTTCCCCCGCCACCCCTAGGCTATATGGCTCCTCCGCATGTGCCATTTATTGCAGAAGAAGAAGGGATATTTAGGGCATTTCCCCTCGCCATCTATCCTACACCGGGGGCACCTCGCCTCGAGGACCTGCTAGAGGATGTCAAAGTCCTGCTAGGAATCATTAAGCCAGTAGCGGAGCTTGACTGCCAAGCGGTCGAGTAACTGAGGACCTTCGAGGTGCTGAATCTTGAAGGCCCGCCCACTATTTTCTACGTGGCCGGAGAACAGTCGGTTAGAGGAGATGATGATTTCTGACTCCTCGACAAGTGGCATGACCCGCACGTCCCGATATCGGGGCTCCCTCATATGGCTGACCGGACAGTCAAAATGATCACGAGACAAAGGATTTCTCTTTATCAACCCTCCAGCCAGAAGGAGATGTTTGAAAAGATGTGGAACCCACCAAATCTGGACCGGAGGCTACTATGATTTACCAAGCATCCGGGTTTGGGCTTCTCACCGAAAGACTACTACGAGGCTGGCGTGATATCGGTTTTGGCTCCACTCGGCGGTGACCCCGTCAAGGCTGCAGCCCTACAGGAAGCTCACCACAATAAACAACCTATGCCATCGGCTGAAAAGACACAAGATGATGAAATATTCCTCTGAAACCCCCTCCACCGCAGGCACGCGGGGAAGGTCTCTCCCTCATCCGAGGGGTCATGTCACGCCTCGAGCGCGGAAGATTACCCGGAGGTGACGTGAAAAGTCTATATCATTCATGTCAATCAGAGCGTAGTGCATTCAACACACAAAGACAGAGTGCGCAATATAGCAATAAAACTCAATCCTTTATTTAATTATAACCATATTTCTTCCAAATAGTATGACGACTAAATAAGAAGAAAATTACAACTTTTGAGGAGAAAAGCTCCTTGGAAACCCAAGGGTCATGGGGCTCCTACGAGATCTCTCATTAGTGCATATATATATATATATTATTAGTCTATTTATTTTTTTATAACATAAAAGCCCACATATTAGGCCCATTTATCATTTCATGTGGCCCATGTACACAGTTCCTAGCTGAAGATGGTTTGAAAGTTGCCATTGCCGCTTCGTCGATCCCGTGACGATCCCGTCAACCTTGAACCTTGACTCTCGAACAGACTATTCTATCACAGTCCAAGTCAAGTCTGGGTCAGCAGAGGACCCTTCAACAGCAGTGTGCTCTCCAGCAATCTCAGAGGCAGTTAGAATCGGCATCTCTTCCATCTCCTGGCACGAGTTCATCTCCTCCAAGATCGAGATTCAAATGTTGAGGTTATTCAGAAGAAGCAGGTCCAACAGGAGACGCCAGGAGCAGGAGGAGCAGGTTTCAACAGTGTCTGATCAGCAACCAGAGATTCGACCACTGCAACATGGTATGAATGAGCCAGGACAATGTCCGAGATGTGGTGGGTTTCACGAGGGCAGGGCGGGCACTGTGGATGAAGAAGAATTGGAATGTTTTAGGTGTGGTCAGATCGAACACATTGCACACTAGTGTCTGTGGCTGTCACCCCAATCCTAGCCATCTCAATAATAGTTCACTAGCCTAGCGAGACAAGGATCCCAATGTGCGCAAGGCACCTGATCGGGCAGAGTGGTAGCACCCCACCTCGTGAAAGGTACGCACGGACTTTAGTCATTATATGATGTGTTTATGTTGATTCCACTGTTTTCTTGTTATCATTGTGTTTCCTTGTGTTTGTGCTTTTTCTCGGAGCATGTTCGGGAGTGCATGAGAGCATCTTGTGCATTAACAGTGGAGCTGCCTATGAGGGTTATATGCTCATCTCTCTTCATGTCGTTGGTACGAGGGCACCATTAGGATTGTACTGAGTTGGGTGAGTAGAATCACTAGCTGGGTTAATATGTCGTGTTGTAAGGGCTAGTGTTGAGCCTCCTGATGTGTACTGATATTAAGACCTGCGCATGTGAGTGAATTGTCAAGCGAGGAAGGGAGGTTGTGTTATAGAATTAAGGAGTGGGAGTTGCTTCACCCTCGTATCTAGATTCAGCTTATTTTAATTGGAGGTTGTGTTATGACGGATGTCAGGTTTTTCCCCTATTTCTACGATACAATCAGTGCAGAGTTGTACAGCGGAAGCGTGGTGGGCCTATGACCCACAGGCTCTAGGATCTGATTGGTGGTGGCGAATGACGTGTGTTTCAATGGCAAGTCTTGGAGGTTTCCTAATCGATTATGGAGAGTTTCCTTTGGATACAAGACTGTGTTGGCCATGTGAGTGGCCTTGATTGTCGGGTGTCAATAGTAATGTCATGCTAAGTGACACTAGCAGAATAGAGAATCGGGGGCTCAACGGTGAGAGTTGTTAGATGAGAACAATTATGGTGCCAGTCTTCTCTGCGAATTGTGTCACGTGGCTCAGAGTAAAGTTGCTTAGTGATTGGTGTTCGGGGCAGGTCATGGCCGTTTGGACTGGTTATAGGGCATAGGTGTGTGTTGCTCAGAGTTGAGCTATTGATTTGATCGACCTTGGTCGGTATGGATGTTCCAAGGGTGGACCCGAGGAATAAGATGTGTTGGTGTTGAGGATAGGACCCGATATGGATGTCGTGAAGAGTAGTCGAGAGAGCTACTTGAGTTATTTAAGCGCCATGATGATATTTGATTTAGCGTGTCAGTTGTTCGGTAGACGTAATATTTGGGACCAATTAAGTGATGTGATGGTTGTGGATGAAGAGCTTGGCTATGACAAGACTCGAGAGAGTTTGGAACTCGATGCTTCTTGTGGTGCCACTGTCTAGATTGTGGTGTTCCCTTAGCTTGAAAAGAGCTGTGCAAGGGGATTATGTGTACGGCCATTAGAAGTTGGTCACTATCTGTCATGCCTCAAACTGCTAACAACGGAAATATATTCTAAACGTGGCAGTGAAATAGTCATGGCAATCAAAGCAAATCACAAGGCACAATATACTTGACAAAATAAAATTTCATAGAAATTCTAAATATAAGTTCATTACAAATTGACTCGGATTAATAGACTCAATAAAAAGAAAATTACAATAGACTCCATCAAGCTAGACTAGACACAAGACGCAAGACTATAGGGTAACAAACAAGGACAACTCAACCTATAACTTGGACTTAATTACCTAGGGATTTAGAAAAAAAACTAGGGTCTGATACCACTTCTGTCACACCCCGAACCGATAGCAGCAGAAACACGCTCGGAACGTGAGCTCAGCCATGCCTGCAGCAACCACTGAGGGTGTCAAGCCCTCCACTTCAGCAACTGGCCGAGTCCGCTCGGCCAACAAGCCAGCCATCGGGGGTGCCTGGCCCTCGGCTTCAGCAACTGGCCGAGTCTGCTCGGCCAACAAGACAACTGTCGGGAGTGTCAGGCCCCCGGCTTTAGCAACTGGCCGGGTCCGCTCAGCCAACAAGCCAGCTCTTGGGGGTGTCAGGCCCTCTACTACAGCAGCCGGCCGGCTTCGTCCGACCAACTCCCCGCAGACTAGGGGTGTCAAGCCCTTTGTCCCATCAGATGGCCGAGTGTTCTCGGTCGACCAGATTACTGTTGGCGTCACTCCTACACAACGGGGGCAGTGGCGTCGTCGCAATGGCACCAGTTCTACAACGGCCGCCCTCAGAGGTGCTGCTCCTACTCAACGGGGGCAGCGTCGTCGCCACAATGATGCCAAGCCTACGGCAGGCGTCGCCAACGCCGCTCCTGCTCAACGGGGGTAGCATCATAGCCGCAAGGGTACACAGCCTGCAGCGGCAGCATCTCGCTCTGGCAAAACTGTAATTGTCGGAGACATCCGCATCCAGCTTGATGGAGGCGAGCCGATCTTGCCTCGGGACCGTCACGTCCCGACCATTCCCACCTCCAACCGCTTTGAGCTCCTCGGACAAGTTCGGGAGAACGGAGCAAAGAAGAAGAAGCCTACCGTACAGGTGGCGACTCAGGGTCCCCTGCAGCGACCCAAGTCACGAGCTCCCCGGCCAAGGACGGGGGGTAACCCAGTGGAGGAGCGCCAACTCCACCTGAAGAAGATATGGGTCACCAAGGAGGAGGCCCGAATTATAAGGCGCGCAAGGGCCGGGGAGCCCTTCCGCACGTCGGATCTTCAACAAATGCGGAGTCCGACAAGCACTGAGGCCTCGGTCTCTCCGGGGCCTACAACATAGCCCCTACCGGGGCAAAAGCGTCGAGGTATCGGTAAAAAGGTGTGGCCAACCTCCCCGTGGGCCAGTTCCACGCACACGGAGAAGGATCGCTCCCCTCAAGCTTCTACGTCTCGAGTCTCTGTCTTTGACAGAATGGGGATGTCGCCCAAGCCAGATCGACAACCACCCAGGAAGAAGCGGGTGGTCCGAGTGACGAATGATTCTGTCAAGGTGTCCGCCTGTTACGCTACCTCCGGCGATAAGCAGCCCGAGGACACCTCGGGGGAGCTCAATCAACCTCTACAATATTCAAGGAGGCCGAGGCCCCTGTCCCGGATCCTGGTGCAAATACAACAGGCACTCGCCGTTGGGACGTCTCAGCCAAAACCAGCGCGGCATGAAGAGCGCCAAGAGGACGTTCATAGTGTCGATGAGGATAGCCACCCCCGAAACGAGGAAGATCTGGGGGAAGAGACATAGATTCCCGCGTTGGAAGAGCTCTGACGTGAGAATCTAAAACTCAAGAATCTCTTGCAGGCGCTTTTGCGCAAAAAAGAAGTTCCGATCAAACCAAGGCGGCCCCCACCGAAGTGGAACAGCAGCCCTCTCCCATTCCAGTTGCGGCTAATACCTACGTCACCGCCGCAAAATTGCCACTGGTGGTGGACTTTGAAGTCCCGCAACATGAAGCCAACGCACAGTCATCTGCTACTCCTGTTGCAGAAAGCCTTATGACGCAGAGGCAGATGATCGAGCGCATCGTAGAGGCGAAGTTTGCTCAACATGGTGAGAGTGTGGCCACCGTTGATTTGTAAAACGTGCCCTATCCCCTCCACCATCAATTCAAGAAACTTCCGCTTGATTGCCCGAAAGTCCCAAAACTTCAGAAGTTCAACGGGCAAGGCTCCCCACATGAACACCTGCCCTATTATATGACGGCCATGGGTGAATTGGCACTGGAAGAAGCATATTTGCTGCGGTACTTTGCCACGTCATTGACTGGCACCGCCTTCTAGTGGTACTCCAGACTAAAGCCCAACTCAGTATCTGATTGGGCTAATATGTAAAAGAAGTTTGTCGACCGTTTCCAAATGGTCGAACATAAAGTCTCCCTAGCGGAGCGCTGTGCCCTCCGGCAGAAGAAGGGTGAAACAGCGTTGGACTTCATCAAACGATGGAGGGACGTCAGCATGTGCTGTGATAATACTCCAATGCCCGAAGACACGATCACCATCTGCCGCCGGGGCTTATCGGCGGAAGTCAGTGAAAAGCTCCTGGGCTCTAAATATCCGGGGCTTCGACCAGTTGAATACGATGGTGGCGGAGATTGAAATGTTCTTCGCCGACCACCCTGTACAAGCTTCTGCCAAAGGCAAACCCTCCAAAGACCGTCCACCAAAAAGGGCGCTATTAGCAAATGGCATCTACTACCACAGGCGCAGATTACCAGAAGGTGACAGTTTCTAAAAAATGCCAGAAATAACATTATTTGAGGGCTAGATCGTCATGTTTCTTTAGAGGGACATGATAGTGACACAGTGTAATGGATTTTTAGGGTACAACCTGCTCGACTGCCTTGAGGGAATCCAAGACTAGCGGAGACTTCCGGAGGTCTCTAAGATGAAATCGCCAGTCTGAAGGAATGGAATGTCCAACGGAGGGCTCAATCATCCCGGAGAGTTGAGGGTACACGGTGTAAAACGGAATAGGGACCCCATCCAAGGAATGGGATGGGAGTGCCAGCGATACCCCACGGTAGGGGTTGGAAAACTCAGGAAAGCACGACCAGAAAATAAATAGTGTACTGCCTGGCAGGCGCTATTTCAAATAGCGTCTGTCAGGACAGCCGCTCATTCATTAACACAATTGTATGTTAAATATAATTAGCATCCCTCCAAGAAGGCGTTGATTCTACTTTCTGAATTTGGTTTACAATTTATCGAGTATCATTTTCAAGGCATAGATAATATTTTCAAAAAATTAAATTCAGAATAGCATTCACATGGTCAGGCGTTAATATGAATTAGCGTTCATATTAGAGGGCGCAATTTAATATCATGTTACAGGTTATCATTCACTGTGTGCATCAGGATATTCTAGTTTTGGCGTCCTGCCTCCAGGGCGCACATCAGAATTTGTGGTTGTCACTACCACCACCATTTCATTTAAATGCACAGTAATCATAATTATAAACATGCTGGGTTTAACAGGTGAGTAATAAAACCTCAGTTTTAGTGTGCTGGTTATCAGGCACTGATAAGAATAAACGTCCATGCAAATGGGCATTGATTCACAAAACAGGAATATTACTATATAACGTGCAAGGATTCAAGAACAAATAGCATCCCCTATCAGAGGCACTGTTTCAAATAGCGGCCACTACTGTGGACGCTAATTACTTTAAAATAAGAACTTCAAATGACGATTCCAGAGATGATTTACTACTCTACCATGCATGCTTAAACTAGTTTTCAACTTATTTAATTAGGGTTGGGTCTTGGGGGTAGAGAAAACCTACCTTTAGGATCGGTTAGGTGATGAACAGGTGAACTTTTCGATACTCTATTTCGAGCAGAGTACGAAGTTCGTAGGGTAATGTGCAGCAGGAAGAAGATGGAGGAAGAAGGAGAGTCTTGGCTACTCTCCCACGTTCACAGCAATAAGTTGACGTAGGAAGAACTGCACAGCAGCAGGAAAGAGGAGGAAGATGGCCACTTCCACAGCAACCAGCAATAGGAATAGGAAGAAGAAGGGACGCTGCTCCTTCACGTTTGGTAAGAAGAAGAGGATGACGACGTTCGAATGGTATACTAGCCGGAGGAAGAAGATGCGCACGTTCGGCCATGGCAGAACGCAAGGATGCAGGCACTTCCAACGGCAGTAGGAGGAAAGGGAAGAAGACTTCACGTCCAGCACTACAGTAGGAAGAAGGTGGAATGCGCGGCAGAGGAAGACATGCAGGAGGAAGGCAGCAGTAGCAGGACGACGACGTAGCGAATGGGGTCGACGCATTCGATGGGGAATGGTCTTTATAGAGGTGAAGGATTTCTGGAGAGTTCTACATTTGATAATGGAAGGCTTCCACTCAAGATTGGCAAGATTTAAAACCTCCCATACATTGCTCTTACCCTTCCCGATTAGCAGCCACCTGCCACCATTTAGTTTAAAACCCTAAAAGTTTAGCACCATGCACCACATGCTTCAGTCGCAGAAGGCGTGGGCTGGCGGGCGAAGTCGGCCAAGGCGACATTGGGCGAAGGCTTCTTCGGGCGCGGGTGATCCACTCGGTCATAGTCGGCAGGCGAGAGGAGAAAATGCAGGCGAACGCTAGTGTCTCACGCGGCACGGTCGACATTGGTGGGCGAACATGACCAAGGTGGCAGGCGAACATGCGACCAAGCCGCATGGCGACGCAGAGAGCGAACATGCTGCGGGCTTCACATGTGGTCAACGCTAGCGCTAGGTGTGCTCCACGCAGGTGGAGGAGAAAGAGAGAGGAGAGAGGAAGGCGGGTCGACGCAGGAGGCTTCTTCAACGTGGAGAAAGAGAAGGCTTGAATTTTTCAACAAACATTGCAATGAAATGTCAAAGTGTTCACATGATAAGCAAAGGGGTTATTTTGGCCCTATAAAATGGGCTTCTATTGTTGATGGGAGGGAGTTTTTTGAGTCGAGGATGGGTTACGTAGGCTTTCTTTTGCAAGTTTTGGTTGGTGGGATTTATTATGAAATGTATGACTAATGCAAGTTGTTTAAATGCATGCAGGGAAAGCGCAAGACCCGGATCTCTTGGGTCTAGGTCCGAGCAATGTATGTCGCACTGCTGGACTTCCACTGGGAGAGACTCACTGTGATGGGGTTCGACAAGTTCCTCAGTGCAGAGGTGACGCGGCTCGACACCGCACTCCTATACGCCCTACACGACCGGTGGGATCCGATGAGCCAGACATTTCTCTTTCCATGGGGACGTCACATGCATCATCAGATTACGCGTGCACGGAGTGCCGGTCAGTTGGAGGACCTTCCCTGACTACCGGGAGCTGGCCCAGAGGTTATTGGGCTTAGAGCTACTGTGATCGGAGTGTCAGTCGATGACGCTGATGAGAGTGAGGCTGCAGGAGAGCCTCGGCCTGAGGGGAGGTAGGATCGCGATAGGGGAGCTGTCGGAGCAGCACCTCGAGAGGCTCGTGGACCTGGCGCGACCACGGGTAGTAGTCGCAACGGGACCAGAGGAGGATGTGGTACTGAGGAGGTTCCTGATGCTACTATTCGGGAGGCTCCTCTTCACCACCCGAGTCGACATCGTCAGCTACCACCTACTCCCACTTCTAGAGGACGTCGACCGCGTCGGAGAGTACACGTGGGGAGCGGCCATCCTCGCCTTCCTCTTCGACACTTTGAGCTCCACCAGCCGGTAGATGATACTCGATGACTTCTCACCTCTGCTCCAGGTATGACTAGTTTCCTAAATGATTATGCAATTGTTATATGAATTCTACATGCTGACATTTAATGAAATGCAATGTTGGTGTGGGCCTACGTGCACCTCCCCGGGTTGGGGAGAGGAGAGGAGACCTACCCAGAGCGACTGCCCATCGTGAGACGGTGGATGGCACCACGGGAGGTCGGATCCCTGTGATGCCAAGTCCGGGCGATCCAGGGTGACCTCGACACCCTGCCTTACGCCTCGGTAAGGATCTGAACTTAAACTTTGTGTTAATGCCACTATATGCTTTCCCCTTGTGAATTATGATTATGAAATGTAATTAACTGACCATGATGCATGCACATCCAGGTGACTGAGCTGACGACAGCCCTAGGTGAGGTCACTCGCCTGAGGGAGGAGGTGGAGCGTAGCCGCACAGCAGTCCTGACAGAGCTGGTGCTTCTCCGAGCAGAGCTGGAGCGCAGTCGGGTCAAGGCAGCGTCGGTAGATCACTGCCGAGCTAAGGCGGAGTGCTCTCGCGCAGAGGTGGAGCAGGCTCGGATAGACGCAGCCAAGCTGAGAGGAGAGGTATGGGCATACGAGAGGATCAGTCGTAGGCCGGAGAGTAGCGGGGCTCCGAGTCGCAGTACGCACGACACACACAGCTCCTTCCGTGGGTACTTCACGAGTTCCCCCGGTCGCCGGAGGAACGAGGAGGAGGAGCGGCGCCAACAGCACTGGGAGGAGTCGAGCTCAGCGATGGCCCCGCCATCAAAGAGGCATGAGGGGACGGGGGACAGCGGAGGCCCAGAGGGACAGGCCTGATGTACCCTATGACTTATGTACACATGGATGCTATGATAGTGGTATGACATATTGTTTTGATTTTACAAATGAATGTTACATGCGAATGCATCAATGTGTGTAGGCTTGACACTAACTGACTAACAACGAAGCCTAAGCTGACACGGGAGAGTGAGAGAAGGAGAGACGGAAAGCTTTGAAATGAATGATGCAAAAAGGACAAAATTAAGGCAGCAAGAGTATAAACGGTCATACAAACGGCCGCTCCAGGATATAGACGGTCTCAACGTAGGCCGCGGAGGCTTGTTGGGCCATGAGCCCAAAAACGGTAGTAAGCGGTCCCATTTTGACCGTATATAATGGAAACACAGTCCTTCACCTGACCGTGGGGATTCAAACACGGCCTCTATAGGACCGTTCAGATTGCCAAGGGTGAACTGTGTAGAAGGGGCATAAGCGGTCCCTCATAGACCGTTTGAAGGCTCCCGCGGTCGCTCGATAGACCGCGTATGAGGAATCCCTGGCAACTCCGATCAGGAGTCTCTTAGAGAGTCCCAACCCGAGAGTAGAGAGTCCTAAACCATATCAAAACCCATCCTGACCCATTTTTAAGTTATCCTACCTCAATCCTAGTGGAATTAGGTCACAAATTGGGTTCTATAAATAGGAGGGATCTCTAATCTCATTTTTCTCACAACACTCCTCTTATAGGCATTGAAAACCTTGCCAAACTTTACCAAATCACCATGAAGAGGGCCCTTGAAGGAAGCTCTATGGGTGGGGCTGCTTATGAAGGACCAAAGCCGGCTAGAATGGCTAATAGGAGAGTGTAAAGTCATAGTCTTTCATGAATTCCATCCAACGTCGTTGCCGAAGATTCAAATCCTTCTGAGAAAAGACATATTGCAGACTCTGGTGATCAGTAAAAATCTCAAACTTCTCCCCATACAGATAATGTCTCCAGATCTTCAAGGTAAAAATATCTGCAGCAAGCTCCAAATCATGTGTGGGATAATTTTCTTCGCACTCTTTAAGCTGCCGAGATGCATATGCGATAACCTTACCGTGTTGCATTAGCACTGCACCCAGACCTATTCGCGAAACATCAGTGCAGACTACAAATCCTCCTGAGCCTGAAGGAAGCGCCAGCATTGGAGAAGAAGTCAGAAGCCTTTTTAATTCAACAAAGCTCTGCTCACACTGATCTGACCAGATAAAAGGAACATCTTTATGAGTCAGTCTAGTCATCGGCACTGTAATTTTAGCAAAATATTGAATAAACCGGTGATAATAACCTGCCAAACCCAGAAAACTCCAGATCTCTGTAATGGTCCTCGGTCTTTGCCAATTAAGAATAGCCTCAATTTTTGCTGGATCCACTGTGACACCATCACCGGAAATCACATGGTCGAGAAAATGGACTTCCCGAAGCCAGAACTCACATTTACTTAACTTAGCATAGAGCTCGTGATCCCTAAGTGTTTGCAGAACAATCCTCAAATGATGTGCGTGATCTTCTTCAGTGGCAGAATATACCAGGATATCGTCAACAAAGATCACCACAAATTGGTCTAGATAAGACCGGAAGACACGTTGCATTAAATCCATGAATGCCGCAGGAGCATTGGTCAGCCCAAATGGCATAACCAAAAACTCAAAGTGTCCATATCGCGTACTGAACGTAGTCTTTTCGACATCCGACTCTCTGATCCTCAGCTGAAAATACCCTGATCGAAGATCAATTCTAGAGAAGACAGTGGCAGATTACAACTGATCAAATAAATCATCGATTCTAGGCAGCGGATATTTATTTTTGACTGTAATCTGACTCAACTGCCTATAATAGATACAGAGTCGCAGACTACCATCTTTCTTCTTGACAAACAGAACTAGAGCACCCCAGGGAAAAAAATTGAGTCTAATATAGCCTTTTTCAAGCAACTCAAGTAACTGTGCTCGCAATTCTTTCAACTCGACTGGAGCCATACGGTACGGTGCTTTAGCAAGAGGCGTTGTACTTGGTATTAACTCAATCACCATTTCAATCTCTCGTTCTGGAGGTAAGCCTGGTAACTCATCAGGGAAGACGTCGGGAAACTCAGAAACAATCGGTATACCACTGACATCCTGCTGTGGTGCCTCAAGAGCAACCATTGAAGCTAAAAATCCCTGAGAACTTGCATTTAGCAATCTACAGGCTCTAATAGCAAAAATAAGCAAACGAGAGGAACGGGATCGAATACCTTGGAAATAAAAAGCTGGTTTCCCAGGTGGCTAAAAATAGATCTTCTTAGATCTGCAGTCAACCGCTGCACCATATTACTCAAGCCAATCCATGCCCAGAATAACATCATAATCAGCAAGCTGCAAAGCATACAGTCTCGCGGGTAATTTCTGATCATTGATTATAATAGGTGAGTCCTCGAGACATAATGGGGTACTCATGAAATCCCTGGATGGCATTTCAACAAGCAAATCACATGCCAACTCAATCATCGACTCCTCAATGCATGCAATGAAATCCTCAGAAATGAAGGAGTGAGAAGCACCAGAATCAAATAAGACACGAGTTGCACAACCAAAAACTGTAACAGTACCTTCGACAAGGTTGGAAGCTATGGCTTCAGCTCACGTGATATGAGTCACTTTGCCTTTTTGTTTTCTTCCAGCAGTTGTAGAGGACTGGAAAGAAGACGTCACAGGAGCTTGAGGATAAAATTGTTGAGACGGCGACGGTGGAAAAGGAGGCCTGAATTGAGGTTGAGACGGCTGGGGCTGGCGACTTGAGAAAACTGCACTGGCTTCGGTCACTGGGGACAGTCCCTAACCACGTGACCCGGCTGGTCACAACGAAAACACATCACCGGCAGGGAGCAAGGTCTGCCTGGGTGGCTACCACCACACCGCTGGGATAATTATGATTGAACGACCTTCCAGAAGGTCATTATTTTTGAATAGTGACTTCTACTGAGGCGCTATTATCTTGTTTTACAGTTTTATCAGTTTTTCTGACCCATACTGCGGGTTACTTGACACTCTCATCTCACATCCGTAAATCGGGTCCCTGTTTTATTTCTATCGATTACACACTAACTCTCGGTGATGTTTGAACCCTCTGCGGGATATTCCTTCCTTCGGAGACCGGGAATTCTTAAACCAAGGCCTCCATAAGTCCCCGCACCCATGGATTCCCTCATGGACGCCAGGCGGGTTGTACCTTTTGAAGTCCACCGGGTTTAGTTGTCTATACGTAGTGAGAATCAACCTAGTTGGCATTGAATCAAAACTATATTGAAACTAGGTTCATCACCTTGAGTGGATCACATCAACTTTGATAAAATCCTTAATTCACATCAAGAAAGAAAAAAAAACAAAATCAAGCATAAACATCTAACTTGTTTGATCTTTGCAAATTATTTTGATTGAATATTGTTAGTTTGCATAATGTTTCGCTTTGGTAATCAAACCAATATGTCTAATCATTGAACCTACAATCATGAGGATGATCAACCTAGCACATCCTACACTGCTCAATTTCAACATGTTCATTATAATTATCACCACAATTCTTTCAAGGGTCCACATCCTCGTTCACATGGGCTTGCCCGACCCATGGATAATTTTCAATCTCATGGTCCCTCGACTCAATCACGAGCCACTGCTCCCACGGGACCGTAACCTCCGCATGATGAGAAGGTTGCCCGCATTCTACATGCAATAGATCATCTCACCCCTCAACAAATCCAAGCCCTTAAGGCCATTGTTGAGGGTGTATCTCCTTCCTCTCATCCTCCTACCACTCCCACTCGGGTGGCCTATCACCCGCCTCCCTCTTCTACTCACACTCCCATTCGGGTGGCCCATCACCCGCCTCCTTCTATAAAAACCCCTCCTCGGGTGGTCCATCACTCACCTCCTTCTATTTCTCCTCTTTCACAGCCCCAAGACCCATCTATTCCTTGCAACCCGGCCTGACTGGGTCCTTCTTTGGGTTAGCCTATTAACCCCCCTCCATGGCCATCTTATGCAGCCCCTCCTTTGAGGCCACTATGCCAACCCTCTGCTCCTCAAGTTACACCCCTCCAAGCTCTCGTTGACAAAGTCGTTTCAATGGAGAAACAATTAAAGAGGGTCATGAGCCCGCAGCCTCCTCCTCCTCCAGTCAATCCTCTTCATGCTTTTATGAACAACATTACAATGATGGAGAAAGATGGAAGGAGAGGAGAGATGATTACGACATCAACAATTCAAGTGAGCAAGACCTGGTAGGTTTTAATGATCAAGTAGACGCCATCCGCCCTCCACCTATTCACCCCGTTCATCAATATGGCCCTCCGCCTCCGCTTCCGGATCCATGTACACAAAATCCTCCACAACATTACACACCTCCCCCACCCATTAATACTCCTCCACCATAGCGTCCACTTGAGCTCAACAATGAAGAGTTTGAGCCGAGGCGGCACATGATGATGAAGACTTTCTAAGGGCACCCATTCCGAGTTTCCTCCACTTTCCTCTTCCTCTACCACCAGAAGAATTTCCTGCTCAAGACGATGCCACCGTCCCCGATCCAACCCCCATTTTTGAGACCTACTGGTGTTACGATGATGGGTCGATACTCTAATCACCTACACAGGCACATCAAGACCCATCTCCTATCCTTCAAACCTCTTGCACCACACCTAAAATCCACCATTTCCAACGTGTTAAACCCTCCACTATTACACCTCCAATTCCCAAACGATCAACCTCCATGCCACTGGCCTTCGTCGAACCTCCCACTAAACCTCACATTATACCTTCATTAACCTTCATGACATCGGCCTCCGCCAAACCCACCACCAAACCTTGTTCCAAGCCAATTAACCTCCCATTGTCGCCATCTCGTCCCTCCACTATACCTATGACCCCAAACCCGACTTTGCTTATCCCTCCACCTACCCCTTTACATAAACCCGTGGCAGATCCCGAGCAGGGTCCACCCCTTTTTGCACTCGAGCCAACCCCTTTAACTTCTGAGCAAGGGGAGAAGCTCTACATATTTGAACCTCCACTCGCCCTTCCTCCAACACCTTCCATTACATCTCCACCATCTACTAAGCCTACCACTTCCACTCCGCCTTCCGGCTCCGCTCAGAGTGGGTGTGTTGTTACAAATATTTGTGCCGAAGAGAATGTTCGGGAGCCGGGCAAGAAGGGGTTGGCCTCGGTCATGTTATTCAAGATGCAAGATTTTATTTACCGGATGCGAATCCATGTCCTTGTGCCAGGCATGGTTGAAGAGGCCAAGCCCTCACCAATGCTCGCTAGAAGAAAATATCAAGATTTGATGCCATGTGAGTCCATGCTCAAGGGCCGGGCAGGGCACCCCTTGTTCCAACCCTCCAATCTCAAACTCATTCTATCGTTCAAGGGGCGAATGCCCATTTTATTCAACACTCTTCATCTACCACGATCCTTGGGGAGGTAGCAAGTGCAGTAGCAAGCACTGCAACCACAGCCACAGCAGCTGCAACAGTAGCAGTAGCCTGCGTAGGATTTGGGGATCCACCAAAATCCCATGCCAAATCATCCGCCGGTTCCGCAACCTCAGCCACCGGCACTGGCTCAGGTTAACATGGTCCACCGCCCAACTCCCAATGTTGGGTGGTCATATGATGATGAATCTCCCATCCAGCGACTCATGGCCCTCCACCATACCTACTGTAACCCTCCTCCACCTTCTATTCCCGACATTCTCCTACCGAACCATCAAACCACCACCACACCATCCGCGCCTACTGTTCCCCACAAACCTCTAATCGTACCTCCTACCTCTCCCATTGTCTAGCCTGTCCCTGCACCCCCACAAGTTCATCTTCCACCCATCCTTGCTCCCCCACAAGTGCACACTCCGCCCGTGATTGCCACCATGCCATCTAACCCTCCACCAGTCATCCTCCCAGCAGGACCCATTACCCTCATTACCCCCGTTATCTGCACCACGCTCACCCCTACACCGCTTATCGACCTCGTCTAGCCCATTAAGCCACCTACCATGAGCCGAGTTGATGTCGTGTCAGCCCAAAATGTTGCCCTATGGAGCGGGCGCTTGTTCCATCAGAACTATCCTACCACTGGTGCACCTGCACCCAATCCCCAGTCCTCGCAACAGGCTATTGACCAGGAAGAGGAAGATCCACTGTCGGGTACCCAATATGATCAGCTACATCATCTAGACCGAATGCCCGCCAAGATTTCAGTTCTAGAATTGATCAAAAGGTCCACACTGCATCAAGATGCACTCCAGAATTTTCTACAGAAGGTTATGGTGAGTGAAGATATGGCAGTGGATAGTCTACCGACCACCCTGGCTACAGTTTCCAAGGGGGTGGCTATTACATTCTCAGAGACCGAGCTTGCACTCACCGAGGCTCATCAAATGCCGCTATGCATTTCTATCATCTTAAACAAAGTGAGTATAGAAGCGGCATCGGTCGATACTGGGGCTTCTATTAATGTTTGTCCGCTAAGCACCTTAAGAGCATGCAATATTTCAGAAGATCTATTGAGGCCTACCCTGACTACCATTGCAGCATATGATAATTCAAGAAGGTTGTGTCACGAGGTGGTCACTGTCCAAGCTAAGATCGGGCCGCTGACAATGCCCATTGAGTTCTATGTGCTTGACATTGACCCTATGTTCAAGGATATTTTGGGTCATCTGTGGATTGATAATATTAGTGCCATGTCATCCACTGCTCACCAATGCCTTAAATTCCATTTTCAAGGGAGGGTGGTGAAAGTCAAAAGTATTTCCACGGCCCAATCGATCGAGGCTATTTCAAAAAAGATTCTGCCCATACTGTGGCCTAGTAATTGGCCTGTTATTTCAGTGCTGCACCTCAATTTTCCATGGGCCTATGTGCCATGCAAGCCCACTGTTGCATAGGTAAATATCAAGGAGCAGCCCAAGATAAGGGACTCCAAGGGCTGGAAGATCATACTCAAGCTAGGCTATCAGCCGGGGAGAGGCTTGGGCACACAATTGCAGGGGCGGACCAAGCCGATCCCCAAGGGTAGAAAGATGAGCAAAAGGGACCTTGGTTATCGAGAGTCATCGTTATCTATCCTGGGGGACTCAGGGCCACTGACTTGGGATTATCGTCAGCACTTTGTAAGGGGCCCATTGCAGCTAGGTACTTTGAATGCCCTGCCGAGTCAGGATGACAAAGAAGATGCAGCTTGCACAATTACTGGCCCGCCATTGCTGCCTGGGGGGCCTGTTGATGACATGAAGGACTTTAATGAAGTTTTTTCAAGGCTATTTTATGAAGAAAGCCATTAGAGGAACCCAGAAGTGCAGATCATGTAGTGCTCTCCAGGAAAGCCGGCTCACCGTCCACGGGAAAGGGGGAGCTCGCCAATTATTTTTACTCTGTCTCCTTCTCGCTTGCTCTCGTTATTGCAAAAGCTAGATTTTATACCATGCTCACCTCTCATTTTGGTCAACCCTCTGCTATTTCAAGATCCAATTGATTTTATTTTCATCAAGGTTTGTTATTGTGGGCACTCTCCGCCCATTGATCTCTCTACTCCATTCTTCTCCTCTTCTGATCCCTTCCTCGATCTGCTGTGTCCATCCATCTATCCTCTTGCACTTCCTCCTCCACTATCCTCCCCTCCTTGTTACATGATCTCCACTGATCTCTAAAAAGACACCAATTTTAAAATGGAAGTTTCAATGGAAGATTACGTTGTGTTCTGTCCGTCCTCCTCCCAGGGGCACGAGGCCCCTGCTTCCCTTCCATTAGATTTCCTATCTCCTAGGTTAGATTTAGGGTCTGTCGAGTCTAGGGAAGTAGGGTCTATCAGGTATAGATAAGTAAGGTCTTGTTCTAGTGTGTCCAACACTTCCTCCACGTTTGAGGCGCACCCGTCGGTGCGTCATTCCAAATCCATCCCTGATAAGTTTTTACAAGACTTAGCTCAATGATGTCATGCTTTTCTCAAGTGCCTGGAGTTCATAGCAATGGCGATTGTGCTAGAAGAAGAAGAGGAGCAAGACAGGGTGTCGAGCGATGACAGATTAGGTGTTTATGAAGTCGTGGATGAGAAAGACCCAGTGGATTTTGAGGACAACGATGTAGATGACATTGCCGATTTATATGTGTAAGGTTTGAAGAGGTTTGATGAACCGTCATCGGCAGTGGATGAACCTACAAAGGAAATTAATCTTGAAACTAATGAGAGCCCCAGGCCCATTATCATTGCTGCTAATCTCCCTCCAGAAGTTGAAGATGAGTTGATCAAGGTTCGAAGGGAGTATAGCGATTCTTTTGCCTAGTCATACGAGGACATGTCGGGTCTTGACCCCTCCTTGGTGGAACATCGACTTGTGCTTAAACCAGGGGCAAAACCCGTGAAACAAAAATTAAGGAGATTTCACCCCCACATGGCCTTAAGGATGAAGAAAGAGGATGATGAATTGCATAAGGCCAGGTTTATTAGAGTTGTTCTATATCCTCAATGGGTGGTGAACATAGTTCCTTTCATCAAAAAGGATGGAAAGGTTCGAATTTGCATTGATTTTAGGGATCTGAACAAGGCATGTCCCAAGGATGATTTTTCACTGCCTCACATAGATGTATTGGTAGATAACATAGCCGGGTATGAAGCTTTGTCATTCATGGATGGTTATTCAGGCTATAACCAAATCCGTCTAGCCCCCGAAGATCAAGAGAAAATCTCCTTCACCATGCCCTATGGCACGTATTGCTATGTGGGAATGCCATTTGGATTGAAGAATGTAGGTGGCACCTATTAGAGGGCAATGATGCCTATATTCCATGATATGATGCATGTTTACATGGAAGCTTATGTGGATGATATTTTGGTGAAGTCAAGGACCAAGGAAGAATACCCCGCCATTCTGGCTAAGGTGCTTCAGAGAACTAGGGAGTACAAGTTGAAAATGAATCCCAAGAAATGTGTATTTGGAGTGTCTTCAAGAAAATTACTTGGCTTCATAGTTAGCAAACAGGGGATTCAGATTGATCCTAACAAAGCTAAGGCCATTATGGACATGCCCCCACCTAAGAATATCATGAAATTTCGAGGATTGATTGGACGTCTGTAGTTTATTAGAAGATTCATATCTCAACATTCTTAGAGGTGTCATCCATTCTACCAATTGCTAAAGGCGGGGGTCAAATTTGAATGGAATCAAGATTGTCAGAAGGTCAATGAGGATTTGAAGGCTTATTTGTCCAATCCCCCAGTTCTACAACCTCCTATCCCTGGGAAACCCCTAATCCTATACATTTCTGTCATTGAGGACTCCCTAGGAGCTGTCCTGGCGCAAGTAGATGATGAAGGCAAAGAATAGGCAGCTTATTACCTCTCTAGGTTGTTTAACTCAGTAGAGGTCAAGTATACTGCCATGGAGAAGACTTGTGCCGCATTAGTTTGGATAGCTCAGAAGTTGAAATACTATTTCCTAGCCCACCAGGTTAGGCTGATCTCTAGAATGGATCCGATCCATTATCTCCTAGAAAAGCCCATCCTTTCTAGTAGGTTAGCCCGCTGGTAGAGCTTCCTCTCTTAGTTGGGTATCACCTTCGTCGTTCAGAAGGCAATCAAAGGATATGCCATCGTTGAGCATCTTGTCCATCTTCCTATTCCCTGCACTGACTCTATTCAGGATGAGTTTCCTGATGAGCATCTCTCTATCCTTACTCATCATCTCTTCTGTTCTCTACACTTCGATGGCACACTCAACTCGCAAGGTCGAGAGATAGGTGCTGTTCTCCTCACTCCTGAAGGGGTGATGATTCCTCTTGCGTATCAGCTCCACTTTCCTGCTACCAACAACATCGCTGAGTATGAAGCTCTCATGGCCAGATTGAAGCACGCCTATCTCTTAGGCGCGTGTTACTTGAACATCATAGGAGACTCTCAGCTTGTTCTGCAGCAAGTTTTATCCACTTATCGCACTCGTGACCCAAAGCTCAAGCCATATCAAGATTTGGTCATTCTCTTGGCTAGGAAATTTCACAAACTGATCTATATTCACACTCCTCGATCTCAGAATATCCTCGCCAATGCGCTAGCATCGCTTGCTTCCTCCTTATCTTTTCCTCTCAGTCAGAGCACTGAGACTATCATCATCCAAAAGCTGGACGCCCCTTCTCCTCAGGATCCTTGGTACGATAACCTTAGGAAGAATGTAGAGGCGAAGGCTGAGAAGAGAGATCTGAAGGAAGTCTCTTTGGCAAAATCAGAAGAGATTTTGGAAGAAGAAGAGTTGACATGGCATCATGAAATCGAGTTGTGTTATAGAGATGGATCATTCCCAGAAGGGGCAAGCGTTGAGCAGCGAAAGGCAATTAGAAGAGATGCCTTGATGTACACTATCATTGCTGGAGAATTGTACAGGCGCACTCTCGATGGGATACTCATGAGGTGCCTAGACAATGATGAAGCTTGGAAGGTGGCCGAAGCAGCCCACTCAAGCGAGTGTGGAGGTCATGTCAATGGCCAGGCTCTAGCAAAGAAGATCCTTAGGCAGGGTTAACATTTTAATTCACCTGCTTGCTTGTTTAGTGTGAGGTAGGGATCCACGTGGCCCCTACTAAGTCTGGCTGTGACTCACTCCCGCTCCTTTTCAGGTGATCAGTCCCAACCGTCCGCCAACGGTTCTCGTGATTTTGGAGACCGTGCGTAGAGTGCCAGCCGTCGGTCTGTCTTTTTGTCCGGGGTATGTCCCGTGTAGTGGTAGTCTTGTCTCTCCTTTCTGTTGTGGAACTTGTACATTCTTGGTTACTATTGTAAATCTGGACTAGTGTATATAAATACCACTCTGATATTTTAAACTGCTTCCGCATTATTCTATTAATTATTGGTAAAATTAATACTACGTGCCTGTGAATTCTAATTGCTAATACAATCCCTCGACAAACTCCACTAACCCTTCAGGGGCCTCATCAACCTCTTGGGTGACGTCCCCAGTTCTTGGTAGTGGTAGTCTGATATTTATATCGGGTTATCGGTACCCTGAACTCTGGGTCGTTACAGTTGGTATCAGACCAGTGTTGGGAAATTATATCAGGAGTTGAAATCCGCATTGGTCCAGAACAAGTCCCTTTGAGTCATCTGCTATTGGCTTAGGGTGTTTCTTGCGATTGCTGATGTGTTTCTCGTTGTCGTGCTTCCCTAGATTCAAGATGCCGCCTCGTAGGCGAAGAGCCCCAATTCCTCAGGATGAGGCTAGTGCTTCACCTGCTCCTACCGTATTGGTTCCTGACTAGGCTGCACCTGTTCCTATTCTGCCTGTGGAGTTGCCCGGTGGTCGTGGACGAGCGCTGAAAGAATTTCTGTTGTTCCATCCACCGACGTTCAAGGGTCAATCAGACCCGGAGGCAGCGAGGGAGTGGTTGGATGCCACTGAGCGCATTATTCAATGTATGGATTGCGTCGAGGATGAAAGGGTTATGTTGACTTCTTATCAGCTTCAAGGTACCATATGCACGTGGTGGACCACGGAGTGGGAGGTTGCCTTCCGTTCCCGTCTGCTTCGACAGATCATATGGGCAGAGTTCGTTGCTACATTCGAACGTCTCTACACTCTAGTCTACCTGAAGTTAGCCAAGATGTACTAGTTTCTGGAGCTGACGCAGGGCAAGATGTCAGTGCCACAATATCGAGACAAGTTCATTGAGTTGGGTCGGTATGCGCCCCACATCTTTGCTGATGAGAGCGTAAGGACTCAGCAGTTTCTACGTGGACTAAAAGCAGAGTTGAGCCTGCCGTTATTCACTACTCATGTAGCTGAGTTGGATTCTGCATACCAAGCTGCCATTGCGCTAGAGTTAGAAATGGTGAGGACTCGAGGACTTCCATAGACTGGGATGGTTCAGTCGGCCGTGTAGCATCAGCCGCTCCACCAGTCGCCTGTTCTAGGAGCTTCTCTCGCTTTCTCTGCTACCGATGGTACTTCCTTCCCGCAATCTTAGGGCAAGGGATTCTGATTTAAGAAATCCAAGAAAAAGAGGTTCGATCAGTCGGCATTTTCTGATCTGAGTCAGCAGTCCATTTCCTCTGTTTGACAGCGTCAGGATTTTTCTGCTTCTCAGTTGAGGCTATGTTCCAAGTGTGGTGGTAGCCATCCGGGTGTGCCGTGTTCTCTGCCGATTGTCTGGTATCGCTGCAATCAGCCAGGGCACATCTCCTGAAACTATCCGTTGAGGCCGCAGACGGTGCAGTTCTCGTAGACTTCTCAGTCGCAGCAGTCGCAGTTTCATCTTCCTCTGCCGCCTCAACCTCAACTGTTCCACCTACCAGTTCCCGCTCCTTCCCAGCAGTCGTCTGCAGCTAGCCGTCCGCCGAGAGCTAGAGTTACTCACATCACTCGTGCGGAGGCGTTGGCGTCTAATCTGATCGAAGGTACGATTTTGATTTATGGTGGTTCAGTGCATGTTCTTTTCGATTCGGGTGCGACCCATTCTTTTGTCTCTGAGGATTTTATTGCTCATGTCGAAGGCCCGATGAATGAAGTTGCCTGTGAAATGCTTGTGGAGTTATCGTCTGGCAATTACATATCCACTCCTCTGTGCCTGTAAAATTCTCCAGTTCTAGTCAGTGGTCAAAAATTACCGGCGAGGCTTTACAAATTACAGTTGGCCGAGTATGACATGATTCTAGGTATGGATTGCCTGAAACTTTATGGCGCCATGGTTGACTGCCGTCTCAAGCGAGTCTATTTCATGCCACGCGGAAAGTCAACATTCTATTTCCAAGGTATCTGTTTCTGTTTCATTCAGTTGTCTTTTTTGTCGGTAAGGTGTGTCGTGTTGTCAGTTTCCTCCTTATCTTTTCATCTAATTTTGAGGATGAAATTTCGAAAGGGGGGCAAAGTCCGTGTAGGTATAAACAAAGTCCATGGATGTTTGATGAAGTCCGTGCATACTTGATGAAGTCCGTGCATACTTGATGAAGTCTGTGCATATTCTGGGGTAAGTCCGTGCATATGCACGGGGTTTGGGATGAAGGTCCATGCAGGTTCTAGGGTAAGTCCGTGCATATGCACGGGGTCAAGGCCAAGGTTCGTGCATATGCATGCGGTTGAGTCCATGCATGGTTGGGGTAAGTCCGTGCAGCGGTTGGGCAAGTCCGTGCGTATGCACGGGGTTTGGGATGAAGTCTGTGCTCGTTTTGGGGTACGTCCGTGCTTATGCACGGGGTTTGGGATGAAGTCCGTGCACGTTCTGGGGTAAGTCCGTGCATATACACGGAGTCAAGGGCAAGGTTCGTGCATAGGCATGGGGTTGGGTCCATGCATGGTTGGGCAAGTCCGTGCATATGCACGGGGTCAAGGGCAAGGTCCGTGCATATCCACAGGGTCAAGGGCATGCAGTTTGGATGAAGTCCATGCAGCTTTTGGACGAAGTCCATGAAGGTGTATGCGGCCAAAGACAAAGTCCGTGCAAGTCTAAGAGTGAGTCCATGTAGTGCAAGTAAGGTCCATGTATGTTCATGCAAGTCCGTGTAGGTTTGGACAAAGTCCATGTAAGTCTTGGGCTAAGTCCATGCAAGGTCCGTGCAGGAGCGTGCAAGGTAGGAACGAGGTCCATGCAAGCTTGGGTAAGCCCGTGCAGGGTCCATGCATGCTAGGGGTTAAGTCCATGCAATGCTAGGCAAAGTCCATGCATGTTTGGGGTTAGGTCCATGCAATGCTGGGTAAAGTCCATGCATGTTATGGGTTAAGTCCATGTAATGCTGGGCAAAGTCCATGCATGTTTGGGGTTAAGTCCATGCAATGTTGGGCAAAGTCCATGCAAGGTCTGTGCATGTGGGAGCTTAAGGTCCATGCAGGGTCCGTGCACGCAAGGCCAAGGCCGGTGTAGGTGGGGGCTATGCATGGGTAAGGTCGACGCAGGTGGGGCTATGCCGGGCTAGGATGCCAAGGAATGGCTGGGGTGCATCGGTGGAGGTTGGGATGAAGAGTGTGCCGGGGAAGGGGCCAGGAAGGGCCTGCCGGCAAGGCTCTAGAGGGTGTACCGGTGAGGGGCCTGGGAATGGCTGTGCTAGTCAAGAAAGGATGGCATATCGGGAGGGAAGTTGGAGCGTGCCGTCGAAGAGGTTTAAGAGTATACCGGCGAAGGGGTTTAAGGGCATGCCGTGGAAGGATTGGGAGGGTGCACCGGGGAAGCACTTGGAGGGCCCACTCCTCTTCATTCCTTTAAGGCCTTTCTTTTCTTCTTATCTTCTTCTCTCCCCCCACCCTTTTGATTGATTTTCTGTATAGTTCATGAGGGTCCCCTCTCTCTGTCTCTTAACCATCCTCTGTTCCTTCCTCCTTCTAGTACGAGTGTTCAAAGTACTCAGCCATTGTTCTCTTCATGTTACCCCCAGTTCTTTTGCCTTAGTTAAAGTATTTTATTATTGATTATTTCATTTGCTTGTTGCTCCCTTTTGTCCTTATCATATTATTATTTCTGACAAAAATTTGGCAGCATCTCCCCTTGACCCGGACGTAAGGGAGATACGGGGAATGCGCCCACATGGAGTGGCAGAACCTAACAATTAGAGGTGGACATCCAAAGACGACGGCACCTCTGATGAAAACCTCAGAAAACGTGAAGGGAGTGGCGAGTGGGAGACAACTCTAAGGCTGGCCACAAGTGTCAAGAGTAAAGGGCAGGGACTGGCTGCAAATGCTAGGGGTGAGGCACAGGGTGGAAGGCAGGGTTTAAAGTGTTAGCGATGGGGCTTAAAGGTGGACCGGGCAAGGCAGGCCGGAGGGAGCCGAGCTGCACCGGTGAAGGGTCTGGCCAAAGGGCTGTACCGCTGAGCGAGGCATGGGGCGCACCGGTAGAGAGGGATTGGCTGAGGGTGTGCCGGTGAAGGGGAAGCTGGGTGTGTACCGATGAAAGGGGAGCTGGGTGCTGAGGGTGCACCGGGCAGGAGTTGTGCCGGTGAAGGGCGGACCATGGAAGGCTTCGAGGGGGCTGTACCAGTGAATGGGTGAGCCATGGGCGTGCCGTTGAAGGGGTGTAGAGGGTGTACCGGGCAAAGACCAAAGGGCTCACACCGCTGAAGAGGCTGTACCGGTGAAGGTGCTGGCGGGTTGAGTGTATCAGGCAGGAATGGGGGGTTGTGGGTTGTTGGCCAAAGAGGCAGAGGTGCACCTGGTTGAGGGCAACTCAGGGGAGTGAAGGCCAAGGTGCTTTTCACTATGTTTCTGTATTTCAGATTTGACAGTTTTTATAGCTTCATATTTTTCAGAAACAAGATCAATTTCCTTTTACAATTCATGAAATCTTACCTTGAATTCATCCAGATTCTTGTTAGCTTGTTCAAAATGATCTTGGAGGTTTTTATTCTCAATTTCCAAGGAGCTTAATTCTTCTAATTTTTTCTTCAGATCCTCATTTTCTTTTTTCAGACAACTTCCCTCCTCGACAACACTATTCAATTTTTTCTTTAGCATTTTGTAGTCCTTTGTTTGACAGTTAAATTTATCTAGTAAATCAGCATAAGCATCCTCCCAGTCATCTATAGTGTATTGTTCAAAAGGATTGCTTACCTCAGTGTCTGTGTCGGCCATCAGACACAGTCTTTCCTCTTCTTCTTCAGAAGAACTTCCTTCAACATCCTCCTCCTCATCGCTCCACGTGCAGATCATTACTTTGGGCTTTTTCTTCTGCACCTTAGTATTCTTTTTCAAAAGATCTGGGTAGTCACTTTTCATATGACCAGGCCTGCGACAGTGAAAACGGGTAAGCTTGTCAGTGGCCATGAATTTGCCAGATTTAGAATTAAAATTCCTACCCGATGATTGTGACCTTCCTTTCCTAAATGTCTTGCCCTTGGATCTCAGGAATTGTTGGAACCTACGAGTCAGCATGGCTTGCTGCTCTTGATCAAGATCTGAGAAGTTTTCAAATTCCTCACTACTACTACTACTGCTATTTCCACCTCGAGACACTTTGAGAGCAATGTTCTTGCCCTTCTTACTTGTTTCTTCACCATTGCCTTTCAGGTTGATTTCATAAGTCATCAGGGATCCGATTAATTCAATGACAGTCATTTTAGACAAATCCCTGGACTCCTCTATGACTGTGGTCTTAGTGTGCCACAATGGAGTCAATGACCTGAGAATTTTCCTAACGAGATCTACTTCTGGGATCTGTTTCACTAGACCCTTGAGGCTGTTCGTGATCAACGACAGCCTAGCATATATTTCGGTAATAGTCTCCTCAGAATTCATTTTAAACAATTCATACTTAAAAGTTAGCATGTTACCTTCGTAGCTTTGACCTGGGATGTACCTTCAAACATGAGCTCTAGTTCATCCCACATTTTCATTGCTACCTTGCAAGCTAATATCCTTGCATACTCCTCTGGGTGGACTGCGCATTGCGTTATGTTTAGTGTTTAGTGCCATCCAATTCAAGGTGGAAAGCCTGATTTGTTCCTTTGACCATGTATCGTCATCGTCGGGAAGCTCGAATGGTCCTGAGGTTATCACTCTCCAGAGTTCATGACTGTTCATTCGAAGGAACACTTCTATCTTATTCTTCTAGTAAAGATAGTTAACTCCATCAAAGAATGGAGGACAGTTAATTGAATGTCCCTCGATAATGAAGCTGCGAGGAGTGTTAGTTCCAGGTCTACCCTGGTCATTGGACCACATGTTGGATAACCGGCTCTGATACCAATTGATAGACTGAATGATAGATATAGAAGGGGGGATGAATATGTCTGTCTCTAAAAATTAATACGTCCCAATGAAAACTACGTTGAAATAGCTAATAGAACAACGACAGTTCTAAGAAAGTCTTGTGTATGGAATGGGCCTTCCTTCAAACATGTAAAAAGCATAAGAGGGATGAAGTAGTGACAAAACAACCAATCAACATAATAGAGTCAGGAATTAACAACCAGGCCAGCAAACCATCAGATGGAACACGGGAGGTTTATAGTGGTTCGATCAGACCCAAGGTCTACTTACGTCCACTCCTTCACTCAAACCAAGTGAAGCACCTTGCTTATCCAAGCAAACAATCACAGCAGACTTAGTCTCCAACAGCGGTTGTCACACAGCTTGCCCCTAGGGAAACAAATCCCTAGAACCAGATCCTGCAACCCACAGAACCTGAGATCTGGCCTTGCCACCTGCAAGTCCAGAACCAGAGGACAAATCCTCCCTTCCTCCACACCAGAGGGAAACCATGAGTGTAACACCCTGGATTCTTTTGGATCTATTCGGAGAGCTTTCGGACCGCTTTTGTGGGTCCTGAGTTGTGTTTTACGATCCACGCAGATTTTTCTCTCCTACAAGTTACGGAACCCAGTGGTAAGTTTATTGTTGAGTTCATCGACTCGAGGATGCTACAGTTGCATTATGCTCTTTCCGAGGATTGTTCATACTATTTTTTCATATTTTTCTAAATTAGTGAATTTTTGGGAGAAAAATTAGATTTTTTAAAAATTAGAAAATTCCTAATTTCCTTTTTCTTTTTTAACCCTCTCTCCTCTCTCTCATTCGCAAACACCCCATTCTAGCTCTCATTCTCTCCCTCCCACACCTTGGAACACCTCCTCCCAGACCCCCTCACAGCTAGGGGTCACCCCCGTACCCATCCACCCCACTTCCCCTCCCATAAACTCCATTTTCCCCCCATCATCTTCAATCTACAGTTCTCAGTTCGGAGGTAGCAGAGAACCAACAGATTGCAGAGGAAGCTGCAACATCATCCAGGCGATTCAGGGGGCACAAGAGCTACATCTGGAAGCATCTTCGAGTCATCTTTGCAACGGCGGTCGTCTCGTCCCGTTCTGAGTTCGTGGCTGTCCGGGGGAGGCAATCTACTCCGACTGCGTAGAAGGGTCCTGATCAGCTTCCAGAGACGGCTTGTAGTAGCTGCCACGCCTGTCCATCTGAAGATCTGGAGGCGGAGTTCGACCGGGACCTTCTACTGCGAGTCTCCCTCCTCCTCCAAGAAGCGGAGCTCCATTCGGCAACCTGAGTGATTTCTTCTCCCTTTTCTCCCCAGAGTGCGCAGTTCTATCCTCCCTGGGACTAAACTGGCACCCTGTTAGTGTTTGCGCTGCTGCGACTTACTCCAACATTGGCTGGCACCCCCATGGGTCCCATTTCGACGACAACTCATCAATGGTTCCAACGCCATTGACCGTGCTCAATTTGAAGTTCGGACAGCTCGTGGCGGCTTCATCTTCCAGATGCTGCGGTGCTGAGACAGTCCCAACCAGAGAACAGAGCCTCTGCTTCCAGTTCCACCACAACCAGCACTGGCTTCCAAAGCTCCTACCAAAATTCTAGCACCTTCCTGGGCCAACCTAATAAATTTTGGCACTGGTCCCGTGTGGACGTCAAAAAAATGACGGCGAGGATCCCACGGCACCTGCGGCACTCGCATTTACGTGCGAGTTGAAGGCGGGAAGGCCGAATAAACCCATACTTCGTTCGGCCAGGATGAGAACTCACTCGGCAGCCCGCTACCCATTACGGGAGCCCCCGGGTAAAAGATATCCACCATCGGCCATGTCGGGAGGTGAATCGAAGAAAAGCCAGGGATTTCGGCACACTATCGACTTATGCTGGAAGGCACGCAAAGCCGCGGATCGAAGGCTGAGAATGACAAATGAAACATTCCAGATGCCATGCGTTGCAACTAAAATATCCCGGGAGTGCCGGAACTCATATAAAGGGTTGCGACTTCGAAATGAATCCGTTCGGCGCTTAAAATGACACGAAGAGGCCTTAAAACGGCGCGATAAGACCCTTAACGGCGCGCCCCAAACCGGCGCGCCCCTCCCCTTTTGTTGCATTGAAACGGTGCGCCCCTTTAGCTTAGCTTACCCGGCGCGCTCCTGTTGAAGAGGGGCCACCCCTTTTAATGCTTGAAACGACGCGCCCCTTTTTGATGGTTGAAACGGCGTGCCCCTTTGTGATGCATTGAAACGGCGCACCCCTTTGTGGTTAAAACGGCGCCGTAACAACTCATGCCGTCATCAATGCAGCCCTGCAATCGCCGAACGGCCATTCCAGGCCGGCTGCCCACGTCCCTGCAAAGCATGGCAATAGAAACGTGGCGAATGTGGAAGGGTGACAGCGTAACCGGCGCGACATGGGCTCTCTGGCGCGCTCACCTTCGAACAGAGGTTTTGGGTGCTTGGCCTATATATAGGCCAAGCATTCCATGGAAGAAAAGACTCTCTCTCTCCCATGGCTGGCTTTCCGGCGCGCAAGGAAAAGAAGAAGAAGAAGAAGAAGGAGAAGAAGAAAAAGAAGAAGAAGAAGAAGACTCCCCCCCCCATGCCGGTAAGGTGAAGAAGAAGAAGAGGGAGTGGGAGAGAAGAGAGGTGAGTCATAGGGGGAAGAGCTTGTGCTCTTTTCCCCTCCCCGGTCGATGTATTCTCTCCCCCTTCACGATTTATGCTTCTCTTCTATCAAGAGATGAATCCTCTTTGTTTCAAAATCTTCCCCATTTATGTGGATGAATAAAAGAAATGGCATTTTTTTACAAGCTTTGCATTATTGGCTCCGATCCTTGCTTCCTTTCCTCGTTCCCCGATCATCCGAGGGCCATTGAGGTTCGCCTCTCCATGGCGTGATCCTCAAAGAAACCCCGTCTATGGATGAACATTCATGCCCCTTGTGGCAAATAGTCGTCCCGTCTCGAAGATTCATCGCTCGTGAACCGTGTTCACTCTTGAAGGCTAGCCCTCGAGTGCTCCATGCTCGCATATGGGCTAACGGGCCACCGCGAGACCGCTCCGCATGTTGGGAGTTCACCATCGGAGCAATCCGTTGGGTGGCTCTCGCTTCTCCCTTTGACAAGCCCCGGTTTGCTATTCTTCTTATAAACCTTTTTATTGCAATGTTGCCGGTAGGTGCTCCTCGGCCACAGGAGGGGCATAGGACGCAAATGAAAAAGGGGACCGTCCCCTTGCGGCGTATAACCACCCGATCTATATCCAGGCATGCTTCGGAGGCAACTGATCAGCTTGTGGATATATCATCCAGCAGCTCCGCCACCGTTTCTGATTCGAGGGAGGAGGAATTGGACTTTAGTGAAAGTGAGGAAGAAGCTTCCAAATCTATGGAGGCACCGCTCAGATTGACCAAGGGTCTCCCACCATTCCAGCCTCCCAAGCTACTGGTGCCATTCTCCGAAGAGGAAACCCATGAGGAGTTTGCTGGTATCGATACAAAGGTGGATATAACTCCTCCTTTCATCGCCCCAACCACAGAGCTTTTATCTCCCCCACAGTCTTTCGAGGATATAGACTTCGCCCTGAGAGTGAGTCTCCTTTATTGTAACTTTATAGATTCTTTCTTGTACGTCGCTCAGTGCTGACTCGATTCTGGTCCAGGATTCTGTGGGTGCCGATCAAGTGCCACCCTCGGCCCCTGAGGCTGCTTCATTTAAAGCCCCGACTGTCGCATCAACTCTAATGGTAACCTCTGCAGGGACGACTGGAGTAATTCAGCCTGTGCCGGTAAGAGTGTAATCTGCCACTAACACGACATCATTAGAGCAGGGGGCCCTAAGGGAAGGTTCTGCTCTGACCGGGGCCTCGGAGCTAAGGGCGGAGGCCGACCCAGCCAGGGGATCTGCATTTGTTCCTGCTGCGGTGATGACCATTGCACCTGAGTCCACGGTGCCCGCAATAGCATCTATGTAAACTGAACCTCTGTCTCCTCAAGCCATGGCCCCTGGGGCCTTATTATTGAAAGACGTAGCTACCGCAGAAGAGGCGGCCGAGCAGGAGGCAACCATTACAGAAATTGGTTTACTACCGATAATCAGCCCTGAAGTAGCTCCCATGCCGGAGACCCATGAAGAGACAGCCCCAGCACTCACCAGCTCTCCTCCTATGAGTGTTCAAGCAGTAGCCCCTGGGGAGGTGGCGGTGGAGGAGTCCTCAGTTCCGCAAGTAGTTATAGAGAAAATTCAGTCAGACCTTCCAGTAGATCTCCCGTCTTCTTCCTCCCGACCAGACGTCGCACTGTAGGCAGACATTGACAGCGTGGTGACCTTTAAAGTAGCCCCATCTATTTCCCTCGGCTTTGCTTCCTCCGAGAGCTTCGTCTGGGAGAATCTGGACATGCTACGCCAGTCGGTTGAATCTCAGCTCGGACTAACTTATCCGCAATTGAAGGAGATAGCCAACCGTTTCACCGCTGGTTTGCAGGCAATGGGCTGTCCCTTGGAAACATGGGCCCAACGTGTCTTGTTACTGTTAAAATTTGTGCACCGCCGGGATTTCCTGGCGCGTGTTTCAACTGACAGGCTGGTGGCTCTGAGGCTGTAGAAAGCAGAGTGCAGGTCCGAGTTGGGGAAGATAAGTTTTGTCCTTCAGGAGCGTCAAGGCTAGCTGGAGGCTTTGACTGAGCGGGAGCAATTTATACATGACCGGATAGGCGTGCTTGAAGCGGAGTTGAATGACCTCCAGGCTGAGTTGCCGGGGGTAAGGACCGCCCGGCCACAATTTGCCGAAGAGATAGCTCTGCTGGAGGGACAGGTGGCATCTCTTCAGGACGAATCCGTCCGGCTCCAGGAGGAGGAGGCTCGTCTACATGAACTAGGATCTGCTCCATATGTAGGCCTCTTAGATTTTGAAGACATATTTCGGCGTCCGTAGACGTCATTTCCTTGTACACGCCTCCCTTGAGGATAGCATTTGTATCTTCTTCTCATGATATTCCTAGGTCATGCAAGGTAAAGTAAATCGAGAATTATAATGGCACGAATGATAACTATAAAGCGGTAAATAAGATGCTAGATACATTCATGAAGTGTAGAGACAATGATAACAAGGGAGTATAGTAAGAACTTTCATGGCGAGATATCAAGTACTTCTCGTGATATTCATGAGGTAACAATAACAATTTTCTCTCTGTGACGAGCATTATCACGAGAGTGGTTAATGACCCTAGTACAATCTTCTTTTTATGACGACATTATCACAAGAGCTTTCATGTAACTGGTACTATGAAGGAATGACCTTACTTTAAGGGGTGCTCACGACGCTATGATTGTCTCTCATAGATTAGCACTAGGTAGACTTTGGTCATACACTTAGGAGTTCTCACGACTTTATGACTACCCCGAAATGTCGTTAACCAAGTTGGTGAATACTAGCACCCGATCGTCATAATACCGATATGTACCAAACAACGGCCACCGAACTAACCTCGGCACCCAACTACTCCAACCAAAGACAGGAGGGCAAACTCTGAACTGGAGAAGTCAGAAGCCTATCGAACCGTCGACACGACGCTAGTCTTCCAAAAGAAAACCTGCAAGGACGACACAGAAAGCCTAGGAAAACCTAGACAAACGACCGACACCGACGACAGACAACACGACGAGGACGTCATGCAAACTGCTACCTGCACAGCCTAGACGCTGTGCAAGCAACAGACACTGACCTCGGGTGTAGCCATAGAAGGGCTAACCTGGAAGGTCACGACGCACGAGAAACGTAGAGAGTCATAGAACATGTGACTCGAAAGAGGAGCGGCCAACTGTGTCCACTGACATCTTACGCTGCACCATGACTCACTCCACAAGTACCTCGACAACCATCCAATAGTGGACCACCCACTGAGAAAAGGCCAAGTCACAGGTCCACGTGGAAACCACCACTGTAAGATCCAGTCAGGGTTACGCCCGTCGACGTGAGTCCAACGGCCCTGACTCCGTGTGCACACACTGGCTATAGACCATATAGAGAATATAAAATGGGATGAAAAAGGGCCGCTTTAAAGACTATGCAACAAAAGGGAGCTGAATGCTTGAGAGAAGTTGACCTAAATGGGCTGTAAGTCGACTCGGAAGGCGGAAGTTGATAAAATAAGCTCTAGTGCTCTAAGAAATCATGATCTCTAAGGCTCAAACAAAATAGAACAATGAAATGAGCTCGAAATCTACCCAAGGAAGACTCCAAGACCATGGTTAATTTGGGACATCAAAAATGATGAATAGGAGAAATGACTCAACTTGTGGGCTAAAAATGGGTGTCAACAATCTGTCTAAGGCACGGACTAAGATCTGTGCATGTTCCATGCATGTCTAAAGTCTGTGCAGACATTTGTCCAGTACATTAGTTCATGCACATGCTCAAGTCCGTGCATACGTAGTGTCCGTGCATGTTTATTCCAGCATGTAGAAGTCCATGCATATACAGTGATACCCCGTGCATGTTTTGGGCCTTGCAACCCCGTGCATGCACAGTGGTACTCTGTGCATGTTGTGTTTTACAAGTCCATGCACTGTAGCATCGAGCATATGTGCTTGAGGTCCGAGCATATTCATCCAAGGTCTGAGCAGGTCTGAGCATATCCAATTGAGTTCGTGCATATGTCTCCATGGATATTAAGTCCTTGCACGTTCACATAAGGTCCGTGCACATTTTGGACTTAGTCTTATTGCTGCTGGGTTGCATCTCAAGTCCGTGCATGTCTTCATGGAGTCCATGGAAGCCAAACCCCGTGCACATCCTGGACTTAGTCTATTGCTGATTGGGTTACATCCCAAGTCCGTGCATGCCTTCACAATGTCCGTGCACGTCAAACCCCGTGCATATTTTCTGTTGTGTGCAACTGGTGTTTTAGTCCGTGCATGTTTTGACATAGCTTTGTAAAAACATGCATCCGTGCACATTTTGAGTCAGCATTCGCAAAACTTGCATTTGTGCATGTTTTGCCCTGCTACACAAAGCCCTCTAC
Organism: Amorphophallus titanum; assembly: GCA_024336825.1. NCBI lineage: Eukaryota > Viridiplantae > Streptophyta > Magnoliopsida > Alismatales > Araceae > Amorphophallus > Amorphophallus titanum. Next base: position 2,309,117 of record JANBPO010000587.1, on the reverse strand, counting down.
CTGCTATCAAGTCCATGCATCATCGTATTAGTCTTGCATATTCGAGCATACACTGTTATACAACCTCTGCAAGTCTGTGCATTTGCATCATGCCTCTCTTAGCAAGTACGAGCATTCATCAACGCCCATGCACATTCTGGTTCGCTGCATGTCGGAGCATGTTCGAGCACATACACTAGCAAGGTCTGAGCACACAACAACGTCCGTGCACTTTTGCTTGTTGCTTGTCAGAATCTGAGCATACACTGTACCAAAGACAGTGTATGTTCTCTGTAAGTCCGAGCACACTGGATTTTATCCAACCCCGTGCATGTTTGAAGTCAGAGCAGACACTGTAGCTAGCCAGTGTAAGTCTGAGCAGGTTTGTGTTATAACTGCCTTAGCTACAGCAAGTCAGATCAAGTACTCTGGCAGTCAGTTTAAATGCCATAAACATACTCTGTGCATACCCCATGCATCTTTCTTTTGTTTAGTATATTTTTAACTAAACTAATGTTTGTTTCTGTGTTGACAGGTAATGTCTCGTGGAAAATAAGGGTGGCACGTGATCCAAGGTTGGATGCAGTGCCTGGATCGTGACACGTGTAAAGCGGCATGGTGAGATGCTGCCTCGTGTCAAGGTTTTAGGGTGGGACTTTGTGGAAGACACGCGCCCTTTCTGCTGCTGGTATAAAATGGAGTTTTTCACCTTCTTGGAGAAGATGATCGTGCATAATTTCTAGAAGAGTAGAAGCAGAGAAGTGTGAGTGCGATCCAGAGAATCTTCTATCTTCAGGCGAAGAGGGGAAGGAGTTGCGTGACGCTTTCTGCCAAGGATTCTTCTCACAAGGGATGGAAGGCCCAATTTTTTTGGGTGTGCTCGTCGAAGGGCGGCGTCTCTTAGGGTTTCTCGATGGTGCCAAACTTCCATCCGTCTATTCCTCCGAAGTAGGTGGTGGTTTTCTCAGAGTTGGAAGAGGAGATAAGGAATCTCTAGGAGCATCGCCAATCGACCGCTGAACTGATGACGGTGGCAAACATTGAGGGATATCCTTCCCGGACGTTGTCATCCGATGGTAAGATCTTTAGTGCCTCGTACTATGCTTCTGTGTCGGGTAAGTGGGCCTCTTTCTGAAGATTTGGCTTTGGCTGCTCAGATTCGAGGCAGACAGCTAGTAAGGGGGAGTAGCCGCTGGAGCCGGGGACCACCGATTTAGGGGAGACGCCTACTCTGAGTGAGCCCCGAACTTCCGAGGGTCCCTCCCGTACCCAGGATAAGGGCAAGCAGAAGGCTCAGGATGACGTCCCTGAGCACCGCGGGTCCAAGCACAAGGAACCTGGCGAGCCTTTGATGTTGTCTTCCATGAAGGCCTTGCTCACAGAGAAGAAGCAATCGAAGAAGGTGGAGGCTACCCTTCCGGTTGAAGAGTAGGCCTGCCTGGTTGAGGGGACCTCGATCGAGGAAGTCTGCCAATCCAATCTCCCACTTACCGGGCCAGAGGTGGCTACCGCTGGTGGGGAGGTTGTCGCCAAGCCTGCCAGTCTGCAAGTAGAGGTGGCTGATTCTGAAGTCGTCACCAAGCCTGCCAGTCAGCAGGCAGAGGTGGCCGGTTCTGAAGTCCTGGCCGAGGCTGAGGGGGCTCGGGGTGAAGCATCGACCCTGCTCGAGCCGAGTGAAGTCGTGCCAAGAATGGGGATGCTCAGAGGGGGCACTCAGGTTGCGGCTCACCCAGAGAGGACTCTCCCTCCTCCGACTGGTGTCCCGACCGGTCAGACTTCTCTGTTCCAGAGGTGTCGATCTTTGACACCCTCGCTAGTTCAGGATGAGTTCAGGCGTGGTCCTCCCTCCTTGCTTTTCGAGAGGGTGATGGAGGGTGGCCTTATCATGGCCCAACTGGGGGCCGAGATAGCCAATTTCTATGCTCGACGGGAGAGTGAAGATAGTCTCTCGGGTCCTCGTTGAAGCCGGTCGGAGGGTTGAGCAGCTATCCTCCAAGCTCGAAGTCTCTCGGCGGGAGGCTGCCTCATTGCGAGCGCAGGCTCGATCGAGCCAGGAGGAGGCTCGGGTACTGGCTGAGCAGCTGACTCAGGCTCGTTACATGGTTGACCTGAAGAGCAGGCTCCTGGAAGTGGAGTGCCAAGCTCAGGTCGAGTGTCTTGAGCAACTGAGGGCCGAGTGAGAGGTGCTAGATATCCAGGTTAGAGAGGCCGAGCGCGGGCAGAGTGAAGCCGAGGTCATGCAGGCCGAGGCTGAGGTGAAGCTGGCCGAGGCTGAGATGAAGTTGCTTGGGGCCGAGCGGAGGGTGGCCAAGCTCAGAGCGGAGCAAGCTGAGGCGGAGGCGATCGATCTATATAGAAGCTCAGAGGGCTACCACATAGCCCTCCAAAAGGCCATCTTCTGGTATTATGAGCTAGGCTACCGACGGGGGTTGCGAAAGGGGTTCGCCCAAGGCTTCCATCAAGCAACCTCCCTGGCCCAGCAGTAGGTGTTTGATGAGCTCGATTTTCCTTCCAGGTGACGTTATGACTTGGATGAGGATGCCACAGATTCTCCCTCTTCGACGTCAAGTGAAGGGGGAGCAGGGATGCTACTCCTTCATCAGAGGAGTCGCCAACTCCGGCTACCTCGGGGGGGAACACGATCGGGGTAGTTCCCACACAGGTGGGGTCAGTGCCCGAACCGGCCGCCACTGAGGATGCCAGAGGCAGATCTCCTGGCATTGAAGACTCTTCGCTCGTCGGGCCTCAAGACACTGAGCCTCGAGGAGGTCCTCCTATCTTCACAGACTAGGAGGGACATGAGCTGGATGTACTAGTTCTTTCTCTTTTTGAACGTTGCCATGTAAAAACTCTTTCTTTCTATATACAATGGCATTGATTTCCAGAATCTAAGTTGTCAATTTCTTACCGCATTTAGCGTGACTTGACCATCGTATCTGTGGTTGCCAGAAGATGGAGATTTGGTGCGTTTCACAGGTCTCTTGCGTGCTGATTGGCTGGATGGCCGATGTGGCACTGGCGCTTTCTCGCGTTTTCGCTTTCCATGCTTTGACTGAATTATCCTTTTGTGTATCCCCATGAGAGTAGTCACTTCAAGAAAATAGACTACAATTCAAATAAACTTTCTCCGAGATAAATTCACGCATCATCAAACGTCTATACTCTATATACCATTTCAGAGGCTTGCTCCCTAGAAACACCAGTCAAAGTATGGTATAGATAGAAAAGGATACAGTACATTAGAATCGAGACACTATCTCCATAAAAGGTGAAGCCGATGACATGTTTTTCTTGAGTTTATGACAGGATGACAAAAGTTCTTGATAGTTGTTTATTTGAAGTAGAGAGGAAGTATAAGTATAATACTATGTTACGGGTGGGTGATGTGAGCACCCAGAGGGAGTGTGAGTCTCTCAGCCAACTAGACTTGCCAGTGACTTTAGTCCCACATTAGATTCTACAAAGAGTTGGACCGGCTTATAAGAAAAGGAATCCCCTACCTAAATGCCTAGGTTTTGGGGAAGGATAGATGATTCCTTACAAATGGTGTCTGAGCCCAACCTTTGTCGGCCTAATGTGGCGTATCAATACACCATTTATCTGCTGCGCATGAATGGGCATAACCTCCATCGGCACCTAGCCGACGAGGGCGTCGTCCTTGTAAAGGGGGAGGTATTGTTACGGGTGAGTGGTGTGAGCACCCAGAGGGAGTGTGAGTCTCTCAGCCAACTAGAGTTGCCAGCGACTTTAGTCCCACACTAGATTCCACAAAGAGTTGGATCGGCTTATAAGGAAAGGAATCCCCTACCTCAATGCCTAAGTTTTGGGGAAGGATAAATGATTCCTAACATACTATTGAATACTCAGGCATTACTTCAGCTGAAACCTAAAATTAAAAAAAAAGGAAAATGGATGCACAGCACAGCCCCTAATTTTGTCATGAAAACGCGAATGCATCCACTAGAAAGAGGAGTACCTTGAAAATCACCGGTACATACAACGCAAATATTCATCATCTCATCAACTAGTTAATAGGATAAAACATCACCTCACCCATCAAATCGCCAGAAAAAGAAGAAGACGGAGATTAAAAAAAAAAGTTCGGCATGAAACTAATATAGCCAACACGATTTACCATCGGACTTCTCTTACAAAAGAGGTTACGACTACTTGGCCAGAGAGGTTAAATTGTAAGAAAAAAAGCACCTTTTAGCGCGCTTTGGATCAATGGCAGCCAGCTCCGCCAGTTTATCAGCCGGCATTGCCTTCTTAGCCTCCACCACTTCCACAAACACGCCCTCCGCCCTGGTCACCATCGATCCCATCATGATCGACCCATCCACCGAGTTGCTGTGCCGATGCTTATGTCTCGGCATCGTAGAAGCAGCCGCAGCGGCCGTCAGGGAGCCCGCCCCAGCGGCATTGTCGCCCTTCGCCTCCTCCGCTCCCCCCATCGTCGCACCCGCCACAGACGCAGCCTTCTGATCTCGACAACCCCCATGCCCACCGTCTGGCCTGGATCCTCCCCCCTCCAGCTTGCATCCTATCTTCTCAATATCCATATAGGTGCAGAAGAGATCGTCCTCCGACCCGATCTCGTCGAACCCCGACGAGAGCGTGTCGCTGGAACCCAGGTCGAGGTCCTCCGGGAACCGGAAGGCGAGCTCGGACTGCGCCCGGCGGTGATACGGCGAGCGCATGGAGGACGAGCAGGGGGCGGCATTGACGCCTCCGAACGCGGCCGGCTGCGCCGCCCCCGCCGGCGGCGGCGGCACGGGCGACCCATTTCTGGAGCAGAGGGCGGGGTTGGGACTAGGGCTAGGGTTTGGAGGATCTGGCGTTCCCGCTGGCACCTCCTGCCCTTCCATGGCCGAGCGAGCGAGCGAGAGAGAGAGAGAGATTTCCAACGGTACCAGAATGGAAGTTTCTACCGTGAGACGAGGAAGACGACCAATAAGGTGCCGGCGCCCACAGGGTTCGCATTTTAGATCGGGGGGTTCTGACCGCCCGATTGGATGGACTCTGAAATGGGCCTCTCATGGACGTTGATCTGATGGACCCTCGCAATGTGGGGGAGTCACCGACTGGGGAGCACGTTAATATGGCGGGAGGCCCCTCCAATTCCACAAGACCTAACCTGGTCAGGGCATCGTGGGCGTGAGATCTTGGCCGTCCAATCGGATATTCGCGATGGGAGATCGGAGCTTTAAAGAGGCCGTTGTGTCTACATGGTGTCGTGGTCCCGGAAAGGGCGGACTCGGGTTGAGACACCCGGACCACGTTCTGGCTGGGCCTTTGCAAAGGGGCCGACTTTTTAAGACAAAACTGTCGGGATGTTTGACAACTTAATGAACTCGTCCGTAGAAATGCAAAATGACCTCGTTTCGTAATGAAAATTTTACAAAAATTTCACACCAAAATAGCGTGGCATTATGCCTTAATTGATTATATATCTGCATGCGTGCCTGGTGACTCTCGTGTTTCTCGAGCGTCGTGACCTGACTGGGTTAGCCTATCTGTGGCATTACCTGAGGTCAGTGTTAGGTCTTGTGCACGGCGTTCAGGTCGTGAGTGGTCGTGTCTAGAAGTGCGTGCATGACATTCGAGTCGTGTGTGCCTTCTAGTATACGTATGTGTCTGTCTAGGTCTTTTCTAGACTTCTAGTCTGGTATCGTAGGCCATGCTTTTGGCCTCGTGTTTGTCAATGGATCAGTGTCTCCTGACCTTCTGAGTTAGGATCGCCCCTTCTGTCGTTGCTAGGAGTAGCTTTGGGTGCTGCGGCTAGTTCAGTAGCTGCTAGTGTGGCACTGGTTATTCCCCTCGTCCCTTCCTGCTCCCTACTCCTGCTTCCTCTTCTTTACAGCTTTGTAGTTTAGTTTTCCTGCTTTACTACACCTGTGGTTGTTTACCTACTGTTTTAGCATGTTACTGCGTGTTTTCCAGTGGGGATCCGCGTGACCCCTACTGAGCTAGTGACACGAGACTCACCCCTACTTTTCAAGTGGGCCATTGTTCGTTCTACTTTCGCGGTTCCTAGTGTGCGAGTTCGTAGCTGCCAGCTGGTACCTTCGTCGGGCTTCCCCCGACTTTCTGGTACGTCTTTTCTTTTCTGTCGACTGTACTGTTAGACTTGTTGTCTCCTCTTTAGACTGGACTCTGGTATATAATTGATAATTTAAACTATTAATTAAAAAGTAATTTTATTTCAGCTACTTTAGTAAACTGATCTAATGAAATTTAATTACTTACTGTTATATCTCTGTGGCTTCAATGTACTACATGACAGTCCTTTTATCCCTTCAGGAGCTTTCCCACTCTTGGGAGGCCTCGTAGGTTCCAAGCGGTATCAGGTGTATTCGATAGTCCTATCGGGTATATCTAGTATCCGGGTCGTCACAGCATCACTTTTATTGGCTAAAAATAGCACCCATGTAAATCTAGAGTAATCATCGATAATTACAAATCCATAAGATTTTCCTCCTAGGCTGGATGTCCTAGTCAGACCAAAGAGATCAAGGTGCAGCAGTTCAAGCGGCCTAGCGGTAGAAACAATGTTTTTATTCTTGAAAGAGATGCGTGTTTGCTTACCTTTTGTGCAAGCCTCACAGATCTTATCACTTTCAAATTTTAATTTAGGCAACCCATTTACCAAGTCATGTCTAGACAATTTGGAGATTACTCCAAAACTAGCATGACCTAGTCTTCGGTGCCATAGCCATGCATTATCATGATTGTTTGCTACCAAGCACACATCATCACCAGAAACATCATCAAGATCAATAGTATACACATTGTTATTCCTCTTGCCGATGAATCTGATTTCATTAGAGATTTTATTCATGACAAGGTAGTGAGTTTCATCAAAAATAATTTTAAAACCCTTGTCACATAATTGGCTTATGCTCAGCAAGTTATGATTCAAGCCTTTCACTAAAAGAACATTCTCAATCAAAGTTTCAGAATTCTTACCTATGTTGCTAATTCTAATTATTTTACCTTTGTCCTTTCCACCAAAGGCAACTGAGCCTTTGTCCTTATCTGGCAGCGTAGAGAACACCTTCTTGTCCCCTGTTATATGCCTTGAACAACCACTGTCCAGGTACCATTTGCCCTCTCTGTCTTCAAGACATATCTGCAAGATACAACATTCTCATATAATTACTTTTGGTACCTAAACTAATTTGGGTCTAATGGAGTTAGTCAAATTATGCACATATCATTTTCTGGTCCAAGCAATATGATTTCTTTTAGTGTTTTGTTTGAACCAGCAATTAGCAATAACATGACTAAATCTACCACAGTGAAAGCAGTTAACATTTGATAACCTTCTTTGAAATTTGCGTGGTTTAGGTTGGACATGTTTAGACTTTGTGTAAGAACATGAAGGATAATTATTGTCCTTTTAATGAACAAAGAAAGTTGTGATCTTGTGCTTAAATAATTTTTTATTTTGGGGAATGTACTCCAACCGTTCTTTCTGGAAGTTAACTTTAACTCCCAACAGATTGTCTAGGTTTTGTTTGCCTTTGACAAAACTAGACAAAGTGGACTGCAGTTCAGCCACTTCTTCACTCAACCTCACGTTCCTTTTTTCAAATTCTAAATTTTTAGATTTCAGAACTACTTCTTCATTTTTCAACTTCTCAAGGACTTTTTCAATTTCAGACAATTCATGCCTCCCTTATTTACATCAAAATTTAGTTTTGGTAAACCTCTTACCAAATCTTTTCTAAGTAATTTAGAAAGCACGCTAAAACGTCGAGGTCCATTAAATGTATAACTAATTATTTTTATGCAAGTTTAAATTTATTTAGGAATTTTTATTCCTCAAATTTTCAGGGGTGCTACATCGACAGTCTGCCACTCGGCCCTAGCGAGCTCCACATCTCGCTACTGCTCCTCCAGGGCCTTTTCCAAGGCCTCCGCCCTGGTCTCTGCCTCACTCAGCCACACGGCACGGTCCCGAGCAAGTGACAAGGCCGCATCTGCGCACCTCCTCTGATCGGCAAGCGCCAATGCATGCTGAGCCCTCTACTCCCGCACCTCTCAGACGGCCACTAGCCATCGAACACTCTGCTCCTGGGCCTCCAGGAGCTGCAGGTACTCTGCCCAAATGCCAGCCAAGCCAGGCATCCAGGGCTCGCCAGGGAATCCAAGGCCGTGGTAGCCTTGGGTGCAGTCCCTCAGCCACTGTCGAAGCTCCTCTGGAGGAGGCAGGGGATCACCTCCTACGTAGCCTCGGGCTCACTGGAGCAAGGCCGCACCCATACTGGCATCCAGTAGCGGCTCCGATGGTGAAACAGACATAGGCCACTCGATCCCCAGCTCCAGGGATGATTGGCCCATCTCAGCCAGCACGCCGGAAGCACCTGCACGACCCCACCAAACACAAAATGGGTTAGCAACGTTCGGGACTTCCCTATGACAAGACAAGGTGAAAAACCTGATAAAGGTCCTCACTCTCACCTGGTGTGGCTCCCACCACGCCTGCAATATCCCTGCTCGGGGTCGGTGAGGGTAACCTCTCCTCCACCTCGGTAGCATCTCCTACTGGAGTCGGAGAGGGCAGAGGCTCCCCTGTAATTTGGTCGTCCCCAGTGACCATCGGGGAGACAGAGGGCTCTCCCTGATCCTCCTCAATAGGAGCCGACACGTGCTCCCCCTCAGACTCGAGCCCTGGTCATGACACAATGGCATCAGTACCCTGCTATAAACTCTAAATGAGAGCCGATAGGGTGGGAGAAGGATTTCTATGTACCTTCCAGAGCCGCCTCCATCTCGACACCCCCGGTAGAAGAGGCCTCAAAGGAAGAAGAGCCCGAGCTCGAGCTCTCATCAGTCTCCATCGCCTCGCTGCCGCTGCTCAAAGAGCCAGACGAGGTCTCCAAAGAACCCCCAAGTGTGGGCAAATCAGGGGCACCTACACATCAAGAAGTCGGGTCAGGCTGCTAAAAACTCCGGTCTTAAATAGAGACAACTCCCTAATTGAGGATGTGGGATAAGAAGCTCACCAGCAGGGGCGTTCTCTTCGAAAACCCCATCAATGTCGATGAGCTCCTCGTCGCCTCTAGTGGAAGCCGCAGTAGTGGGCTCATCCCCTGCTATCCTGGCTGTGTCATGGGGAAGCTCTCCCTCCTCCAGAGGGGAAGAGGTACCTGCAATGGACACCAATTAAAGCTCAGCATGGGTGGATAAAGCAAGCAAATCCTTCATGAAATCACCAAGTACTCGGCTACATACCAGAGGGTCCCATGCTAGAGGACTCCACCAGCCCCACTATGCAAGCCGATACGATGGTAGGCACAGGCGGGGGAGGAAGCTTTCCCAATAGCTGTGGTAGTCCACATAGCATGCCCTCAACAGTGGGTGGGGGCACGGACCCCACCTACCCAGACTCGCCCTCAAAGGATGGCAGGGCCCTCGAGGGGCCAGTGTTTACCAGCTCCTCAACCATCTCCAAGGCCGCGGCTGCCTCCTCACCTGCCAAGCTAGTAACACAAACCCGGTCATTAATGTTAGCTCGCCAAAGAGCTCAACAGCAACAGGGAGATCCCCTCAACAGCAAGTCAGCACTTACCCTGGCAACTGCTAGCCACCTGGGGTGCCGACTCTCTGGCCTATCCGGGTGCCTCACCTAGCGCCTCAGAAGGGGCCCTAGTCCCTGACGCCTCTACCTCCCTTGCATAATCCAGATGGTTATGTTAAATAGTCAGAATCAAACACAAATCGCGGGAAACACCCAAGGTTAGAGGCTCTTACTTACACGGGCTCCTCCCGTAGCTTCCCACGACTCAAAGTCGGGGAATTCCTCCATGTTAAGAGGGAGTTTGCTCATCAGGTGCATAAGCTCCTCCATGTCAACCTCACCTCTGGCTCCCTCCTCATGTGGAGGCTCCTCCTCCCAAGGAGGCGAGAAGGTCACCTCCACGCCAGTCGCTAGCGGAGCTGCAAAATACAAACGAATCTGACAAAACAAGATTAACCAACCGCCCTGGCTAAACCAAGCAAAGACAAAGGGGTCAAAATGATACTTACTCAAAGCCGTCTCGGCCTCAACTTGCTCCTCGGTCTCGAGTCCCTCCCAATCCAAGGGGACGCCATTGCCATATGCCGTAGAGGATTGGTAGCTGAGGTCAGTGAAAAGCTTCTCGGTACTAACATTAAAGGCTTCGACTAGCTCAATTCGACAGTTGCAGAAATAGAGATGTTCCTTGCCGAAAACCCGAGCCACACTTCAGCCAAGGGTAAACAGGCAGGAGAATGCCAACCCGGCAAGGAGGTGAAGATCGTTGAGTTCACCCCTACCACCAAATCCAACAAGGAGGGCGAGTCAAGTGGCTCTGACAAGAAACCAGTAGACAAGCCAACCGCTCCTTCCTTTTTGGAGAGCATGAAGACACCCTTCTCCTTAAAGAAGGAACATACGAAGATACTCTTCAACCTCTGCATGGCTCAGAAGATTATCAAGCTGAAGGAAGCTCGCAAGCTAGATGATGCCTAGAAAGTCGATGATCTTAGCTATTGCCCATATCATCGCATGCTGGGTCATCCACATGAAGATTGCTACGTCTTCAAGACTCAAGCACAAAAGCTGATCTGAGACAGCCTCATCAAAATGAAGAGTGGTCTCGTCGATTCCCCGCAACCACATGTGTGGTCTAGACCCTCTAAGGCACCGCATGTGATTCACTATTCAGCTAACGTGATTCACAAAATGGTTGCCTTCTCTCTCTTTGACGTCGAAACGGAGGAGCCCAGTACTAGCCAAGGTGAGCACTCATTATGGTATCTGGGGTGGAGGCCCTGGCATGACCACACACCTCTCTCCTTCCCAAGAGAAAGAACCAAGCAGCTCTTTGATGTCCTCATCAAGAGGGGGAAAATCAAGGCTCATGAGCCACCGGCAGAGTACACCCAATGGGACTTCAGTCACCCCTAGTATTGCCCATTCCATGCCAGAATATGCCACGCAATCGAGTCATGTGAGGAAGTTCAGCACGTAATCCAGGAACAGATCCTGTGGGAGCAAATCGATGCTGAGGGGAACTCTATAGCAGTTTTAAGGCTTTGACAAGCCATTGAAGAAACCCTGAGCATCACCAAAAATGCACCAGAGCAACCAAAACCTCCTCAAGCTAATGGGCACGGGCTGCCTTATCGATATGTCCTAGAGTGGCTCGAGTTCTGAGCTGACAATCGAGAAGCTCTCGAGTAATTACAAAATCGTAAGAGGTGGGACGCTAGTCAAGAGACTGAGCCGAGCAATTTCTCAGTCAACGTCATCCATCCTCTTGCCACCTCAGCTCCTCCAGACTTCCAGACAGTGACTACCAGTCAGCCAACTCCTGCTACTTCGGCCCCGCAAAGGCGGCCCTGGCAAGAGCTGGACTCTCTTCCATTCTCTAAGGAGGATACTACTAGGCTACTGCGAGTCCTTCTCAACTGAGAGGATGTCTTGGTGAGCGAAGTGATGATGGGTGCTCCAAGATCCTCTCGCTACTCAGCCGCTCCACCTCTGCCTTTTATACCAAAGGATAGGACGGGGAAGCAAAAGTAGAGCGAAGCTGTGACATGGCAACACCATGTCTTTCTCTCTAGCGAGCCTTCGGCTCCTCTTCACATGCCCCGCAGCCCATGCCAGCTTGTGAGGGAGACATCTTCAGATTCTTCAACGGCTCTGGCCAACTAGCCTGGTCCTTAACCACAAGGCCCGGATAATACACAAGGCCAGGGTGACCGCTAGGAGCAACGACACTCCGTTGCACCACCAGCTATCACAAGATGCTGCTCCAAGCCAGATAGCAAAGGTAAAGCTATGGAACTAGACTCTAAGCAAGGCCCCCAGTTTGTCGCTCAACAAAGAATTTTGCCACCGCAGATAAGGCATCAAACCGCGCATACGTCTTTGGACGCAGGCCCCAATACATCAGCTCGTCAAAAGCTACTTCCTTTGCCACCGTGGGTAAGGCATCAAACCACGCATATGTCTTCGGATGCTAGTCCCGGCATCCCAACATACTAGGAGCTACTACCGGAGGTCATCAAGCAGGCGATCAATGCCACCTTCCAAATACAACAAGCAAAAAGTGCCTGGATTGAAATCCGAGCAAAGAAAAGCCATCGACCTCGCTCTTCCAAGACCTCAATTCGGGGATATCCCCACAGGGATTTGTCCACTCCGGCTCCAACACTTCCTCCTCCTACTCCCTTGGAGGTGGCCATCGCCAAGAAATAGGAGAGGAATAGGAGGAAGAACCTCAAAAGATGGCTCAAAAAGTAAGTTGATCAAGCAGTCACCTTACAATCGTCAGCCGACCTAATGCCTCTCCAAATGCTACAGCGAATTATTGATGACTTAGAGGAATACATCCCTCCTCGTCCCACTCGATAGTTCCATCCCATGGGAAGAAATGCAGAAGTGAGCTCGCCTCAGAAGTTGGGTGCAGGAAGATTAAGAATGGTGAAAGGCTCCTCATACCAGAAGAGCTCTCATTGTTCTATAAAGAAAAGAAAATCACGAAAGAGCAGCTGGAAGAAATGCTTCGAGGTTGCACCTGCAACATGGTGGCAATTCCACCCCCTGATAACATTAATGCCTCTCGACAAGGCGAGCTAGTGGCCTCCCGGACCAGACAGAGGACCATTGCCCTGCTCAGGCTACAGCCCACACCAGAAAATATAGCCTGTAGCCCTGGTCGTGGCCGAGGATGTGGTAGAGGTCGTGGGAGGATTCCTAAGTCACCTCCTCACCCGTCCACTTTCGACCTAGAGTAAATCATCCTCTTTCGAGGGGAGGAGTCTGCCCCCATTCCGGAGATAGAAGTCCAAAAGGGGCCCAGCGTCTTCGATCCCTCCGACATGGAGGAGGTCATTTCCAATGCTCCAGTCCCTGCCCCAGCTCCGGTTGCTTCCAAAGAACAAGTTGGTCCATCCAGTAAGGACAACTCAGTCCGCCAGTCATCTCTAGAAAAACCATCTTTGGCGCCTTTGTTTTGGGAAGCGACTGGTGATCAGAGCCAGCCTGATCTTGGTGACAAAGGCAAAGCGGTGTAACTTCCTAATTAGGAGCAGTGCGACAGTTCGCGTAAAACTCAACCAGACATAGAGGATGCTCATGCTTGAGCCGACCGAAAGGTCCTCCACCAAAAGAAGTAGTTTCCTTCCAGCATCACAATCTGGGAAGCCATAGCTTAAAGTAAAGAGTTGAGAGAAACTCTTATCAAAATACTCCAAGAACCGGAAGTCTATGAGGCACATGCTGTAGAAATAAAGGCCTCCACATACAAAGCTTTCGCTGCCACCGTCACCTTTACGGAGAAGGACATGTTACTATCTCCTCCATGTTACAATTGTCCTCTCTATATGAGGGAGAAAATCAATGGGCATGAGGTGAACCAGATCCTGGTGGATGTTGGTGCTGCTGTTAACATCATGACGCTAAAAACATTCAAGACTCTATACTTGACCCCATACCTTCAGAAGGTTCAGGTAGTTAAGATATCCAGCTTCAACTAGGACACCGAAGACGTCCTCTACCGAGTTGATGTCGACCTAGTGCTCGATGACTTTGCCTCCAATGTGACATTCTACATCATTGATGCTAACACTTCCTATAATGTACTATTGGACAGACCCTGGTTGCATGAAAATCGGGTCATCCCGTCAACTCTCCACCAGTGCATCAAATATGTGAAGGATGGAGAACAGTACACGGTCTTCGTAGACCTATCACCATTCACTCTAGCAGAATGCAATCTTACCGATGTTGCACTTTATTTCGGGAGAATCAATCCATACCCCGTGATCAAAAGCAAAAGCAATGGCTGGCTCTCACAAGAGGAGGATGATCTCTTCTCCGTTGATGAAGAAAAGGCCAGGTCCATCGACTGCGCCTCAGTTCCAAGTCGACTCCAAATTGCCCTGAGAGGCATAAGGTCAACTTCAAGGCTAATCTTATTAGCCGGGCTATCGACAAGACATATGCCTACCACCAGACTGCATACAGCTCCCCTGTGCATCAGAAGAGCACAAGGTTGAGCGGCTCATGACGTTCGTCGTCACCTACAAGCTACGGCTCAGGAGCAAGAAGAAGGCGAATAGGGATAAGCCCATCATCTTCTACAAGGGAGACATGGCCCCTCAAGCCCCGCCAAAAGATGACTTCGGCTAGTCCAAGCGAGCCGACGATACCCCTGAAGTAGTCCAAATAATGGATGACTTGTCGCCACATATTCGAAAAATGTGCCTGAAACAACACATTCCTTAATGGCAAGGCTCCGCACAGTGAATATATTTTAGCCAGTTTTGGACCCCTTCCTAGGCCCAGGGGCAACCCCCATTCTTTTACAAAGACACCAAGGGACTCGGCTATGACCAAGACCCAGACTTTCGTGTCTACTACGCGGTCAACATCGTAGCGTTGACGCAGTTAGTTGAAGACTAGACCAACGTCGATGCAAAGTTTGACAGCACCGGGGATGAGGAGGAGGAGATCCTGATCTCGCGCCCCGCCAAGGTTGACATTCCAGCTTAAGCAATCAATGAGTCTTCATCGCTTACCTACAAAGACATTAGGGCTAAGGAGGCTGCCAGTGCACCCCAGCCCACCAAAGAATCCAGCTTGACAAACTTTCCCCGAGGAGGAAGGTTCTCAGGACACTAGCCACGAAGTGCTATCTGCTTAAGCAGACAACCCCAAGGAAGCGTCAGCTGCGCCACCTGGCAATTTCCAGCATGACACTAGCACTCTAAAATCATCCTTGCCAGAGCCAAGTAACACCGGTCCCCCAGCTCTGTTAGCATCAACTAGTGGCTTTGAAAATCAAGAAGTATACAAAGGTGACACTGATGATGAAGACTTCATCGACTTCCAGCCTACTCCTCTCGGGCTGGAGGACAGTGGACAAGCAACCATTGATGAACTCGTTGAAATCAACTTGGGCAAAGATGAAGCCCACCAGCCAACCTTTGTCAGCGCTCTCCTTACCAAAGTAGAAAGATAGGACTATAAGCAACTCCTGCTCGAATACAAAGATTGCTTCACCTGGACATACAAGGAGATGCCCGGGCTAGATCCCTCCGTAGCGAAACACAAGCTAGCCATTTCTCTCTCAGCGACTCCAATCAAATAGCCACAGCAGTGCATGCGCCACGAGCTGGAACTCCAGGTCTCGCCCAAGATACTATTCTGGCTACCAGACAGGACATTGCTAACTCTGCTACTATTAATAATGCTCGAATCTTGCACAAGGAGCAGTCTGGTGTTATCACCAGATCTATGTCAAGGGCTGGCTCCATTGGTAACCTCCCAAATATCTCTAACCAATAATGTCTTTCTTGATATGGAATATCTGAGGCATTAGGAATGACATATCTCAGGGTCGGGTTAAATTGCTTTTAAAAGCTAATAATGTTCGTTGTCTTGTGATTTTGGAACCAAAAATAAATACAAGCAACCTTGACAGAATTTGCAAAAAATTGGGTATGGATAAGGCTTTGGCCAATCATGATGAAGCAGCTCACATTTGGTTTTTATGGAAAGAGCCTTTGGATTTCACTATTCTTAGTAGGGATGATCAGCAACTTTCTATACTTCAAACATCCTCTGTTCTGCCAGAGCTTTACCTCACTTTTGTTTACGCTAGATGTTCTGTTAGTGAAAGGCAATCTCTTTGGTCTTCATTAGTAAATCTACATGTTTAGATGAAGGGCCCTTGGCTTGTAGCTGGTGATTTCAATTGTGTTTTGGACATTGAGGAAAAATTAGGTGGTAACACCCCTAATCTGGTTTCCATGGCTGATTTCAAGGAATGCATTCAGGATTGCAAACTTCTTGATGCTGGCTTCATGGGGTCTAAATATACATGGCATAACAATCAGTCAGGCAGCAGAGGTATCTGGGCAAGACTTGATAGAGTCCTGATTAATGCTGAATGGCTCAATATTTTACCCATTTCTGTGGAGCACCTATCAAGAGAAGCTTCAGATCATGCCCCTCTACTTGTCAAGATGCACTCTATCACCAAATTCAAGAGTATATTCACATTTCAGAAAATGTGGACAATGCACGAGCACTTTCTCAAAGAGGTGGAGTTGTGTTGGAATACTAGCCCTCTGGCCACATCTCCGATTACAACTTTATATCTTAAACTCAAACATCTCAAGAACATGCTTGTGGGTTGGAATAAAAATGTTTTTGGCAATGTTCATCTGAATCTTGTTGCAGCTGAAGATTAGGTCCTGAAGGCTGAATATACTTATGATCTGGATCCTTCACCCTCTAATCTTGCAGTTCTAAATAGAGCTAAAACCACTCTCTTAAACAGTCTGCTGCAACAAGAAGTTTTTTGGAGATAGAAATTCAGAGTTAAATGGCTTTGGGAGGGGGATAAAAACACAAAGTTTTTCCATATGACCACAATGGCTAACAGAGGGAAGCATATTATTTCACAGCTTAAAAAATCCGATGGGTTCCTCACTTCTGATCATGAGCAAATGAAGGAGATTGTTGCTGATCACTTCAAGCAGGCCTTTACTTCACAAGAGCATTATATTGATTCTAATATTCTCAGCTACATCCCTCAACTGATTACAGCGTCGGATAATGAGTCTTTGTGTGTAACTCCATCTGAGAAAGAAATTCATGATGTCATTTTCAGCATGTCTTCGGACAGTGCTCCTGGGCCTGATGGGTTTTCTGGAGCTTTTTATCAACATGCTTGGTCAATTATTGCCAGAGAAGCTGTGACTGCAATTCACTATATTTTTAACAACAAATGCTCTCTGCCTAGAAGTGTTACTTCAGCCTTTATTGCCCTCATTCCAAAGAAGAATAATGCTACTGACATATCAGATTTTAGACCAATTAGCTTGTGCAACTTTTTCTTTAAAATCATTTCCACAATCCTCAACAACAGGTTAGCTTGCTTCCTTCCTAGAATCATTTCTAATCAATAGTCTGCCTTTGTGAAGGAGAGGAACATTGTAGAGAAGATTGCTTTGGCTCAAGAACATGTGTAGGAACTTGGAAGGAAAACTAGAGGGAATAATGTTATTTTCAAACTGGATATGGCTAAGGCCTATGATAGACTAGAGTGGGATTTTGTACTTGCAGTTTTGAAAAGATTTGGCTTCAGCTTGGATTTCATCTCTCTTATTGAAATCATGATTAAGAATTGCTAGTTCTCTGTCCTGCTCAATGGAGATACTGCTGGATTCTTCAAATTCGCTAGAGGGATCCGTCAAGGGGATCCCATTGCTCCCTCCCTGATCATAATTGCTGAGGAAGCACTCAGTAGATTTTTACATCATGCTTATACTACTGGAAAGATTGATTGGTTCATGGGACCTAGGGGATGCCCAACTATCTCCCATTTGCTTTTTGCAGATGATACCCTCATCTTTACCAAAGCCTCTGCTACCTCTGTCAGGAACTTATTTCAGCATCTGAAGGTATATGAGCAGGCTTCGGGTCAGTTGATTAGTATTGGTAAGAGTGGTAAAGCCCTATAATTGCACACCTATTTATGCAAGGACATAAATAAAAATAAAAGTACATAAAGGCAAAAATAAAATGGGGATGCCTGAACTCGATTCCCATCAACCGGCACCACCTCGACTTCCCCCGGTGAGCGCTGGGCTCCTCGGACCCGGATGTTGAGCTCCTCCCGCTCGGCCTTCCACTGCTCGTAACGCTCGACCCGAGCTTGACGATCCTCTTCCAAGAGCTTACTCTTCAGGTCGGCCATGTAGCGAGCTTGGGCTAGCTGCTCGGCCAGTGTCCGAGCCTCCTCCTGGCTCGACTGAGTCTACGCCTGAAGTAAGGCCACCTCCCGTCGAGAGACTTTGAGCTCAAAAGTTAGTTGCCCGACCCTCCGAACGGACTCGATAGGGACACGAGAGAGGGACCTCTCCTCACTCTCCAGCTGTATGAAGAGATCAACTATCTCGGCCCCCAACTGGGCCATGATCAAGCCACCATCCATCACCTTCTCGAAGAGCAGGGAGGGGGGACTACGTCTGAACTCCTCCCTAACCAATGAAGGTGCCAAGGATCAGCACCTTTGGTACAGAGAGGCTCAAACGGTGGAGGCACTGGTAGACGGGGGAAGAGTTATTTCTGGAAGAGCCAAGGCTGGGGCATCCTCCCCGAGCGTCCCCATTCTCGGGATGGCAATGCTCGGCTCGGGCTGGGCTATTGCCTCGCCCCGTGCCCCCGCAGCCTCGACCGGGACGTCAGGACCGACCGCCTCTGAATGCTGCCTGTTAGGCTAGGCGGTAGTTCTCTCACCAACAGCAGTCACCTTTGGCTTGGTAGACGGGAGAACTGGAGGGTGGATTTCCTCAACTGATGGCACCTCAACCAAGCGTACACCCTCCTCGACCTGGCGGGCAATCTCTACTTTCTTCAACCTCTTCTTCCCGACCATCAGGGCCTTCATGGAAGACAACAATAGCCACTCCCAAGGGTCCTTGTGTTTGGCCCCACGGCACTCGGGGACATCATCCCGGGCCTTCTGCTCGCCCTTATCTCAGGCACAGGAGGGGACCCCCGAGGATCGGGGCTCACTCGGAGCAAGCGTCTCCTCCAAGTCGGCAGTCTCCTACTCCAACGGTTGCTCCCCCTCGTCATCCGTCCGCCTCGAATCTATGCAACACAAATTAAACCCTCATAATGAGGCCTGCCTGCCCAACCCAGAGGCATAATGCAAGACCCTAAGGTTCTTACCTTGCGGTGACACCACCCGGGAGGGATAATCGTCGATATTAGCCACTGTCATCAACTCGACAGTCGACTGGCGATTCTTCTGAAGAATCTGGATCTCCTCCTCTAACTCTGAGGAAACTGCCATTTGCTTCGGGGGGAGAGACGGATGGAAGTTGGGCTCCATCAGGAAACACTAAGAGACATCGCCTTTGGATGAGCCCACCTAGAAAAATTAGCTTTTCCACCCCTTGTGAGAAGAATCTCTGGCAGAGAGAGACACGTAGCTCCTCCCCCTCTTCACCTGAAGATAGAAGAAGCCCTTGCCCACATGGGTCTACTCCTTCAACTCAAAGAAGGAATGGAAAAGGTCCAATGAAGTGCTAAGCCTGCATGAGCAACAAAGAAAGAGGAAGGAGAAGATGAAGGTATAAGAGTTGGAGACCAACTGGACAGGAGCCAGTTGGTGAAACTAAAGCAACTGCACGATGAAGGGGTGGAGGGGTAGGCGAAACCCACATTTTCAAGCCAAGAGAAAAGTGCAGAAGAGACCCCAGCAAGTGCCTAGACTAGACTAGTGATGTTTGGGGGCAGAGAAATAATACTGCCACGGTAGCCCATAGCGCCTCTCCATCTTCTTCACTTCGGCCTCACCCAACTCACTCTGTAAAGGGTGCTCAGGCTGTGACGCCAAGCTCCCTGTGCCTTGATCGACCTCCTTTGCTTCGGTTGCAAGATACTGCTCTGCCATGGCAAGACGAGAGGAACAAGAGGAAGAGGAGAGGGGCGCCGACTCAGGCGACTCAGGAGGAGGTGGAAGCCACCGGATCCCTGATGCCGTGATCTCTGCTTAGCTCCGCAAAGGCCTCTGCAATTCTTTGCTCCTCTTGACTCCCCTCGTGGCGCACAAGCCTTTTTTACGAGAGCGATGGAGAGATAGAACCCTAGATGAAAGAGGCATGGAATGCAAGACCGCGTGATATTTATACTCCCAGAGGTTTGGCAGGAGGCGGCGCAATGTTTATACTCCCAGAGGTTTGCTGAAAAGGGACTCCTCGCTTCGAGTCGAAAGAGTCATCATCACAGGCATATTCCCAGGACAACCGCATTAAATGGCCCCTTTCTCTCTCCGAGCACACTGGATCCCTTAACTTCCTCCACTTGTTTCTCCGTGGTTTCTCAACCAAATGGGATGCCATTTGAAATGGCTGGAAGATAGGGAGGTTATCTACAATTTTTATGATGTTATCTCGGCCTAAAAACGTGAGAAAACCCCAATTTTGAGTTACGTCTCTGGGACCCTATAAATAGGACCCTGGTCCAAACTGGAAGGGGGGGAGATTTTTCGGTCAACGGCGAAGCCCTGCCAAATTGCAGAACGACCTGTAGCCAGGGAGGGAGGCCTTCTACATCCATATAGGCCTCCAGTTCAGGGAGTACTTTGAGTCATTCATTCTCTTTCGTTCATCGTCTTGGTTTTCTTCTCCTCGCATGTTTGGTTCCCTTCTCTTCTTCCGTTCACATCCACTTTCTCATCGCTGCATTTCATTGTTATCATTCCCCCGTTTTGATACCCTCCAGGGGTTTAAAACTCCCCAGGTATCCCCCGCCCATGTTATTTAGTTTGTTCGTGTTGTCTCCTTACACTTGCTGCACTTATAGGGTCTAATCTGGGTTGTTTCTTTATGTTTTCACATTGTCTTGTAGGTTAGCAGACTCTTCCGCACGAGGCCCATCCTTTCTGGCCGACCGGAAAGGGTGGACGTTGAGAACTCTGGCTTGAAAGGTGGTGGAACGGGGCGGTTGAAATCTGTCCGTTTGATCCGTGGGGTGGTTCTCTACAGACCGTTCGGTGGAGATAGGCGGCTTATCCGAGACCGTTTCCAAGCCCGTAGCTTTTCCTCCCGCGTTCGCTTCAGCACGGTGGAACGGCCCCGTGATAGACCGTTTAATAGTAGAGCGGTCTTCCTATAGCCGTCCCATTTCCTGTGCTTATTTGGTGAGTGTCTCCCTCTCTTTTCTCAGGCCTGGGTGTGTCCCTTCACATCTCGGCACCTGGGTGGCGATCACGGTCAGTTCTTCTCTCCTAATCTTGTTTATTTGCTGCCTTCCATATTTACAGTTTTGATAGCATAAGTAAGAGAGAAGAGAAGAGATAAAAAGGTAGGGAGAGAAATATCTACACCAATAATTGTGAACTTGAAGTACTTGCCATTGATAAAAGATTTAGTGTGGCGATATCCGTTTGCATGGGGGAGGGTGATGCTAGTGCACCTCTTTGCTTACATGGATCCTATTCAACCAGGCTCAGGGAACCTGGGTGGGTTTGCCTCATTCTTACAGGTACGAGCCTATCTCACCAAACCCTATTGCTTTTGATTTGTCATTTGATTAGGATTGATTTTTTTTCA
Source organism: Amorphophallus titanum (assembly GCA_024336825.1). NCBI lineage: Eukaryota > Viridiplantae > Streptophyta > Magnoliopsida > Alismatales > Araceae > Amorphophallus > Amorphophallus titanum. The sequence continues at coordinate 2,288,024 of JANBPO010000587.1, read as the reverse complement.
TGTTATGCCCTATGTTACAGATTTGGGAGTATACTCATTTTCCTTTAGGTTACGGGGTGATTCTGCGACACCGGGCACATGCGGTCCCTCTGATGGCAAGGTGGGAGATAGTCCGGGACTGCCGGTTGGTGACCACTCAGCTTTCCGACCTCAGGATAGCTTTGGATGAGTTTCCACCTCACTAGGTAAGCATCTTGCCAAGCTGAGTTTGTAAGAAATTATGCGTTTGAATTGTGACATGCTTGTGGTTCATGTTGCAACAGGTGATGTGGATGCCCTAGGCAGCTGAGGACCTCACCCCACAACCGTGGGTGTGGGAGGGGCATGCTTGGTTCCATCGGGACACCGTTTTGTACTGCATGAACCTGCGGGAGCAACTTTACCTATGCCTAGTGTAGCGGACCCTGGGGTGGCACCAGCCTCCTGTGGCGGTACCAACAGAGCATGGGTTCAATCGAGGACGTCGATGGACCTCGGCGAGGGATCTGGATTGGGCCTCTGTCTACTGTACAGAGGCCGAGGCATTATAGAGGGGCCTTCCCTGGAGCAGGACTGGCACGTGATGAGCAGCGAGACCTACCCGACAGACTACCTGGACCAGTACGCCGGGCGGCTCCGCCTCGACACTCGAGTGGTGAGTTAACCTCATTCAGGCTTGCTGAAAAGGATACTTTCCATTGAAAGGCACAACTTTTGATGATTTTTTGAAATTTACAGTGCAGATTCCTAAGGCCGAGGCTATGAGGATCCTCCAGGATTGGATTACCGTCCTTGACCAGACTATCGTGAACTTATGCCATGAAATTTGAGAACTGGTGAGTCAAAATTAATTGATTGATATGAAGAGCATTGGGAATTTGACTGACCAATTGTCTTTGATCTTTCAGAGGCCCGAGTTGGCGTATGTTCGGGTGAGAGTTGGGATGAGTGGGGAAGGAGGATCTTCCTCTCAAGCGGCTAACAGAGAGGATCTGGAGGACTGCCTGGTAGGTGCCATCAAGCAGGCTGAGGAACAGGAGGCCGAGCTGGTTGAGGTATCAGTAGGAATCCACACTCTAGCTTGAGTGTGGGGTGGACGTAGGTTTGGAGTACAGAACCACCTAAAAAAATTTTATCCATTATGGTTTGATTGCATTGTCTGATTCGTTAGATGTGTGCTTAGGCACGATCTGTTTTGTCAATCTAGTGGGAAGTTAGTTCGAACACTGAGCACTTGATTCTTTTGCCGAGAGAATCAGTTTGTTCAGATACACTGAGTCTTCTCTCTAGATTATACAATGTTGTTCTAAAGCTATTCATCCGATCCTCCATTCATTGTCAGCGAGGGCATTCAAATTGATCGAAGCACCCATGTGTTTTAATTCAACATCATTGCGTGCTAAGTCTTAGATTGGGCAAAATTTTATAAGGGGATTCATTCACCCCTCGCTGAATCAATCGCACCGAACCCAACATGTATCGATGAGGATGAAGATCCTCAATCCTACCAGGAGGTGATTCACAGTGCGGACTCTGAGAAATGGTAAGAGGTAATGGATTCAGAGATCTAGTCCATGTACACCAATAAAGTTTGGAACTTGGTTGATATACCCGAAGGGAAAGTCCCTATCGACTGCAAGTGGATATTCAAAAGGAAGATCAATGCTGATGGACATATTGACACATACAAGGCCAGATTAGTGGCGAAGGGGTATCGTCAAAGACAAGGCATTGACTATGACGAAACATTTTCGCCAGTGGCCATGGTTAAGTCAATCAAAATTCTCCTTGCCATTGCTACATACCTGGATTATGAGATTTGACAAATGGATGTGAAGCCAGCTTTTCTTAATCAAAATCTATTAGAAGAGGTGTATATGGTACAGCCTGAAGGATTCACCTCCAAGCTTCATCCTAATAAGGTATGCAAACTTCAAAGGTCCATTTATGGATTGAAGCAAGCATCTCGGAGCTGGAACTTAAGATTTGATGAGGCTGTCAAATCTTTCAACTTCATTCGGAATGAAGATGAACCCTGTGTTTACAAGAAAGTTAGTGGGAGCTCTGTGGCTTCTTGGTCCTATACGTTGATGACATCTTACTCATTGGGAATGATGTAGAGATGTTGACATCGACTAAGTCTTGGTTGTCCAAGACCTTCTCCATGAAGGATTTGGGAGAAGCATCCTATGTGCTAGGCATAAGAATCTATAGAGATAGATCTAAAAGGATGCTAGGATTATCCTAATCTATGTACATGGACACTATCCTCAAAAGATTTAGGATGAAAAATTCCAAGAGAGGTCTCATTCCCATGAGACATGAAATTTGCCTATCTAAGGGGATGAGCCCTAAAACATCTGAGGAGGTGGTACGCATGAATAAGGTACCCTATGCTTCAACCATAGGGTCAATCATGTATGCAATGCTATGTACACGACCTGATGTTGCCAACGCTTTGCGCATTGTCAGTAGATATCAGGCAAATCCAGGCGAGCAGCATTGGAAGACAGTAAATGGCATCCTTAAGTACTTGCGAAAGACTAAGGATCTTTTTCTACTTTATGGAGGAGAGGACCTACATCTTAGAACTTACACAAACTCTAGTTTCCAGTCAGATCTAGATGACTATAAATCCATATCTGGATTTGTATTCAGGTTGAATGGAGGGGCAGTCAGTTGGTGAAGCTCCAAGCAAGTTACAACTGCAGACTCGACGATGGAGGTTGAATATATTGCTGCAGCTGAAGCTGCTAAGGAAGCCGTCTGGATGAAGAATTTCATCTTGGAACTCAGCGTAGTTCCTAAGATATCAGCTTACATCCCATTATTTTGTGATAATAATGAGGCCATCGCCTAGGCAAAGGAACCAAGATCTCACCAAAGGTCAAAGCATATTCTAAGGTGCTTCCACCTTATTCGGGAGATTGTTGATCATGGAGATGTGATGGTAGAGCGTGTACCGTCGGAAGACAACATAGCAGATCCACTAACTAAGTCTTTAACACAGATTATATTTGAGCGCCATTAGGATAAGATGGGCCTCAAAGTTGTGAGTAATTGACTGTAGTTCAAGTGGGAGATTGTTAGTATTGGTATGTTACAGGCCAATTCTGAGTCGGGTAGGCCCAATAATTGTACGATCTTGTTCATTATTAATAAAGTGATATTTGAGCGTAAATATGCGATTGTATATTACTTTACGATGTCCCTAGGATATGTGGTTGTAAAGTCAAATCAAGATGGGATCTCGATCATGAGACTGACTTTACATGGACACATACCTTAAATTGTTCCTGGTTAGAGGGTAATCACTCGGGGACTTTGATTACCTATTAAACCAGTACACATGATGTGTAAGTGACCAGTCTCATGGTCATAAGTGACTGCTGGCCCAGAATTCACTTCTGTCAGTAGCGCTTCATACTGTGCTGGTGACTGTAAAGCGTCGATAATTACTTGGCGGGCTTCCTCACTCAAGGATAGAATCTCCCATATAGAGAATCTGGTAGGGAGCTTTTTCAGCATTTTCATGATTCGGCTGCCTGCCCGAACATTAGAGAGCCGCATCTCTTCCTCCCAGCGAGGCTTCGGAGGCTCATGAGGTGCTTGCGGCATTACCTGCCCATTTCTTGTCACAGTTTCTTGGTCTATTTCTTGAGGGGCTTCTTCTGTAGAGACGATCTTCAGTACTGTCGAGGGACCCTTCTCTTCTTTCTCAGCTGGCTTGGGCTTCAGAGCCGTTGACTGCTGGCACTTGTTATTTTTAACTGGTGCGGCGTGTACTGGTTTCTCGCCTTCCAGACTAGACAGTAATTCAAGGAATGACGGAGCTTCATCCCTCTTCTTCTCTTCTCTATATAAGTTTGCTGGGGGAGGAATTTGGACATCTCGCACTTCTAACTTTGGAATCTGATAAGGCTGCTCTCCCCTAAATATAATATTATGGTTAGCCAGCGGCGAGCGTCCCCACCTTCTCCCAGAACGGGTAGCATGTGCTGAGGTCGAAGCTTCAACATGGTTAGCTTCCAACGGTGTGGCTGATGCCCCTGCGTCGTCACCTTCCCCTGGCAAAGCAAACAGCACTAAGAGAGTGTTGCAGTGTACTGTCATAATTTTCTTTTCTTTTCTATTCTTGGGCTGTCTCTTCTTCTTTCGAGACTTCGGATTTCCCGGCTCTTGCCCCCAGAAGGGTTTAGTCTCATCTTTTTCTTGTTTGTCTTCTAGTTTCTCTTCGATGGCCAATCCTTCCAGTTCCTCCCAGAGTATACAATCTTTCACCAACAGGGGCTTCGGCTCAGTCTGTTCATATTCATCGAGCCCGTTGATGTATTGCTGAAGACGTTTTGCCTCAGGACTTATTTCTTTACATGCAGGAAGTGGAGCCTGTCTTCTCCGGTTGTGGGTAGGGATTCTGATGACTGGCCTTGTCTCAGTTACATGCCAAACTGGCATCACTGGAGGTGGGCCTGGCCTCGGAGTAGTGTTCTGAACAGATGCACCAGGTGTTCCGAAAGCAGGTGCCCTCTTTCTAGTCTTGACCAGCTTTGATTGCCACCCTTCCTGATCCTTTGGCAATGCTCACAGTATATAATATCTTGTAACCTGAAATTAAATTACGTCCGTTATCATTAATGTTAATTCGTAATTACGTCTGACCATGTGAGCGCTATTCTGAAGTGATTGTTGGAATTAATATCCATGCCCTGAAACTCTTTTATTTGAAACTGTATATCAAATTGTGTTAATTGGTAATTAGCGTCTCTGTATCAGGACGCTATTTCGGTTGAATTGGAAAGTAGACAAACAACAAGCGGGTGTCATGGCAGACGCTAATTTAGTTAGCCCCCGCCATGTAGGACGCCATTCCCTAATCAATACTTTATCGTGTTTTAACCCTGACTGTGGGGTTTCGCTTGGCACTCTCATCTCACTTCCGTAGATGAGGTCCCCGTTTTGATTTATATCGTTCACCCTAACTCTCCGAGATGTTTGAGCTCTCCGCGGGACATTCCGTTCCTTCAGACTAGCGATTACATCTTAGAGACCTCCGTAAGTCTACGTTAGCCTTGGATTCCCTCAAGGCTGCCGAGCAGGTTGTACCCTAAAAACTCATTACACAGTTTTACAGTCATGTCCCTCTGAAGAAACATGACAATCTAGGTCTCAAACAATGCCGCTTCTAGCATTTTTTTAAGAATTTCGTCACTTTCTAGAAATTGCGTCCATGACAGTGAACGTCATTTACGAATAGCGCCCTGATTGACGGACGCTATTTACTTCGTGCCTATTTATCTATTTTCAGAATCAGCTCCCATTACTATGGACGCTAATTCTAATCAGCGGCGACCTTGGTGGACGCCATTTACCCAGATTTATGAATATGTCCCGGATTTCAAGCTAAGTCATCTCTACATGAAATTCTGCCTTGAATTCCAGATTCCGTGAATCCACCTTATCATCTTACAAGTATCTTTCCTTTAGAATTCTATTGGCTACTAAAACTATAGTGGATGTCAAATTACATGACCCAATGCTTGCGCATATAGGGCCCAATCTAGTCCTGGGAGGAGCACCCGAAAGTTCTTGTGCCCATGGGAGTTTAATGATTACGGTGTGGCATTGCATCGGAGTGCATGACTATCTTGATTATGACGTTCCACAATCTCTCTCTCTCGTGCTTGACTTGACTTGCGTGACTTGCGGGCTGGGTCGAGGGCCTGCGCGCGAACGGCCAGACGGTTGCCGAGTTCCCTCTCGGCGACGTCTTGACGTTCTACGACACCGCGCACATCCGCCGAGGCGACACCTTCGAGAAAGCCGTCTCGAGCGAAGCCGCCGCAGCGCTCGCATCCGATCGGCTCGCCGCCGCGCTGTACAAGGTCGCACCCGACGTGCTGCTGTCGGTGAGCTCGTTCTTCATCACCCCCGACCTCCTCACCCTCGCGCGAGCGCGTGGGACCCGGGTGGTGCTGCTCCACACTGAGTCGCCGTACGAGGACGACCGGCAGCTCGGCCTGGCCCCGTACGCGGACCTGAACCTGGTCAACGACCCCACCCACCTCGGGGCGTTCGAGGAGCGGGCGCCGACGGTGTACGCGCCGCACGCCTACCGGGAGTCGCTGCACTACAGCAAGGGCGAGCCGCGGGACGTCGACTTCGCGTTCGTCGGCACCGGCTACCCGAGCAGGGTGGAGTTCTTCGAGGGGATGGACCTCGACGGGCTGACCGTCCGGTTGGGTGGGAACTGGATGCGCCTGCCTGAGCAGCACAAGCTGAGGGCGTATCTGGCGCACGACCCGGATGAGTGCTGCGACAACGAAGACGCCGCCGACCTGTACCGGTCGGCGAAGGTCGGACTCAACCTGTACCGGCGTGAAGCGAACGCGCCCGAGCTGATCCCCGGTTGGTCGATGGGTCCTCGCGAGGTCGAGATGGCCGCCTGCGGCCTGTTCTTCCTCCGCGACCCCCGCCCCGAATCCGACCAGGTGTTCACGATGCTCCCGACCTTCCAGGGAGCCGATGAAGCGTCCGAGCTTGTGCGCTGGTGGTTGGCGCACGAATCGGCGAGAGAGACCGCCGCGGCACGGGCCGCGGAAGCCATCCGAGACCGCACATTCACCCAGCACGCCGCCAAGCTGCTGCGGCTATTCGGGTAAGGAGAGTCCACAGTGGCACGACGTCACGGGCGGAATGGCCGTGTTTACATGAACCTGACAAGCGGCGGCACCGCGGAGCCGATCGCCTACGTCCGGTCGAACAGCCTCTCGGCCACGACCGACAAGCAGGACGTGACCGCGTTCGGCGACGCCAACAAGATCTACGTCGCGGGTCTTCCGGACAGCCAGGGATCGTTCGAGTTCTGGTATGACGACGCCAGCGTCCAGACCTACACCGCCGCGGTCGACGGCGTCGCCCGCAAGTTCTACTTCTACCCCGACATTTCGAATACGCCCGGCCAGTACTGGTGGGGCACCGTCTTCCCGGACTTCTCGATCGAGCAGGCGGTCGACGGTGCGATCTCCGGCACCGCATCTTGGGTCGCCGCGTCGAACATCGCGAAGGTGGGCTGATGTCTGGCGTCCGCGGGACCAACCAACTCGGGCGGGTCGCCCGGGCCGCCCGCCTCGCGGACGCCACCATGCCAAGGTCCATCAAGCGGAAGCTGACGCGGATGGGCCCTGCGGCGAAGAAGGCCGCCCAGAAGGAAGCCCTCGAAGCGCTGCCGACGGCGAACGGCTACTCCGCGCTCGTCGCCGCCGGTATGCGCGTGCAGGTGAAGGCAGACATCGGGTTCACCACCGCCGGCGTCACCCTCGTCTACACGTCGAAGGGCAAGGGCGAGAACCGCGACATTCCCCGCCTGAACAAGGGCATCCTGCGCCACCCGGTGTGGGGCCACCGCCGCCGGCAGTGGGTCGTCCAGTCCGTTCGTGCCGGCTGCCTCTATTTACTATGTTTCCAAGAATGTCCTTTGGACCTGCACCCTTTGTTGGACCTCAGATGGGGGGCTTGGTTGGATTAGGGATACCACCTCCACTATCTCTTGAACAACAACCCCCACCAGTTGAACCATATGTTCAAGAGGAATCTTCATCTGCTCCACAAGCTGAATATGCAGGGCAAGCTCCTCCTGAAGCCAATATAGCTGAAATGCTGTCTAATTTGAATGACAAGATGGATGGTCTCTTTCTCTACACAAGTCTCAGTTTTAACAGAGTCCATTCCAGGATACAGCATTTAGAGAACTCCATGATGGCTCAATGGCTGCAATTTTTAGTTGATAAACAAAGATCAGATGCAGCTTCACGGGAGCTCTTGGAGTCACTTCTGACAGTTAGCAACAGTATAGCAGGGATGGTAAGCAGCATTCAGGACACCCAAGCCACATCTTTCACTTCACTTTCCAAAATTCTTGATCATTGTCTGGAAATAAGAATTGAACTTGAAAGGATGAAAGGTGTAGTGAATCCACTACTTCCCAGTCTGCAAGCTGTCATTGGTCCTATTGATACTGTCCAGACTGAAATACTTCATACCCCCACCTTCCTTTAATTTGATTTCTACCCCCCTCACCTACATATATAACTCAAGTTCTATCACTGTTTAGGGAGGAGGCTAGCCATTTTCCCACGTCCTCTCTCTCTCTCTAACTCTCTCTCTCCTTCCCACGGAGCCCAGCCACCCCCCTCTCCATTTCTTTCCCTCACTCACGGCAGCCACTCCACCTCCGACCACCGTCCCCTCTTCCCGTCAACACCCACTCACTCACGGCAGCCACTCCACCTCCGACCACCGCCCCCTCTTCCCGTCAACACCCACTCCCCACGGCAGCCATCCCAGCCACCGTCTCCGGCCACCGCGAACGACGCCCGTCCCTCCCCGTCGACCTCTACCGCACCGCCAACCACGCCCCCACGCCACTACCTCCTTCCCGTCGACCAGCCACCGCCACCCTCGTCACACGGACCTCCCAACGTCTCCCGTCGACCACCTCACCCCCCTGTCCACGCCAGACCCCTCCACTGGGCACCCTCCACCGAGCACCCACCACCCCCCGCGGCAACCGGACCCTTCCTCACACCGGACCACCCTCTGTAACTACACCGACCACCCGCCGCCGGCTTCCACCACAGCGGCACCCCCTCTCACCTCGCCCTCCCTTCCACAACACCCACGCCCCGCTGCGAACGCCGCCCCGCTCCCCATCTCCTCCCTTCACCACCTCCGACGACCGCCTCCCCTCCGCGACGCCACCGGCAGGCCTCCCCGTCCGCGACCGACTCCGCCTCCGAACCCACTGCATGCCCCCCCCTCTGCTACCCTCTCCTCCTTCTCATCACCTCCCTCTCCTCCTTCTCACCACCTCCCTGCATCAGCCCACCACCGGGCGACCGCGAAGCCCCCCTCCTCTCCCTCTCGTTCCCACCATCAACCTCCCCTCACCCCTGCATGCACCTCCCCGCCTCCGGCAGCCTCCCTCTCCACGTCGCCTCCCCGCCGGCAACCACCTCCGGCAGCGCACCGCCCAGACAGCCTCCCCACCTCCAGCACCACCCTCTCCCCCCTGCGAACTCCCGTCCGCAACCACCCCGGACTCCTCTCTCACCCGACGCCAACCTCGCATCCCCTGCTAACACTGCCCCCGTCGACCGTCCCCTTTCCAGCCAACGCACACACTCCAAACTCCCTCTCTCTAACCCATACTCATGCACCCACTCCCTCTCCACTCCCACTGCACGCACCACGCACGGCCACCCTCTCCACGCCATCACACACCTCCCACCGGCTCCCCGTCTCTGACCACCGTCACCCTCTAACCAACGTGGCACCCCGCCGTCGACCACCGTCGACGACCCCACTCCCCCTCTCCACTCCGCCACCCTCCACAGCCACACACCCCCCTCTCACCTGCCCTCTCCTCCGTCGCCAAACCACCCTGCTACCTCCCGTCCGACCTCCCACCGGCCTCCCACGCGCCTCCAACCCCTCTCCGACTGCTAGCCAAACCACTCTCTCTCTAGCCGCACCGCCGCGGACGCCTCCCACCTCCACGCACGACCCCGCTCCAGCCACCGGCAGCCTGCCTCCCGTCCGACCACCGCGCCACCTGCCTCGTCGTCGTCGCCCCCCACATGCATGCCCAGCCACTCTCCCTCTCCCTCTGCTAACAGCACACCGCAGCCACCTCCTTCACCCTCATCACACCACCACCACCGCTGCCGAGCTTCCCCGCTCGCACTCACGGTCGACGACCTCCCGCCTGCACACGTCCGCCAGCCGCCTCCTCACCGCCTCCCGCTCCCAACCGGCACCCCCAGCGCTCCCCGCCTCCGTCGACCCCACCGCCGTCTCCCCACCGTCACCACCGAAGCCGCCTCCCGTCGCCGCCGGCCACCTCCCGTCGCACCGCCACCCAGCCGCCGCACCACCGCCGCCCTCCGACGTGAACTCACTCCCCCCTCTCCTCTCTCTTCCCTTCTCTCTCTCTCTCTCTTCCCTCTCTGTCTCTCTCATCCTCTCTCTCTCTCCCGCTCGCGGATCTCCCTCTCTCTCCTTCTCCTTCTGTCTCTCTCTCTCTCCTCCCCCTCTATCTCTCTCTTCCACCTCTCTCCCCCGCTCGTGGGATCTCTCTCTCCTCCTTTCTCTCTATCTCTCTCTTCCTCTCTCTCTCTCCACGCGGGACCCCCCGTGGAGTCTCTCTCTCTCATCCCGTCCCCTCTCTCTCTCTCTTCCTCTCTCTACATAATATATGTATATATATTATTAATAAATTCCTCTCCTCTCTCCCTATCTCTCTCTACCCCGTCCTCCCTCTCCATCTCTATTTATCTCCCTATATAACATATATATACCCAGAACTCGATCACACTTTAGAGATATTGAAGAGATGCAAAATTTAGCTCTTGTTTCTCAAGTAGAACCCAAAAATGTTGAGGAAGCTTTAAAAGATGAATCTTGGATAAATGCCATGCATGAAGAGTTAAATCAATTTGAAAGAAATAAAGTATGGCATCTTGTTCCTAGACCCAATGATCATTCAGTAATAGGAACTAAATGGGTCTTCAGAAATAAATAAAATGAAAAAGAAATTATAGTACGGAATAAAGCTAGACTGGTTTTTTTTTTGTATAAAGCTCGAGTCACCTAATTTTGAAGGGAGAGTGCACCCCCTTCCAGAAGAAGGGAATGTACTCACTCCACCCAAAAAATTAGGTGCTACTTTTATTTATTTGTAACCACCATGTACAAGTAAGAGGGCCAAAGCCTAACAATAAATGGCAAAGGCCTAAAAAACCAAAACTAGAGTCATTCACATCAAACTCTTTTTACCAAAAGAGATAAAGAAAAAATTACATAAAGCTTCTGCGAATGCTTGGAATGGCTGCAGCATCAGCCCTTGCATACACCCTAGCACGAAGTGGAAGTTCTTGTATAGAATAAAAAACCTTGTTGTGGCCCGAAAGAACGGCAAAATTTGCAAGAGAGTCTGCCACTTGGTTAGCTTCCCTATATACATGAACAATGGGACATCCATATAGAGTCAAAAATCTTTGCAATTCATCCCACCAAGGAAGGAGAACCCAAGGGGGGTCTTTCTTTTTGAGTATGGTATCTACAATTAGGAGGGAATCAGAATATATCACTGTTAAGGAGATAGAAAAAGAATTGATCAACCTCAAAGCATCGATCAAAGCCCGGCCTTCAGCTTGCAGAACATTACCAAAACCATAAAAATGTGAGAATCCCAAAAGTAGATCCCCCTTGCTGTTTCTAATGCAACCACCACCGCCAGCCAACCCAGATTCTGATTTGAAGCACCCATCTACATTCAAGGAGAAACCAGCCATAGGAGGTGTCCATCTAACCAGGGTAATTGAAGCACGTTTGGTCACAACTGGAATATCAAATGCCATGAGAATGTCTTTATATCCTGAATTGGAGAAATGCTTAAATTTCACCTGCTGTTGGGTAACAGATCTGGTTACTTGAAGAATATCAGAAAAAATTCTTGTGATATTTGGTCTAATCCCATCAAATCGAAATTTACAACGAGCCTTCCATATTTCCCAAATAACAGTAACAATGATGAGCAAGGGGATAAAGCCTTCAGGAGCTGACTGGTTAATTTCCGAAATGCACCAGTTTAACCAAAGCAAAACATTATCTGAATGGGGACTATATTCTGCAATTAATGGACTTAGCTGGTTCCATAAAGCAGAGGCAAGTTCACCTTTGAGGAACAAATGATTGAGATCTTCAGTTTCTTTGTTCATCTGACAACAGGAACAGCAGGAAACCAGATGAATCCCCAGTTTCTGAATACTAGTATCAACCGGGACAGCTTGATGTAGTAGTTTCCAGCAGAAAATACCTGCTCTGGGGGGATATTTATTATGCAGAAGTTTTCTTCTATTGCACACTGCTGATTGAAATGCTTGAACTTTCCAAACTCTGTATACTGACTTGACAGTCAGTAACCCTGAAGTGGTATGTACCCAAACAGGGATGTCCCTCCCTTCTAATAATGTGTAAGATTTGAGACCTTGCAAAATATCATCATCACTAATAAAATGCCATGCCGGATGGTGATCATCAGAAAGCACTTCACTGACCAAGCAATTTCCCAATGAAGGAGGGGGAGAGCAACAAACAGATAAAGAAAATTTGAACCAGGTGTCCTTGAAGAATCTGGTTGATGTACCATCTTTAACAGATATTCGAAGGCCAGATAAAAGAAAAGCTTTGGCTGCATTGAAATCCCTTCTTCTGATACCAGCAGGAAAGGGAGGTATACAATCTGATAGATGTTTTCCATTCAAATATTTGTTCCTGATAAAATTTGCCCATACAGAGTCACTAGAAATGGCCATCCATAACAGCTTAACATGGAAGCAGAACTGAATGTCCTCAATACTACGGATGCCAAGCCCACCTTGCTCGACCGGACAGCAAATTTTCTTCCAAGCAATCCAGTGCTTTCTGCTTGTAGAGTCTACTCCTTGCCAGAAAAAATTGGAGCACATTCTGTCAATTTGCTTCTGAATAGAGTGAGGGATGGAAATAGCACTGGCAGTGTACACTGAAAGAGAAGATAATACTGAGTTAATAAGCACCACTCTGCCTGCCTGTGAGAGGAATTTACATTGCCACCCAGCAAGTCTGCCTTGAATCCTGTCGAGCTAGCCTTCAATGCAATTTGATTCATTTGCAGCCCTTCTAATCCACTAGATGTCCAAACTATTTCTGTTGCACTAGTCCCTTCATTGATGATTAGCAAAATGCAATCATTGTTGGAATCAAACATAATCAGTATTCTCTATGCGACAACACATGCCATTTAAGGCCTTAAGACTACAAATTTACAACAAGGATACCACTGATTATCTTATTACAAGTAACCATCTTGAACTCTACCATTCGTGCCTTTCATTTACAATGTCTTAGAGAACTGCTTTATTTCCTTGATGCTTTCTTTTGTGTACCCTTATTTTTTTTCCAATGCTGGACAGCAGTGTAAAATTCTAAAAGATTGGAAGATCTGATGATTCTGATCTTGAAAATACCAATGAGTGTCCTTTAGATTCTGCATTCTGTGCCCTTGTGATCTTCCCTCCTATAAATTCTGTACCTGATGATTTCTGCCAAATGGCTGATTTGAAGGCAGATGGGGATGACTATGGACAATCTCTGTCCATTTCTGGCTTTTCTTCACATTAAAACCTTTGTTGCAGCATGCATATTTAGTTGTCGAGGTGGTAAGGACCCAAGGCATAATTGGGGTCCCCGAGTGCTTAAGTTCTTAAGGCGCCAAGTCCATGGAACCAGCCAACAACAAGTGTCTATAAATTTTTTATTCAAAGGTTTATCATGATCATTAAAACTATATGAAGCAACACAAAGATGATACATGAGTCAAAAGTAGTAGGAAGTGACATTGCAATAAAGCACCAAAATTAAATATGGCATAAAAATAATCAACATTTATTACAAACAAGCATATCATTTGACAACAAACAAACATCACATACACATCGAGCATTAACTAGAAAAGTAAGAAAGACAATAAAACTATTAAATTCAAAGTTCAAGAGTAGCCTTGTGTGTATGTGTCTGAATCTGTGTGTGGAAAGTGTGTGTATGTGAAAGAGCAAAAGGGGCTGTTGCAACAGAGCCCTTGTTGAAGGAGTGTGTGGAGTTTGATCTACCTTTGACCCGACCTCACATCGCAGATCATCTTGTGTGGCTAGGTTGCAGCGGGTTATAGAAGGGGGGGGGGCAGCGCCCCCCTTGTTGTGGGATTGAAGGGGGGCAGATCCCCCCCGACTGAAAGTTGTTGGGGGCCGAAGGCGGGCTCCTTGGGCCACCTGGCAAGCTTTGGCAGTGCCTTGGGCTGCCTTTTGCAGCCCCAACTAGGTGCAACTGTGCCTAGCTTCCAGAAACACACCTCGCCTAGGTGACCCCTAGGCACCACCTAGAGGGGCCCCTTGACAATGATGAGATAGGTCAAAAGTGTGGGCAATTTGCCTGTGAATCTTTTTCCATTTCAATATATGGTGCATCATAAAGAAAGGGCAAGTGATAGAAGGATGTGGTTCTGTGAATTGCCCATATTCATGCTGTCGGCTGGGGGTTATTTTGGGCTTCTAATACCTTTGTTTTGATGATTGTGGATAAGCTCACAGTTAAATGTGGAGTCGATGCCTCAGTGACTTGACCAGTCATTTGTCAAAAGGTATTAAAAACAATTGCTTCAAGGGAAATAAAGCATGTGAAAGTATCAAAAGATAGAGTTCATTATTGAGGAGAATTCAAATTGGAATTCCAATGAACAATAAATGATTAGAATTATGTTTTGGAGGTCACTTACTATGGAGGTTCATGGGAAAAACTTTACTGTGATGATGACTGAGATATACTTTTGAAGTTTTTGTGCATCAGCAGGTGACAATTGTAACACAACTACAAATGACCAATTTGACACTTCTTACAACAACCTTTATGGGTTATTATTGGAGGTGACAATGGCTTGGGTTGGGCTATAAATGGTGTCTAATGAGTGTTGCTTGATGTAACCTGACCTGAAATGGCTTTGGGTCAGAGCATTGTGATCTATATCTGACAAAGTCAAGATGGGCCAGGGCAGATTAGGGTCAAAGAACATGGGTCAGACTGGGTTGATGTGTGTTTGAGTCAAATTGTCTGACACTAACCTGACCCAGTGGAATGTCTAAGTCAAAATGGCCCAACCCTAAATTGACCCAGTCCTCAATGACTTATGGCTCAGCCCACTTTTGTTAGGGTCTTGCCAACTCTAGTTATTGTATTTCTCAGAGTAGATAATCTATACAGACTGATAGATCTCACATGAGGGATAAGATGGTGAATTTAGTATGCTTGTGTGGCAGACTGAACTTTTTTTTTCCATGTGAAATGCTGACCAGGGGGGGACATTAAGGGTTGACAAGTAATGAGGAACATGGAAAAAGATTAGCTTAGTAAAGAGTGACTAGGTGTCACTCACGGGTTCCTCCTGAGGATTCAGGAGAAGGGAGTTTCATCTCCGGTTGCCCTCTGTGGATTCAGAGGAAGGGAGACAGGTGTCTCTGGTTGTGAGTGACTGGGCGTCACTCACATGTTCTTCCCTCTGGGCGTCAGAGGAAGGGAGACTTAGTCTCCGATTGTGAGTGATGGGTAGTTGCTCGTGGGTTCCCTCTGAGGATTTAGAGGAAGGGAGGTTGGACCTCCGATTCTAGCTCTGTGAGTAGCGGAGCTAGGTGTCTGGTTTTGTGGGTTGCAGAACCAGGTTGAGGGATTTGTCTCCCTCGAGTAGTCAAACTGTTAGGCAGCATCCTATTGTAGACTGAGTCTGCATCTTACTTTTGCAAGGGAATCCTCACTCGAGTTAGAGTGAGGGGTGGATGTAGGCGGACTGGTGTCTGGCCGAACCACCTAAAAAATCTAGGTGCACTATGGTTTGCCTTGTGCGTTTGCTCCTTGTCCTCTTCCCTATTTCACAGGTTTATTGTTGAAGAGGGGTGATCTCACGCTACTCCTGAGCTGAGGATGATGACCACGAATGCGAGAACTGCAAGAAGAGAAATGGATCAGAGGTGCCCAGGGATCGTTCCCCGGGGAAAATCCTCTGATGCTTAAGTCAGCAAATCAGATAGAGCTCTGGTGCGAAGTGAAGGGGGAGAAGGAGATAGGGGTGCCAGATCCCTCTCCACCAAGTGGTGAAGTGGCTATTGCTCAGGGTTGGTGTTGCTTAGTTGCCCTTCCCTTTTGTAGGAGAGTTCCCCTGGTTTATATAGCGACTCGTTGAATGCAGGAGCCCTATGAATCGAGGAGTTTTAGGGGGGTTACGTCTACTTCGTGGGCTCTTTATAGCACGGGGACTCTTGATCTCCCTTATCCCCTTGATCTCCCAGCTCTTGAAGGGCACGTAATGGCCGCACGGATAATCTTTCATCAGTCGATCTGAGCATGGGGCACCAGCTTAAGAGGGCCTCCTGAGCGGTGGGTGCGTGGCTCGGACAGGGTGTGTCAGGTTCCCGAAGGGACCTTCCCGATCTATCTAACACTCAGACTTCTGAACCTGAAGGTTGCCTAGGAAGCGCTTGATCTGAGTGGGTTATTGGGCTTGAAGCAAGTGGGTCCTGAGGGGGGCTGTCACTCTAAGGAGCTAGGCCTCGTTTGATCTGGTGGGACCTCGTTTGACCACTCTCTCCGGGCGGTAGAATTCTCCCTCTCCACTTGTCCCCCTCTTACTCCCGAGCCAAGATTGGGCTCGATCGAGTAGCATTTGGGGAAGACGTTGGTAGTTTGAGTTGGATGGGAATTTTTCCTTAACAGGGGCCACTCAATGCAGCTGTCGTGGGGATGTGCCCGTAATGATGATAATTCTTACGAATTGATGTGTGGAGGCCCCTTTTTGGGAGACTAGAACGTCGCGTCGCTTCCCGCTGGTGGTTTATAAGCGTAGCGCGAGTTTGCATTCCAAACCTTCATTGCTTAGGGTTTTTCTCTCCATCGCTCCTGCATTTGTAAGAGGCTTATGCGCCGTGAGGGCGATTCGAAGGAGTGAAAAGTTGCAGCGGCCTTCGCGGAGCTCGCAGAGATTACGGCGGCGGCGATCCGTCAACTTCCGCTTCCTCCCGAATCATCCAGCTCAGTGTTTTCCTCCTCTTCCTCCAGTTCTTCTGGTGATTCCATGGTGTATCAACATCCCAAGGCTGAGGGGCAGGAGATTGAATGGGCCCCAAGGGTTTTCGTGGTGTCGTCGGAGCCTCTGCGTAGTGAATTAAGCGAGGGCGAGGTGAAATAGTTAGAGAATCAGTACAGGCTACCATGGCAGTACCACTTCTCTCCGCCAGAGCCTCATGAGTCTAGTCTAGACACTCACTCTGGTTCCTTCTGCTCTTTCCTCCTAGCCTGGAAGTGTGGGTTCCGCCTGCCTCTCCATTTCTTTATTGTCGAGCTACTTCGGTTCTACCAACTGGCTCTGGTCTAGTTGGTCTCCAA
Organism: Amorphophallus titanum; assembly: GCA_024336825.1. Taxonomy (NCBI): domain Eukaryota; kingdom Viridiplantae; phylum Streptophyta; class Magnoliopsida; order Alismatales; family Araceae; genus Amorphophallus; species Amorphophallus titanum. Next base: position 2,271,020 of record JANBPO010000587.1, on the reverse strand, counting down.
CTCCTATACCTTCATCTTCTCCTTCATCTTTCTTTGTCGCTTGTACGGGGTTGACACTTCGCTGGACCTTTTTCATGCCTTTTTCGAGTTGAAGGAGCATACCCATGTGGGCAAGGGCTTCTTCTATCTCTAGGAGAAGAGGGGAAGGCGTTGCGTGACCCTCTCTACTAAGGACTCTTCTCACAAGGGCTGGAAGACCCAGTATTTTTGGGTGGGTTCGGCCATAAAGGGAGAGCCCTGGGCCTTCCCGATGGTGCCTAATGTCCATCCGAACATTCCTCCAAGGCAAGTGGTGGTTTCCCCGGAGGTGGAGAAGAGGGCCGCCCTTCTTCAAAAGAATCACCGGTCGCCTGCCGAGTTGATGACCGTGGCAAATATTGAGGAATATCCCTCTCTGCACATGGTGCTTCTAGGTAAGGATTTTAGGGTCTTGTTTCATCTTTGGGTCAGATAAGTGAGCTTCCTTCTCATGACCTGCTTTTTTCGGTCTAGACTTGAGGCGAACGATTGATGAGGGGGCGCCGCCGTTCTAGCAGGAAATCATTGACTTGGAGGAGATGCCCGCTCCTGACGGACCTCACACCTTCGAGAGCTCTTCTCGTGCCCGAGAGAAGGGCAAGCAAATCGCCTAGGATGGCACTTCCAGGCACCGCGGGGCCAAGCGCAAGGATCCCATGGAACGGGTATTGTGGTCCATGATGAGGGTCGCGGCCGCCAAGAGGAAGCGGTTGAAGAGGGTAGATGTCGTCCGTTCGGTCGAGGGGGGTGCGCAATTGGCTCTCCCGACCGTTGAGTCAGAGGGGGCCGTCACCGCTGAAGAAGTCATGGCCAAGGCTAATGGGTCCCAGGCAGAGGCTGTCGGTGCTAGGGCACCGAATGAGGCAGAGGGGGTGCAAGGTGAAGGGGTCCGGTTCGAGCCGGTCGAGGTTGAGGGATCGCAGGGTAAGGCGACCCAATCCTAGTCGACCGAGACCGAGGTGGTGCGGGGTGGGGCGACTCATTCCGAGCCAACTGGTGGGACCCCAAAGGCAGGGGCGCTCGGAGGGGGTGCCCCAATCCCGACTGTTCCAAACACCAACCCTGAGCAAGAGCCACTTCACCACTTGGTGGAGAGGGATCTCGTGCCCCCATATTCTCCTACCCCCTTTACTTCACACCAAAGCTCTATAAGATTTGCTGACTTAAGCATCGAAGGATTTTTCCTGGGGACCTATCCCTGGGCTCCTCTGATCCGTTTCCCTTCTTGCAGTTCTCATAATCGTGGTCATCATCCTCAGCTTAGGAAGTATGCGAGATCACCCCTCTTTATCTGGCGCCGTCTGTGAGAAACAAACAAAGAGCCGACATGGTGCGAAGAAGCTCCAGTAGGAGAACCGTTGGTGACACAGGAAAGGCCGTGGTAACGGAGGAAGGCGCACATTCCCATCCCATGGAGAATACCCCCTCTAACCCCAGCGACCAAGCCAACGAGTTGCCCCCATCCACGGTGGGGGAACTACCCCCCAACGGTAGCGCGGATGCTCTTCAAACCCTCAACGTGAAACTGGACAGCCTCATTGATATAATGAGGACCCAGGCGGCTAGGGAGGAGAAGTAACGACTCCCCCGGGAGAGCCCCCCCCGTGGAGATGCCTCCCTGCAAATCGTCGGGTGCCGCTTCACCCTCCGGGGGCGGCGGCTCATCCTCAACCGGTCAGGAGGGCCATCGCATACCCCTCCCCCGAAGCAAGAAGCCTCCTCCACCTCGAGGAGGGAGAAGTCTAGAGCGCATCGACCGTTCCTAGAGACCGATGCCCCCGAGGAGTGCCGGGGCAGCCTACAAGAGCACCCCCATAGCCCCTCGACCCAATGACAACCGGAGCTGTCCCTCTGGCTGTGAGACTTTGAGAGGCGTTTCGCAGAGCAAGAGCGCACCCTCCACGCTCTACAGAAGACCTCTACTGTGGAGGACGAGGAGCGATCCTCATTCTCTGGCCATGTCTTGAAGGCCGAGATCTCCCCCAGGATCTCGCTTCCAACCTTCAAGCTGTACGACGGCCAGGGAGACCCGGCCGACCACTATGACAGCTTCGATGCCCTAATGACCCTGCATGGGGCATCTGACGCCATCAAGTGTCGAGCGTTCGTGACCACCCTAGTCCAGGGCACTCAAGCTTGGTTCCGAGCCCCACCCCCGACAGCATCCGTGACTTTCGGTAGTTCGGGCAAGTGTTCAAGGAAAGCTTCATTGACAACGGTCCTCCCTGTTCAATAGCGGAACTATTGGCCCTGAAATAGGAACAAGGGGAGAAACTCAGGGCCTAAATTAACTGATTTGAATCGTAAGCCCTGTGTATCCCCCGCCTGGATGTTGCCTCGGCCATCACCACACTAACCGGGGGCACTCGCGATGAGAACCTCAGGCGCGAGCTGGTCCTTCACCCCCCTACCTCCCTTGCCAAGCTAGTAACCCTGGCCCTGCGCCACGCAGAGTGCGAAGAAGTCCTCAGCGCTTGCCGTGGCACGACGGGCTTGGGTCGGGAGGGGGACAAGAGGCGATCGTCCGAGTAAGGCTCTAGACAAGGAAAGAGGCGGAACCGGGATGGAGACCACTAGGAGCCCTCTCGGAAGTACGAGCAGTACACTCCTCTAACCGCCCCCGTCTACAAGATTTATGAAGATATCAAGGGCTCGGGCCTCCTCTGCCAACCCGAGCCTATGAAGGCAAAGCACCACAACCACCGCAAGCATTGCCTATTTCATAGTGACTACGGGCACCACACCAGCAATTGTCATCAGCTCCAGGACGACATCGCGCACCTCATCTGCCAGGGGCACTTATCCCAGTACGTGTCCGAGCAAAAGAAGGACGCCGCTGCTCCTGAGGAAATTGACAATCTCCCCCGTGGAGTCCACATTAACGTCATCGCTAGCGGCGTGACATCAGGTGGAGACAGTAGCCGAGGAAGGAAGCATCACATCGAGCGGGCGAGTCGGGCCTCTGAGCCCCCCAAAACCCCGCAGGCGAGCGAACAGCAGGCCCTGGTGTTTTTCAACCAAGACCTGGAAGGGTTAACTACCCCGCACGACGACGCCGGAAGCCATTCGATCAGATCGATTGCCAAGCCTGATGTCAATGTCGGCTTGCTGGTTCGAATGCCCAAGGTTGAAAAATTGAAGCAGGAGTACCTCTTTCCCCCCACTTTCACTGTTCTTATTTTTCTCGTCTGCTACCTCTTCTGCAGGGGAAATGGCATTATCCAAGTTTGTTTTGACTTCTCTTCCAATAGGAATGCTTCCATCAGAAGGACTACCTGAACCATCGATACCAGGCCAAGAGATGTCTCTATCTCGGATCCGGGTATTGAAGAACACCTGAAATCATCTCCCATGGTCCGCAGGACGGGGTGGTCGACGTTTGAGAATGAGGCACGAAAACCTGTGCTGCTTGTATTTCCAGGTTCTTTCTAGAGCTTGCTCGGTTTTCCACCCCATTCACATTTTGTTCATTGCTCTCTTGGTGCATTAGCTGGGGGAAGAGAGATATTGTCTTAGACTTTGGTTGTATTATTAGTGTAGAATTGACATATTCTTCTGCTTTTTACATATAGAGTTTCATGAACTTTCTGGGTTTTGCATAAGGATAATTCCCGCTGCAACATCTTTGTTCAATGTTTGAAGACTGAGCTTGTCGCGCAACAACGTTCGTGCGCTTAGTGAAGGCAACAGATGTATCAGTCCGTGTCTTTTGTTCCAACCCATCTTTGATCTTTCAAACTTGCACGTTTTCTTTCTCATGGATGATATCTCAATTTACTTATTCTGGTTTGCTTTCTGGTTTCTGCAGAAGGGGTTACTCGAGCTACACCAAGGTACAATTGCAGCATACTGGAGGATATGCTGTTGGAAGAGAACACAGCATTTGTCCAGAAGACTTTTCATGACTGGAGGAGTTTAGAGGAGGCTTTAGTTCTGCTTAAAGTAACCTCCACGTTTCCTTATCTTCCATACACTTTTCACAGTAAAAATATCTTCTGCTCCCTTTGGGGAATCTTTGTAAATTACTTTATACAATGGTTTTTAAGATACAGCTCCATGCTAATTGCTGGATGACTACAAATTTTATTATCAGTATGCAGTAAATGCATCATCATATCCTGCTATTTCAGACTCGTTGTGGAGGCATAAGCTAATTCTGTAAATTGATGATGTGTAGGTTTGGGGGCGGAATAGAAGGTCCATCTGTATGCATGATTGTCTAAATGGATTCTTAATATCCATCATATTATCATACATTGCAGCAGGCAATGGAGGAAGCTATATTAATAAATCAATGGATGCATTGCAGATTTTTCGAATTTGCTTAAAATTCATCGGTATGTCTGTTTGTGCTTTTGCTTTTATTCTCTGATGTTAGTTACAATTTCCTTTTTTAAAGAATATTTTTGGCATGTTTCAGCTTCATCTTCCATTCCAAATTATAGTCTAGGATTGCTAAGTATGAAGATGAGTAATTTTTTCCTTTTGATAAGAAGGTGGGATTGTACTACCTGCCTCTAGATTAATTTTTTGTTTGATTTATATTATATGTATACTGCATATCTTTTCATAAATTCATGGTGACATAAGATCAAAAAGTCCAGTTTGCTTTAACTTGATCAGGGCTTTGTGTTCTAAGATTTCATTGTGACTTTCCCCTGAGAGAGAAGGTAACAAAATGGTCTTTGCAAGGGGCATGAACAAAATGCAGACAGATACATATTATGCTTTAAATATTTTCCTTGTTTGCTGGGTGTTAGAGTAATCTGTACTTGGTCAAAACTATGGAGTATTGTTTATCTGCTAAAGTAGAATGCATTGGATTTCTTGCAGCCACTTCGACATCATGGACCAAGGGTCTTTTATTTGAAGTCCCCCGTCAACATGAACTATTGAAAGAGGTACATTGCTTTGCTCTACACTCTCTGCAGTGCTTGGCTTTTGTTCCCATTATTTTCTTTTCTCTTACAAATAATCAATAGGCTATATCCCTTCTACTTAGGTTTATCTTTAGGTTAGTATTAGATCCATTTCATGCGTAGTTGTCAACGCGGTCTAGGGGTCGCCTAGGTGACCAGGCGCCCTTATGGGGCCAAGGCGCTAGCCCCCCTTTCTCCCCCCCCCTGAAAGGCGGGCAAGGCACCCCTAGCCTGGGCATAGCCTATAATACCTCCCTTCGATTTTTTTTTTTTGGCCGGGGGGCTCCGCGATGCGAGATAGGGTCATAGGTAGATCGGGCTCCACACTCTCCTCCAACACCACTCTCTATGTGTGCCTCTCTCCTCTCTCTCTACCCCCTCTCCCCCTTCTATTTCTCAATTTTTAATATTAAAATCTATATTTTTTCATGTATCTTATTCATAATTTGTATATTGGGGATGCCTTTATGTAGCTATCATCGTGACATCATCACTGGTAGATATACTCAAAGCTGGTGACTATTTTGCATACCTTAGCAGATAAATAACATGCTCACGCTTGGCATGTAACAAAATTACCATTGTGTATCTCTTTAGCAGTGGAGTATTAAGTTGGTTAATTTGTTGGTACCAATCTTTATGATCTGCACATGCATTTTTTTCTGCCCTTGAAGACTAGAAAATACTCATTCTCATTCTATTACTTGAAGGGTGTGCATATAGGTCTAAGCATATTTTGTTACATCTTTAATACAGCACATATTGTTGGACTTCATAACAGGTGTCTGGAATACCTTCTCTTGTGTAGCACTTACACTAAAGATTCTGTACCAGCTCTCCATAGAGTACGGTGAGAAAATACATCTGCTGTCAACGGACTTACTTCATATTTTGGAATTTTTCATGAATGCTAGAAAAAGTGAGCTCATAATTTCAGGGAATTTCTTCTTGAGGCTACAACAGAGGCATCTGTTGCTTATAATAAAGCGGTATGGTCCTTGTAAAACTCAAAAAATCATGTTATATTCCTTTCGCCCCAAGGCTGGAAGTCTTTTTGTCTACTAGGTGTAGGGAACACTCATCTAATGTCCCTTTAATTCTGCACATTGTTGCAAATCCCAAGGCATACAGAATTTAGTGGCATGGAAAATGTAATCAGATTTACCTCAACCTAAAGCTGCTCCTTTTTGTAGGGGATTAAGAATAACATCACCCATACTATTTCATTCGTTAAAACGAAAGCCTCCATGAATCTTCTTATAGCCATTAACCACTATTATTCTTGCCTACATGATCATTTAGGTCTCCTCCAGAGGTCCCTCTCCACCTACAGTATATCCCAGACTATTTATGCCATTTAGGTCTCATCCGACAAGAACTTTATTCTCATTAGGATTTAAGAGTGTCAGACTCCCTTGACCATTGGGTGGCTAGCATGCATTGGATTTCCTATAACTTGACTTTGATGACTACTGGTAACCTATCAATGAGTGGAGAAATGCTGGTTTAAAGCTTTGGAATTTGTTCTTAGGACTTTCAGAGCTCCAATGATGTTCTTTTTTGTATTGATGCCATGTGCTGACTGCTAGCACCAGTAATTGTTTCTTCCGTCAAAGGGTAGGTGTTGATCAAATTTTCCTTATGTTGGTGTGATACTGTGTTAAGGAATATCCCATGAGACAACCATCTGGAGAAGCAATTTCCCTTACCAAATTGTGGAGCAGTCTAGGATATCCTGGATATGCATGTAGAAAATTTGTTGCTTTTGCTACCACATGAATGAATTGATAGGATTACCTCTCAATCAGTTAATGGAGAATGCCTAACATAAGCTGATCTCATTTCTTTGTTAGATTTGCAAAGCTTTTCTGTCGAGTCACTCATCCCCAGCTAGGCCTTCCGTTGACAAATATATTAAACTAGTCTGAATTCAGGTTGCCTTCGAAGTCCTTGGTCCTAATCTGGAGGCCCATTCTTGTAACTGGAAATATTTGTATCAAATAAGCGTGTGGTTCTTGTTCCCTAAATCATGTAATTGTAGAACACTAAATTCTCTTCCATGAAATTTCTTCTTGCCTCAGTTATTTAAACGTATTTTCTTCTTTGTTGCCTTTTCATGTAGGTGACACGCCTTCGTGAGTACCAAGGTGTGGATCCACATTTTGATACAATTGCAATGGAATACCATGACATTGTAAAGGTTAGTTGTTCACGAAATAATCATAAAAGTTACCTTCTATATCTGCTTTATGATTTTTGCATTCTTTTCCACAGAAACTAGAAAGTATGCAATGGACGATTCACCAAGTTGAAATGGATCTTAGACGCTCATCAGAGCATCCAAGCTCTTATGCTTTGTGATTTACTGGTAAAGTAAACCCTTGAAGGAGTTTTACTTAGATGATATTAATTTTTACGTAGCTGGAATGGAACAATGTTGTTTCCGCCATTGCTGGTTTGAACATTCGTCGATGCCTGTCTGTACAGCATGCACGGTCACAACATTTTGTAAATGCTTGACAGGAACCTCGTTTTCAAGATATGCATAAAACTTGATGTGAGTGTTTTCTCTGTTTTCCACTAAATGTATTATTCAAAATTTGACCCCCCATAAACTGACCCTGTATGTTTTACTCAGAAAAACAATGTTGAGCATGTCACAATCAGTTCAAGCACACTACATGGATTCTGAATTGGTGTCTAGGAGTGTAGGATTAGCACAGTTGGAAGGGTGGGGAAAATATGCATGACCTTATATATAACTTATTTTATAATTATTTTTTTGTTCGGCGTCGCCCCTCCTCGCGTCGGGGCGTGCCGGCCGTGTCGGTCCGGGTCAGGAACTCGTGTCGCCGCCCCTCAGGCGGCCGCCTCCGGCTGCGGGGTGATGCTGATCTGGTGCTCGCCGGACAGGATCTTGTTGGTCCTGCGGCAGAAGCCCCATCCGCGGACCCACAACCGGTGTCCGAGCCTTTCACCCTGGCCAAGTGGAGGCCATGCCGTTGTAACCACCACCCATCACATCAGTCCCAAATGATAAGAAACTGGACGTTTTACTGTTATCCCAAGACGCGGGGCCCACCACATGGCATTGATGGAGGAACATCTATGCCGGCTTGTCCAATGCCAGCTACGGCCATGGTTGTACAAGGGTACGTGAGTCTTTTCCATCCCCTACCTATGATTGCAGAAGCGGGCCACGTTGGTTTGGTCCAAAGTTTGGTTTGCCTGCACTCCTATCTCGTAGTCCAGATTTGATAAGAGGTTAACTCGAAGTTAATTCATTTTTAACTCAAAAATAACTAATTAAACAGAAACCTTAGTCACTTAACTCGGACATGAGAGAGGTAAATCTGAGTCGCCTTACTCTCCAGGTGGGTTTGCAGATGGGTTTACTTAACATGCTTGTACCCTTCCCCATTTACCCCGGTACTTTTTTATATATAAAATTATCTATGGGAGCAACCAAGAGAGCGCACCCCACCCCAGAGAGGTGGAATGTTGTCGCTCCACCAGGCTCCGCCAATGGTAAGGTTTGATATTAAATAAAAGAATGGTTACACTAGCGTCGGGACGTACCCCGGATTGAGGGGATACCCCCAATGAAAATACAAGACCATACCCATCAAAACAGAAGAAAAGAGTTAAGAATTAAGAAGAAGACTCCCTAACAGCCCCAAGGTGAAGGCAGTGTAACATGAGGAGGCCCTTAGCTATTCTCGGGACTTCATCTTCTTGGAAAAAAATACATTGGGAGCCACTGTCACAAGCATGGTTGGAGAAGAAGTCAACCACTTGATTGCCTTCTCTATAGATGTGTTGAAGTGTGGGAGAGTAGAAGTCAAGCATGTGCCAAAGCTCATCACATAGATGCAATAATCTCCAGGGACTTGTTTCCTATAGGCTAGTATTTGCCGGAGAGCTCTAGAATCCACCTCGATAAGATCAACTCTAAGATTGAGTACATAGCATAACCGAAGGCCATCAAGGACGACTCAGAATTCTGCCATGAAGCTGCTAATCTGACCATACGAATAGGAGCAAGCGACAATCAGGTGACCACGAGAGTCTTTGAGCACTGCCCCGCCACCAGCAATACATGGGTTCTCTCGAGACGTGCCATCGGTGTTAAGCTTAAATTGATTAGCAGGAGACAATGACCAGTAAACAGCAAGATGGTTAACATGAGCCTTTATAAGTTGCAGCTTAAAGTATGCTAACACATGGATATCTTCCTGCCTATCAGGTGGAAAGCAGACGGTAGAAATGGCATTTTGCAGCCGGTTAACAATGTGTTGAATAGCTGAAGGAACCCAGGGGCGAACATTATCAAACCGAGCTCGATTGCACATGCTCCATATCTCCCAGCAAACAAAGATAGGAAGCAAGTGCCTAAGCAAGTGGATACGTCTCTTTCCTTGAGCATTCATAAGCCAACCCGACATGTAAGAGGCAATTGATGAGCGTGAGGGATAGATATCAAAAATCTGTTCAAAGTGAGACCAAAGGGCAATGGCCATGGGGCTGCCCAAAAAAATGTGTTGCATAGATTCCATGAAAGGGCGAGTGCAACAGGTGCAAGCAGAGGCCAAATTGATACCCAACGATTGAACTTTCACGTCAACAGGTAGTTTGTTCCAAATAACACGAAGGGCCAAAAAAGAATATTTTGGGGGTATGAGCCGATGCCAAAGCAGATCAAACCTAAATGAGGCAAGCCGATTAGCACCTTGATTGTTAGAAATATGAGTAAGAATTCGATAGGCAGAGGAGATGCTGAACGGCCGTGAAGATCAGGGGTCCAAACATGAGAACAAGTGGAGGTAGTGGTAACTGGAGATAAAGTGGATAGATAAGCATGTAGGATCTTTGTGGGAACAAGTTGTGCAAAACTAGAAATAAAGTCACCACCAAGATGAAATGAGTCTGCAATACATATTCTCTTGTGCTGAAAGGAAGTCCAAACCTCCATGTCCACATGATGAACAAGGGTGCCCAAGCCTGACCAATTTTACAGGAAGAAATTGGTTGAGCCATCGCCAATGGTGCATTTGCAGAAATTTTACAAAATACTGCGAGAACTCAAAAGCCGGCGCCACATTCTAGACCCTTGGAGAGGTGACTCTCCGCGAGATTTGAACAGAAATGGAAATGATAGAAAATGAAAATGACAGTATTAAACCGCCGCGAGAGGTGACTCTCCGTGGGATTTATTGGCGAATGGGAATGTGTAGAAATTAAATTACGAAAATTAAATTGCTAAAATGAAAAGGACCACTGCGGGAATTGACTCACCGCGGGTCTTATTGGGGAATGGGAGTGTACAGAAATTAAATTGCTGAAATAAAATGACCACTGCGGGAATTGACTCACCGTGAGTCTTATTGGGGGGACAGGAATAAAAGGAAATAACAGAGCGTGTGTGTAAAGGGTGTGATCGCCAAGGGCTAGAGGCCCTACAATAAAAAGAAATTTGATCACGTTCGCTATAGGAGTGAAAACAATGCGGGTTCTTTCTTCCTCTTTCGTCGGTCGACCGATGAAGAGAGCTTTCTTCGGTTATCCTGGTTAGTGTTATCTTTTCTTATTTTATTTTATTATTATTTTTTTATTTTATTTTGAGAGAGATCTAGAAAGAGAAAGGGAAAGATCAGAAGGGATGTAGAGAGGGAGAGTGAGATATAGAGAGAGAGTGAGATATAGAGAATGATAATAAAATATTAGCGAGAATATATATATAGAGAGAGAGAGAGAGAAAGTGATTCTTTTTTTGTTTTATTTTTTTGAGGAAGATCAAGAGAGTGAAAGAGAGAAATTAGAAGGCCAAGTGAGAGAATGACAATAATATATATATATAGAGAGAGAGAGAGACCGGTGAGTGTGTGTGTGTGGCTAGAGAGAGTTAGAGTGACTGTGAGAGATATGTTTGAGGTGTGTGAACTAGAGAGAGAGGGTGAGTGGCCGGTTGAGTGTGTGTGTGAGTGAGTTAGAGAGAGAAGAGAGACCGGTGGTAGCGTGTATGTGTGTGAGAGAGAGGTGCAGATATGGCTAGAGAGAGAGACGAAGAGTGGGGGCCAGTTGGATGTGTGTGAGGTGTGAGTCTTAGAGAGAGAAAAGGCCGGTTGTGTGGTGGGGGTGTGCGTGGGTGTTAGAGAGGGTAAGAGGCTGATGGTAGTATGTGTGTGGGTGTGGGAGTGTTAGAAAGAGAGAAGGGGTACGTGTGATGTGTGTGAGGGTGTGAGGGTTAGAGAGAGGGGGGCTCGAGTGGTGGTGTGTGTGTCTGTGAGTGCATACGGGTGCAGTGAGTGAGAGAGAGCGCAGGTGGGGTGGCGAGTGTGAGAGACAGATAGGGAGGTGGGTCGTAGGTGGCTGTTAGAGGGAGAGAGAGAGATAGAGGGGGGTCACGTGTGGCTAGAGAGAGAAGGAGACGATGGAGGGGAGGCACGGGGCCAGTGCAGGGGATCAGACGGTGCGGTGGTGGTGGCGGTGGCGCTCGCGGTCGTGCTTGGGCATGAGGGGACGACAATGTGCGTGTGTGGGGTGTCATCTGTGTGTGTGAAGTGGAGAGGGAAAGATGGCCGGGATGAGGGGGGGTGCATGCGGTGGTCGACCTATGCGTGGGAGAGAGGGTAGGCAGGTGTGATGGCCGCCATGGGTTAGTGAGGAGGGTGAGAGGGAGAGGCCAGTCGTGCATGCGTATGTGGTGTCCGGGTGACGAGAGTGGGAGGAGCGGTGTCGCACGTGAAGGGGAGGCTGTCGGTGCTTGGGTGTGTCTACGGGACGCTGGACGGTGGCAGAGCGGTGTACGCAGTGATGGGGGCGGGGTCTATGTTACGGTGAGTGGTGTAGGTGGCAGTGGTGGCGGTGTGAGAGAGGGCACCGGTGGAGGGGCTCGCCGGTGGTGTGGTTAGCAGAGGGGAAGAGAGAGTGAGGGAGCGGCGTCAATGTGTGTAGGGGGTGCTTGCGACGCTCGTGGTGGTGTTAGCAATGGAAGGGTAAGGGCGGAGGGGGGTGGCCTTGTCGGGGTGAGGGAGAGAAGAGTGGGATGGGGAGAGAGTGGGTTTGGCTGCCGGCCCCAGGTGTGTGAGAAGGGAGTGGCCAGGGAGTTTGCGGTGAAGGTGGGTGTATGTGAAGGGGAGTGAGGAGTGGGAGGCGGTGAGAGATGGCAGACAGTGCAGGGGGTGTTCTCAGAGAGACGATGCCGGTTGTGTGTAGAGCGTGTGATGACAGATAGAGGAAAAGGGAGAGCAGTGGTGAGTGGTGATGTGTGTGAGAGAGGATGACGGGGAGAGGAATAGGGTTGCCAACTGGGTTAGCGTGGAGAGAAAGGGAGAGAGGAGGAGTTGATGATGAAGTGTGTAGTGTGGGGTGCGTCCGTGAGAGAGAGGGGGAAGGAAGAGAGATGGAGGGAGAGGGCAAAGGTGAGGGGAGAGCACCGTCCATTTGCTGTTGACTTTGACCTAGATCACTATAGCTTGACCAAAGTTGACCTTTGATTATTGACTTTGACTAGAGTCTCTTTGAAGATTAGTTGACTAGAGTTCATTGATAATCGTTGATTTTGACTAGGTCAACATTTGACTATCCACCTTGACTTTGGTTTATAGACTGGCTGTTCTTCTGGCTGTTGTGGAAAGGTTACTGTGGGATCACTATAGATGTTTGTCCTGTAGTGATTACTGTAGATCCTCTCTCTCCTTCTCAGCACTGTTCTTCCTTTGTCTTTTAGTAAGCTCGACTCTCTCTCTTTTCGATTTCCTTCATATTTCTTCAGTTCTTCTTCACGTTCAGCTTGTTGTATCCATTTGTTAGCTCTATTGAGCTATTTGTCACAGATAATGCCTATTTGTGATCCTTGTAGACCCATTTGTCACCACTAGTATCCTTTAATCGTCGCCTTCCTCTTCTATTTTTGCCTTGAGAGTCGTTGGGCTTTCATCTCTCTTGGTGATTGGTGTCAACACTCAGAGTCGACACTCTTAAGCCTTTGAAGCTCGTTCTTGCTGGCGGGTGGCTCAAGTCGACTTGTATGGCATGGAAGTCGACTTCCACTTCATGCAGCTTCAATACTTCACACATATTCAGCGGTGCAACCTATTTTTCACTCTTGGTGGCCTATTTGTCACCGTTAGGCCTCTATTTGATAGAACTATCAACCCATTTATTTGCCTTATCTTCCTGCCTTCCTCTGTGATAATTTCTTCATTTTTTGTCAGCACTAGTCTTCATGTGACTTCCTTGACTTCTTTGACTGACCAAATGTTTTCGCACCATATGAGTTGACATGATTGACCGTTGACTTTTCTTCAATTCTTCAGAAATTAACTGACTTTTAGCCTGTTCTTTGTGCAACTGTCAACCTGTTCTTTGTGCAATTTAGAAGTAAACTACACAAACAAAAATATGATAGCTCCATGCATGATTCTACATCATCAAAACACATTGACTATCCATATGAAAAGTATACATGACTCATGATTTTGACAGCATTAAAACACAGGGACACAACAGAGGATGTATGGAGGAGGAAGGGGGAGGCACCAAGATGGATCGGGCGCAGGTGTTCAGCCCATTTAAATGCCCAAAAATAGCCTAAAAATATGTAAAAATCACCTAAAATTACGGGATAAATTCTAGACCCAGACCACTAAGGATCCACTAAAACACGGGCATTACAGTCCCCCCCTCCTTAAAGAAATTTCATCCTCGAAATTTACAAGGAAGAACAAGGAGGAAACTAAAAGTGAACGACACCCAACTACAGAAAGCGAGAAAAATAGAATCACGTACCTTGAAAATAGAAAGCTGATTTTCCACGTGGCTGAAAGTAGACTTTCTTGGATCTGTAGTCAACCACGGCACCATACCGCTCTAACCAGTCTATGCCTAGAATCGCATCGTAATTGGCCAACTGTAGTGCATACAACTTCGCTGGCAACTGCCTGTCACTAACGATAACAGGAGAATCTTCCAGGTAAAATGGAGTGGACATAAAATCTCCGTATGGTAACTCAATGAGCAATTCACAGGGTGACTCAGTTACCAGCTCCTCGAGACGAGCAAGAAAATCCTCGAAAACAAATGAATGTGTAGCACCTGAATCGAATAGAACGTGAGCTGAACGACCAAAAATCAAAATCGTACCTTCTACGAGGTTAGACGCAATGGCTTCTGCACGAGTGATGTGAGTAATCCGACTCCTCATCTTCCGGCTAGAGGCTATAGAAGATTGCAGGGAAGAAGCTGAAACTTGCAAATAAGACGGCTGAGGCAGAGGTGGTGTAGGAAGATGAAATTGAGACTGCTGCGGCTGGGTAACCTGCGAGAATTGCACTGGAACAGACTTCATCGGATAATCTCAAACAACGTGACCTGGATGATCACAGCAATAACAGACCACCGGTAAGGAACATGGTACACCGGGATGGCTGCCACCACACCTCAGACACGATCTCAGCTGACTCACAGGAAACTCTCAGTGCTGCTGAAAAGGAGAAACAGACTGTTGGACAGAATCAGAAGAAGCCGATTGCTGCTACACAAAACCCGAAGATGCTTGACAGTTAAATCACTTCTTGGACTTTCTAAACATCCACCTCGAAGGGCCACTAGAAGTAGGCGCGACAGATGAAACTCCAGGTGCTGACGGCTGAAAAGACTGCTGAAACGACACAACCAACTGAGCAATACTGGACTGAGAAAACCCTGCAGACCTCGCCAAATCGAGCTCAACCGCGACTGCTGCCTGATATGCATCGTCCATGACATTGCTCTGTCTTGATCTTTCTTTTATATCACTGCAGAGTTAACAAGGACACTTCATGACATATCTTACCTCATTTCTTTTATGAGGAGACATATTTCTCAGTGAACCAATGTCATTGCTTTGACACAATTTTAGCTTTTATGAAATCTACAAGATCAGAATGTTTAAAAATAGTACTAGACTGAAGTTTCTCAAGAGAGCCTTTGTACTAAAGATAAACTTTCATATTCAAGAAGGCATAACTTATCAAAACATGAATAGCTAATTTAAGTCTATTAAACCTGAGCATAAACATTTTCAACATCATTAAGTAATAAGGCTCAAGAAATCATTAATTTTAAACCAGCAGCTTTCATGTTCAGGCCAGTCATAAAGCTCCATAAAGGAAGATTCTTCTTGAAGATTTAGTCTGATTAGCAAACTCAGTAACAGACCGAGAAACCTCCAAGAAGATCAAGACATTCAAGGAATTCTGGACCCAGTTAGCTGGACATGCAAGAGATGGCAGATTCCAGACAATCTAGAAGGCTTCATGGATATCCAAGGTATTTCAGACCCGAGGTACAATCATGGAATGTTAACATTATTATGCAAAGGTCTGATTTGAGTAGGGAGTGCAAATTGAGTACGCAATAAAATAGAATATGGAACACTCCCCCTAAGGATAGGTAGTGAGCTCAGACTGAAGGAAGCTTTCAGGCAGAATGAACTAAGAGGTCGACCTATCAAGGTTGAACATGCTCCCCCTAAGATGATGCATCCCATGCAAATGTCAACAAAAATGTGTAATGATGCATGCTAAATTTTGATGATGACTCCCCCTGAATTAGTGCACTAGTTGGCAAAGGAATGTGCAACCTATGACATGAATGAATGCACACTACATTAGAGATGCTGCCAATTGATTATGCATTTTTGTGTCCTTTTAACATGATGTGTATTGAAATGCATGACTTCACAAAATGATGCAATAATGGATCGTTTGCAATACATTCTGAACTATAATATAGACTGGATATTTTAATATTCAAATGGATACATGCTACTTACTCCTTCTCTCCAAGTGTTCTAAGTGTGTGAGTTAGACATAATAGGATGGCAAGGGAGTATGAGTAGAACATGCCAGTCATGCAATGTTGGGTCCCTTGACCATGAAATATATCACTTGATGGGTCCCGTGATCATGAAATGTATGATTGTCCATGAAACTCCAAGATGACACTCAATTACCACAACACATACATATTCAAACATATGCAATGCATCTCTACACCAAGGTGCTCACACTTAAGGTCCCCCTTTTTTGAATGCTCATGGAAATTAAGATTGACAATCAGCATGCTATTTGTCCACATGAGTGATGAGTTGGGATATATGCAGCCATGGAAGACATCATCAAAGACAATGATCAATAATGCTAAGGAAGAAGTTAACATGGCTGTTAAATGATAGAAAGGATCAAACAACAACTCAATCAACATATCAATTTCATCAGCATGACAATTTTTCATAGATTACGCAGCTGAATTAATTGAACTTTGGTAGATGGCGGAGGTTCAGATTTGAGACCCTGCTCACGCATAGTGAGAGTTTCAGGCAAGCTTAACTTGTCTTTCTGCACATCACCATTTGATATACCAAAGGTCAAATAGGTGTAAGCAAATAATCTAGGTTAGATGTTCATCTCACACCATGGGGGGACATTTCAGCAGTTCAGGGAGACAACTTCAGCTTGCAGGATTTATTGACAACAAGATAGCTTTATAATGCAATGACTACAATGCAAGCCTATCATGCAAAGATTGAACACAAAAAGTTTATTTACATACCTGTGCCTTGAGCATTTATTTTGCTGGTTGAGCATTGCTCAGCTCCAAGGCACCCTGCACCCAAAATTCTCATTTTGAGTTTATAGGTACCCAAGCTTGCTTGGGTCCTGGTTGGTTAGTAGCACTTCTAGCAAATAACCTTCTTTTCTTTGCTACCTTCTAGTCACCCACTCTCATCCAAGGGCAATGATTGGATGTATGTCCATATTCACCACAACAGAAGCAACGCACAGGGAATTTACCATTCTTTATATGAGCATGTGGATGTGCGTTTGGCTTTTGTAGGTGTACAACGAAGTTACCTCCTTTGGCATGAACGTGGGTTCTACCTTTCAAGTGTCAATAATCTTGGATTGTATGGCCAAACTTACCACACTGGAAACAACAAGGAGGTTGTCTTCTTCTATTGATGGTTGGGTGCATTGATCTGCCTTTCGGGGTGCGTCGATTCATCTGACTACCCAAGGGGTTGCGAGTAGGATGCTGCTGAGCACGTTTCCTGGTACCGTCACCCTGTCCTTTCCCTTTCATATGTTGTTCTGTTCTTAGCTCATCATTTCTCAAGGTAAAGCAGTTATGCACAGTGTGAGCAAGTCTGCCACAATAAAAATAATGAACGTTAATTTTATGAGGAGCATGATATTTGGCATTGAACCTTCTGTTATGCATATTAGGATGATCAAACTAATTTCTAGTTTTCTTTTGAGCAGCATGCGATTTAGGGTGACCCTTCGAGGTGCTAGCTTCAGAGATGGAAGGAATGTATGCCTTGCTTTGAAGGGATTTTTTGTTTGTGGGGTTGTATCCCAATCCTTCTTCACCCTAATGATTCACTCTTGTTCCCAAGAGTCTGTCCACGGTTTCTTTATCCTGCATATACTTAGACAGAGAGTCATATAAATCTTTGATTTCATTCTCCAATGAGGAGACATGCAGCTCAAATTCCATGAGGTCCTCTTCACACACAGCCAGCTGCTCATTGAGCATGGCATTAACCCCCTTAAAATTTTCAATATCCAATTGAAGCTCATTCAATTTTTCAGAACTGTCATTAACAATACCTTTACCTTTCTCACAGATGAACAATCTTTCAAGCAGCATGTCATTTTGTTCTTTCAAGGTTTTATTTTCTTCAATCAGCCCCTCATCATGGATTGACCCCTCAAGCATAATTTCATCATTGATGATTGGTTTAGGTTGGTCTTGGAGTTGTCTTAAGATTTCTTTCAACTTGATGATTTTAGCTCGAAGGATTCTGTTTTCATCTTTAAGACAGTCAATGCTTTCTTTATGCGCATCCATGTCAATCATAAGAGTATCATTGAGCTCCTCAAAAGAAGAACAATTTTTACAGAAGGAGCTCTCACCCTGACTATTTTTCTTTAAATCCTTTTTTAGCTTTTTATTTTCAGACTTTACTTTCTTGTGTAGCTTGATCTACTCATCATAATCCTCCATGAGCTCTTCAAAAGTAAAGTCTTCTGAGTCAGAACTTACCTGAGATGAGGATGGATTGCTTGATTGCTCTCATCGGTCAGCCATGAGGCATTCCTGCTCTTGTTCTTCTCTTTCATGGATATTCACCAACACATTTAGAACTTGCTTAGCTATGCTACAAGTGGACACATGACCACGTAACCTGAAATCAACAGCAACTTTTATCAAGTTGAATGCCGAAAGGTTATCAATGTGTTTGGTCCCATGTTCGGCAGACCATTCACTTGAATTTGAAGGTAGCTCATGAGGACCAATGTATATAAGATTCCACAATTTGGGATCTATGGATTTGACATAGACAAGCATTCTCTCAAGCCATATAGAAAAATCTGAACCATCATAAATAGGCAAAAAAGTCATCGAAGCATGTGTAGCAAATGAAGCCATTTAATCAGAATGCACCAGGATCTTTCTCTGCAAATCGTGGGATCTGGGTATAGCAAAACATGGCTCTGATACCACTTGTTGTGTCCCGTGCGGTGCAATGGGATCTAGAAGGGGTGGTTGAATAGATCTTCTCACGAATAATGGCCTATTTAAAACTTGACTACCAAAGGCATAGACCACCCCTATAAAGCAATTAAAACACTTAGACACATGGCATAGCAGATTTAGATTGAATTGCTTAAGTGTAAATGGCAGTCCTAAGACTACACAGGTTGAGGTACAAGTTAAGGTGCTTCTCAGCAAACCTCTGATGTGTGTGTGAACAAGGTGTTTGCTTGAAACCCCGCCGAACTAGCTAGAGTGTATGCTATGCTGATTGACTAGAGTGCATGTGTGTGTAAGCAAGGTGATCCTCATTTGATAGAGAATGCTCCCTAGGGCCTGGGTGCAAAGATGCAGCAGGCAGCCAAGGGAATGCTATTATCGTCCAAGGAATAGACAGTGTGTATACAAGAATGTGCAGTCCACAAAGGTTGAGTGTGCGATGGTGATGAACAAGATTACATGCAATAAAGCAAGCACACCGACCTGTGAATGGGATAGAAGATATGGAGCAAACCCACAAGATGTTCAACCCACAACATAGGGAATTTTAAGGTGGTTCGGTTGCAAACCCACAACCTACGTCCACCCCTCACAAAACCCGGTGAGGCTTTCCTGCTGACACAAAGCTTGATCAGGGACACGCCCCAAAACCACAGAAAGGAAAACCCTCCGTCTGTCTTCCTACACACAAAACCGGTAGGGATTGTTTTCCACAGACTGGAGCACACCTCCATCCGTCTTCCTACACACAAACCGGTAGGGACGGCTCTCCATAGATCGGGGCATACCTCTGTCTATCTTCGTACACACAAATCGATAGGGACGATTATCCATAGACCAGAGCACACCACCGTCTATCTTCCTACATACAAACCAGTAGGGACGGTTTAAGAAGTAGCAAAAAATATAAAAGGAAAATACTGCAAGTGCAGTGGGAAAAATCACAGGAATAGTGGAATGTAAATAAACACCAACTGAGTCTATAGATCAAGATTTGAAAGCTGGTGACTACAGCTACAAATTTCAGATCTAAAGATCTGGTTCTTCAAGCCCAAGTACACTACAGGGCTACTGTCTCTCTCTTAAAACTTTTATTTTCTTCTTCTTTTACAGAACTAGACTAAGAACAGTACTGGGCTACTCTCACGTTGTTCACAAGGATGTTCTTTATATATGCTCAAGGGTGTGGCACTTTCTCTGGGCAGCAGCAGCTTCTTCTCTTGAGGAAGCTTCATATAAATAGAGAAGCCCAGGGAAACTTTCCCCGCCAAACTGGGTTTCGGCCGGTTTCGGACTCGGCCGAAATTGAGTTCGAAATCGAGTTTGCCATCCTTGCGGTCCACCCTCTTCACATGGGTTTTAGCCCCGATCCACTCTTAAAATCTTCTGTTTTGGCCCGGATGGGAGGTGTAACTGCCAGAGTCCTTCGAGACTCTATAAATACCCCCAATGGGGTCCATTTGGGAGACAGAAAGACGAAGAGAAAAGACACACAGAAGAACACACAAAGAGAGAGAGTGTTTGGCGCTTGTGTTTCTTTTGAAGGCCCATCTCCCTAGGTTTTGTGCTTGTGTGATGACTGTGGTTGTATTGTGAGGGTATGCTACAATACCATGTGCCTCACAACCCTTTTGTGAATTGTGTAATCTAGAGAAAATTTCCTTATGTGGAGAAATCTTTAAAGTCCGGCAATGTGGTTATGCAAACGCCCTGGATATAGTCAAGACACTTGTGCAAACTCCAATTGCTTATGAGCCAAGGAATCATGCACAATCAAAAGCCTAATTGCCTGCGAGCAAACAGTCATATGTACCATCAAAACCCTAATCACCTATGAGCTAAAAGTCATGTACACTTAAAACCCTGATAGCCTCCGAGCTAAGGGTCCTGTACAACCAAAATCTTAATCGTCAGTGAACATTGGATCATGCCACTCCTTAGAGAGGGATTATAAAATTTTTTCTTAATCGTCTGTGAACATCGGGTCATCGCCAAGGTCGATCCCCGGCGTTGCGCTGATGGACACTCGAAGCTGGGCCCCAACTCATGAGGGCTTAAGAAGGGGAAGCAATCTCCTAATAGTTCGTGGTCAACGGGTCTTCCCCAAAGAGGGACTTGCACCTATTGCCAAAATTATACAAAAATCCTTGTTCAGTCCAGATGTTACCAAAATATCCTTGGTCTGGACAACTTGCATAAATACCCCTAATGACGGGATAATTGCAGAAATACCCCAAAAGGGGGAAAATTGTAGAAATACCACTAAAAATGAAAATTGTAGAGATACTCATGATAAATCTAAAATTGCCCTAGTTGCCTATGAGCAAAGGGCCATGTACAACCAAAATTTTGATTGCCTATGAACAAAGGATTATGTGCAGTCAAAAAAACTTGTCGACAAGTCTGTACTCATGAAATGTACTTGTGATATCTTGTACACTTTATAACATTTTATGAAATATACTAGTGGTCATGGGAACATGATTTTACAAAATCCTGTGAATGTTTAAGTCGTGAAATACCATGCTTCGCATCATGCAAAGATAATTATGGAGTTTCGAGACTCAGTTAACCTCGTAAAGGTCAAATGGCTGACACATAGAGGCCTTGAGCCTTGAGGTTACGAATTTGCGGATCTACCTCGATCCTCGTAACTACGTCGTTAAACCCGTAATCCTTCCTGAAACGTTCTCAATACTTGGCACCGCCTCGCACGACTTAATGCTTAGGGCAATGCCTTCAGCATCACAGCTAACTTTATGTAAATGGTGGATTTTCTTTGGCAGTTAATCAAGGGTATTCGGACTCGTACCGATGTAAATAAACACCGAGTGCGATCAGTGGGGAATTGTCCAATACCCGAACCCTAATCGTCTGATACACCTAAATTCGCGGAAATAATTACATACTCACTACCTAAATAACTACAAATGTGCATTTTCTCCTTCAAAGGAGAAATATTTACTTATTTATTTATTTATTTCCATGAGTTAAACAACCCGGAATAATCTACCCGTGTTACCAAGCTCAGTTAAACAGAATAGCGTGAACAACTCACCCTATTCTACCTTTACTCGTTGACAAAGCGGCCATAAAGCTTTTCCAAATGGAGATATTTGCATGAGAAAATCATAATGATAATATTGCCAATTGCCAAATAAAGATCCATTATGTATCAGCTCTTTAAAGCTTGAATCAAACTCAAATATCCAAGAATAGTAGTACTTTTCTAAAAACTGCTTTATACATTGCTATATCATTTGCTACTTCCATAAACATGTCAATCAAAATGGAGTACCTTAAGAAGGCTTGATGTCACCAATGTGTGGCAAATCCATCCGGTTACATTTGTAGGGAATTGTAGTAGCATATACTCAAGGTAATCGTCTGAAACTGATCCTGAAATTAGCCAAAAGTGAAACATGAATAAAGCTGATTTTTGCACTTTCAATTATTTAGAGCTGCTCCACATTACCTAAGCGAAAATATCAGTACTGACATGACTATTCAAAAAAATCACATTGTTGAAAATTGTATACATCATATGGTTATGTTTTTTCTTTCCCTTTCTCAAGGTGAATCACATAATTGTTCAATCCGCCATGTAAATGTGAGGGGAAAGACAGCAAGTAGACAAGGTAGGGGAAAGAAAATACTAACCGTGATCGCCACCCAAGCGCTGGAGTGTAGAAGGACACGTCCACGCCTGAGAAAAGTGGAAGCATATCACTTGTTTCTATCTGCTCTTGTGAATATAGTATTTGGCATAACCTGATGCCAGTCAGCATGTGGCCCATTAGAGATGATAAATGACAGATGATTTATGCTTTGGGCTTATAGCTTTCAAGATGAAATCTGAATCAGACTGGAACACATTCAAAGGATGGGTCTAATTGATTCCTTTAATAAAGTTGGTTGTACAATTTACCTTCTTTTGAAAAAACATTCAAAGGAAGGGTGGCACGATGTTCTTTCAAGTTGTATGTAAATTGGAAGGCGTAATGAAACGGAACGACATTGTCGTAAAACACATTTTGGAAAGGATGAACATCTGGGGGAGAGCGAGAGAGAGTGTGTGTGTGTGTGAAAGAGTGAGAGAGAGAGAGAGAGAATGCAACATAAACAAAAATTAGCAGGCTAACAGCAGAAGCATTTATAGGTAAATATGAAATACAAATCACCAGTAGCAAAAGAACATATGGTGAATGAATCAGCAGGAGCACTAGCTACAAATAGGAACAAATATTTAGATGATAAAAATAGACATTGACTGTGGAAGGCTGGAAACCTCAACCCAAAGCAATTATAGAAAACGAATTAGTACCTGCAGCTACAGCTGTAGGACAACATGATTTGCATTAGTGGTGCTGCTGCAAGGAAAGAGTATAAGACATTGTTCCAGCGGCTACAAGGTAGCTGATAATAGGAGAAATCAAGAGATTACAGGGGAGAGGATTAGAGAAAGAGTGGAAAAGAAGTGTGGTCAGAGAGAGAGAGAGAGAAGCCAACTTTTGCCTGCTCTCATGAATGCTTACGTTTTTCTATTGCTGCTTGGACATGAATCTAAGGTGCAACAGCTGTCACCATCAGTTGCTCCTCGCATTGCTGCTAATAAAAGCAAGCCTTGGAACATCTAGGAGGACTTGTGCAGCCCAATCTGATTTTTTTTTTAATGTACTGTCTCACATCAAGGCTGTGATGGGGCAACACTTATGTTGGTGAGTGGAAACTTGGTGGGTTTTGTTCATTGCAGATTGTAAGAATCAGGTCTGCATTACTGAGGAACATTATGTCCCCAGCGTTAAGCGCTGGCATGCCTCTGATGCACTTCTTAATGATTTGGAACAAGTGTGCCAACTCATCTGGAGGCCCATTTGTACTCTAGGCCACGGACCATATTGTGCAATGATGCAGCTCTGGTCCGGATTCATTGAGGACTGAACTTAAGATGGTGCACTTAGTTATGTCAAGAAAAAACACTGCTTGATATAAACAAAGCATTCAGTTTGGAAGCAGCAAGATCTGATTTTGAAGCAAAATTGGGTGGGAATCAATCGGAATCGCTGGGATCACCCCGTCTAGGTCAATCCCAGACAATTTGTTTTTTATTCAAAAAAAAATCCCTTGTTGGTCAATCCAGGCCACTCCTTGTTGATCCAGAATTGATGGGTATGGAATCATCAGCAATCAAATTTTATCTTCATTACAGGAGATGCCAATGTGATTCTGTCTTGTACATAGAACAAAGAAATGGCACGTCATATTTGCTAGATAGAATGAAGCTTGTTTATTTAGGATCAAGACATGACGTATCATTCTTCTTTGCATACTGATAATGTGAATAGTAACACCTATTTTAGGTTCCCAAGCTCCAGCAGATGTCCATGACAGTTGTATCTTAAATTTTCTAGGAGAAGCAGTACAAATGGCTTAGCATGTTAATAGTCGAATACTCTTTGAACCCAGGTTCAATATCATAGTTCTAGAAGATCTCATATGTCGCTGAATTTTTCTTCCCTGAGAAAGAAGCAAATGCTAAAGCCCGCATCCCATAGAGCAATGCTTAAGTGCACTGGGTTCTCTGAAGAAGGCTGGGCTTTCCCCATAAATAGAAAGGAAATGAATGCTAAATGGTGATTAGTTGTTCATTATGTGTTAGAGAATAATGGTTCACTTAGAAGCAAGAGGCATAAAGCATTCGAAAACTTTTAGAATCTAAAGAATAATAGATGTAGTTTTTTTAATGCGTACATAACCATTGTATTACTGACTTTCGTGTTTTGCCATTCCCATTTCCTGGCTCCCTTCATATTGCAGAGGGTCCAACTAGTAGAGCAGCATCATTGCAACGGTACCTTGAGAAAAGGAAAGATAGGTAAAGGAGCTCTCACACATTGCAATTCCTAGACTACAAGAGTGGAGGAGCGAAAGGCTCCATAGATCTAATGAGGTCTCACCTTTGGCTGCATAGAAAGTGTTGAATTCAGTGTTGAAGACCTCGATCATACCGCGGCATAAACCCTTTGAGATAGGGTATCAAAACTGGGAGGCATACATACTATGAAAAACTCCCACTCTGATTAAAATCAGGGCATATTCCTTCAGGACATAGTCCATAAATTCCACCACCCCATTACGAAAGGAATGTGCATCTACAACCTTTAGGTCTGCAAACTAGCCAACAGTGAGCTGATATTTGAAATGAACCACCAGACAATTCAAAATGAAAGGCTCTTCTCGATATCCCCACTTTATCGACCCCAAGAAGAGACCATAGCCTGGTATCTCTTTCTGCACACGCCCTACGGCATTGTCCAATCTAGCCGGAGTGAATTCAGGAGCCTGAGTCAGCATGTTCTGAGCAGGCATCAGCTTAGCAACCCCCAGGACTGCTTTCCACTGACGTGGTTCCCCTGGAAGATAAATGATCTCATGGTGATGAACTACTCCTCGTAGGCTACCTCACTCCACAAGAATAGCTTGCTTGGCTCTTCGAGCTAGCAACACATCTCTCCTTCCGACAATACTAAAGTGGCTGATGAAAGAAAGGAGGTGCTTGTCCTTCAGAAGATCTTGGCGATATCCTTCACTACGATGATAACAAAAGGTCCCAGTTGTAGTTAGAAGACGTGAAGGAGCCACAGTGCCGGTCTTGAAATCTGAAGATTCATGAAGCACCGCTATCTTGTCATGGCCCATGTCCAAGTCATGAATGTTCACCGAGGTCACGATTATGCTGAATGGATTGGCTGCGGGAACATGAGAGGATGAACCCGAAGGAGCTGAAGCAGAAGCCATCCGGCCTATTAAACATATGCAAGAAAAGAAATAGGTCAGCAGCGAAGATTTGATGAAGATTCGGTGAAAAAAATTTTGAAGAAATTTTGGCAGAGTCTCCCCTTGTCTGGGTATCTGCCAAGAAGAAATAGGAAGTACATCACAACCATCGGGTGAGATGACTCCTAAAAAAGGACCATGGGATAGCTCCCAGGCCTCTCCGATAAGTCACAGAGAAGAAGGAGGTTCCATTGGACCTGCCACCACGTGCAAACAATAAAAAGATCACTATCGCTGTGCCCAATGAGTCTGTCGTTGTGCATGAACAAAGGTGAAGAAGAAGAGGATGGGCATGCTGTCGTGCGCGAACAAAGGCAAAGAAGAAGAGGATGGGCTAGGTGTCGTGCGCAAACAAAGGAGAAGAAGACAGAAGGATGGGCTGGCCGCCGTGTCAAGCAAACGGAGGAGAAAGAAGTGGAACGACCGTCATTTGAATTGGAGATGAGAAGGGTTTTCTCTCTTTCCTAGGGCTTTAAGCCAAAAACAAATGACCGCCGAATCAAAGGGCCCACCTCCCTGGCCACCGTATCGAGCTCCTACCACCGGATCAACGGCTCGCGTGCTCCTCCTCCCTAGCCGCCATATCAACTGGCTACTACCAGATCAAGCCTAGTCAAATGGCTGGCAGCCGTATTAATAGCCTCTAACGGCCACTTTGCCGGCGGATCAGGCATGTAGGCCCATTTAAGCAAAGTTCATCAACGTAGGGCCCATTTAATGGACCTGATCCAATCTACTGACTTGAGTTAGCCCCAGAAGCTGCAACTACAAGACAAATGGGTGAATGACTGATCAATGGTCAGATACTACACCCGTAGGCCCCGTGTCGCTTGTCCCTCGCTTACGCCGCCTATGGGTGGTGGGCATTTGTTGACACCTAGAAAATTCTTATACGAAAAAAAAGATGATAAGTTTGAAGCCCGTGAAATCTCTACCCATGTTGCCTGGAGTTCAAAAAGATTTCATGAAAACCCAGTTCTATCAATCTCGATATTATTGTATATTGGGAGGAGCTAGCTGCATCATAATATATCACACTTGGCTGCGCCTCCTCGGTAAAGCTACTACCCGGCAAGCCATCATTCGTCACCAGGGTGACTGAAGCTGAACAAATCATTAAATTGTTCATTAGACATCCCCATATAACCATTTGCCTACTTAAGCTCCCTGTCAACCTCCCGATCGCCAAGATGGTTGAGATACAATTGGAACTATCTCTGAGAGGATGGCTCTCGAAGGAAAGCATCGCTACACTTCAGATGGTGTGGATGAATTACTCTAAGGGGGCCAAGTGCTACTAAGACATGTGAAGCATGGGCTGAACAAAGAAGAAAAGATTTTTAACTAAAATAGAGAGGCTCAGGTGGGCCAAGAGGAGCAAATGGGCCAAAACAACTCATTCACGCACAAGAGGGGCGTGCCGTTGAAGACACTTTTGGCCTGGGCGTGCCGTTGAAGGGGCGTGCCGCTGAAGGCCATGGGGTGTGTCGCTAGAGGGCATGGATGCGTGTGTCTGCCGGTGAAGAGCCCACGGATGGGCGTGCCGGGGAAGGAGCGTGCCGTTGAAGGCACTATTGAGCATGCCGTTGAAGGCACCATTGAGCGTGTCGTTGAACAGCCACTGGGCGTGCCAATGAATAGTCGCTGGGGTGTGTCGCTGAACAGCCGCTGGGTGTGCCGTTGAATAGCCGCTGGGGTGTGCCGCTGAAGGGCCTGGGGCGTGCCATTGAAGGCTGGCCTTGAGCCCGTTTTGTGCACAAGTTTTGGTTCATTTAATTTTTCTTCGGGGCCTATGGATTGTGGGCTTCCCGGGGGTTGGTTTCTCTTCGCTGTCGTGACTCCAGAGACGGCTCCACGACAGTGTGTTGTTCGTTCGGAGGGTTTGGATGGGACGTGATCTCCGCAATCTCTTCGGTTGAAGTTGTTGTTGATGCTGAATCGGTCGGGACATATGGACGTGCAATTTTACACGTCCACACCATGCAAATCTCATTTTGGGTGATTTTAGGTTAATTTCTCGATTTATGTTTCTCTCTCGATTTCTAATCCAGACGGTCACTGATCGAAGCAAGGGAGGTACCATTGGATTGGTCACATCGCGAGGATCGCGTTGACGCCCATCTTCCCTCGATCCGCAGACCGTGGAGCCGAGTCAGGCTGGGAGGCGTCGCGTTGCCCTCTCACCGGTTCGACATTGAGTCGTCAGTTTCATCATAATCCAGGTAGGGGGATGGACTCCTTGCCTCGTTAGGACACCGCCGGTACCACATGCGCCGTGGTCCGACACCCTTTGCCTCATTTTTCGCGTATGTTCCCGTTTAGTTCATTTTTAGTCCATAATGCTTGAAACCATCTCCATGGGTATCGTCTTTTAATTTTAGTGGCATGCTGAGGTGTTGAATGTTGATATGGCATGGTAGGATAGCTTAGAATCATGTTTCCCCGCATCCCTTGTCAATTTCGGTCGATCGGGAGGGGGTTTCGGTTCTGAACTCCGGAGTCTCAAAACCCCGGTGACATAACGTGCCTGCCCCGGTACGTTATAGTCATTTGGCGCGCCTATAGAGGTGCGTTATATCCCCTTGTGCCGGACTCCTCTAGGTCTGTTATTGTCCTTTAACGCCCCGACATAGGTGCATTATATCATGCATGAACCTGTGAGTTTTCTGTAGATCTTCGAGTTTTGGTGACTTTAACGCCCCTGGTCTGGTGCGTTATAGCCCGTCTGTTATGTTGAAGGTCTGTTGCCTTTAACGCCCCTGTCCCTACGCATTTCATCCATATAACGCCCCCGGTTAGGTGCGTGATGTCCCTTGTTTAACTGTGAATTCGAATCGTTCTGGTGGGCATAACGGGCCGTGGGAGGCGCGTTATGTTACTATAACACCCCACCCTTGGTGCATTGTAGCCCTTGTCCATTGTGTTGTGTGCCTGTTAACTTTAACGCCCCTAATCCCGTGCGTTACAGTCCTATAGCGTGCCTGCCCTGGTGCGTTATAGTCCTAATTGACTGTCGATTTTTATGTGTTCTGTTAAGCATAGCGGTCCCGTGTTGATCCATTATGGTATGTAACGGGGTGGTCTTGATCCATTATATACCTGGAGATTTCAAAAGCATGTTTATGTAATTTCTAATGCATTTCATGTTCCATATACGTCATGTTTAAAGTATTTTGTACACTGTGGTATTATTTTACATCCCAAAAGAGCAGCTTCCTCTTTCATTGTGATGGAACCACTAGTCGTAGCCCGACAACGTCCGTGTCGCCCACCTGGGAGAGGTGGTGGGGTGTTCCCGTTGTACGGTTTGTAAGCTAGTTTCCGTGGGTCCTCTCGCATAGTCAGTAGCATCCTACTGGGAGGGAAAACTAGCTAGAGGCCTGGCTCAAGGCGATGAGTCAATGTATGCACACGTGGTCAGAGACTTGGACTGACGCTGACGAGCATCACTCTGATTAGTTACTCGGTGCGGTACTATTGTGTCACTCGCTTATCACGAGCTTGACTACGAGGTGCTTGAGACGTAGTGTAAGACGTCAGTGGACGCATCTGATTTCTTCCTTCCGGTGGTCTTCCTTCTTCCTATCACATGGTTAGTTGAGGTTTCCTCTATTGGTAGATTTAGCTTATGATGCTATTATTTATTGTAATGCGACATGTTTACCTGTTTAGGTAGGCTTTCCTGCTTTGCTATAACTGTGATTTAATTATGCCATTGCCTGTTTCTTACATTAAATGCGCATGCCTTTTGATCAAGTCAAGTCGATGCAACATTGATCTTCATGTTATCAGGTCGATGCATCATTGGTCTTTATGTTATAAGGTCAATGCATCATTAGTCTTTCATGGTTGGCAGGTCGGTGCACTCAAGAGACAGGTCTATGCATCAGTGTCAGCTTATATAAGTAAGGTCAATGCACTAGGAGTCGTTAAAGGAGTAAGGTCGATGCAAATGGGTACGAGTTAAAGAAGACAGGTCGATGCAGAAAAGGGTTAC
The DNA here is from genome assembly GCA_024336825.1 of Amorphophallus titanum. Classification (NCBI taxonomy): domain Eukaryota; kingdom Viridiplantae; phylum Streptophyta; class Magnoliopsida; order Alismatales; family Araceae; genus Amorphophallus; species Amorphophallus titanum. Next base: position 2,241,665 of record JANBPO010000587.1, on the reverse strand, counting down.
GGTATATCAGGTCGAGGCAGATAGAGTTTGTGCTAAGAAAGGTCGATGCACATGAACTTAAGGTCGATGCACATGAAGACTTGAAGCTCTTAAGGTCGATGCACATGAACACATGAAGTTGTCAAGGTCGACGCATTCAAGTAACTCAAGTCATAAGGTCGATGCAGCTGAACAATACCTGGGAACACTAGGTCAGTCCACCTTAAGCAATTTCAAAAGTAAGGTTGATGCACCTCAATTATTTCAGAACAAAGGTTGATGCAGATCTTCATGGGCTATTATATTTAAAGAATCGGAACCTAGTTTCACACCCGGAATTTAGATCTGTTTAAGAACACTAACTCTAGCGATAGAATGGCACGTGATCTAAGATGAGGTGGCACACTTTTCCAGAGGATTTCAGAGTCACTGTGCCAAGAGGACCAATGGGATTTCACTAGGTTTTCTACCTCATACAAAACCTACAGACCCTATTCTATTTAAAGGCTGCCTCCTCCTTCGAAGAAAGCTACTAAAGCTATTGCCATTGCTTCCATTGCATATTTAGAGAGAGCCACCCGAGAAGAAACGGAAAGAAAGCATCACTTTAAGAGGAAGAGAGATTTGAGTGCAGCCAACCTGAGCTTTTAGGAGAACGCTTCAATTCAAAGCAACATTTCTTTACTATTTTTCGATTTGAAACTTCTCTATTTTTTATTTTTGTTCCTTGTTTTGAGTTTGTTCCCTCTGAATTCTTTCAGAGGAAGGGAGAGCACTCTCCAGGTTGTTCCCTCTGCGAAATCAGAGGAAGAGAGGTCCGAGACCTCTGGTTTGGTGAGTTGCTGGGAGCAATTCATCGGGTTCCCTCTTGGTAAACAAGAAGGGACGTTGATCCGTCGAGCATTCACCTCCTAGGTTGTAGGAGAAGCAAGGAGTTGTTCCTTGGGGAAGCTGTGTGACAGCATTTGTTACAGACTGAGTCTGTTGTGAATGTTGCTTGGTTAAGCATGGGAACCTCACTTAGTTCAAGTGAAGGAGTGGACGTAGGTAGATCATGGATCTGGCCAAACCACTATAAAATTGCTTGTGCACTGCTTGATTGTTTGCTCATCTCAATTCCCTTCTGAACCTATTTGAATCATTCCGCTGGTTAATCTATTTGGCACTCAGAATGTGCTACAACACTCCACTAGTATATCAAAAGGCATAGTTGGAAGGGTAGGTCAAGCCTATCTGGAAGGCTGCCTCTTGCGTGAGGAGATATCCTGATCGAACCTCCACCAAGTATTGGTGTCTGTGATTGAAAGCACATTCAGGTGTTGCTAACAACTTACTCCCACTTTGGCATTTGTCATCATGAATTGCTTATTGATCTTCTTGTGCACTTCATTTATTTGAGCTGTGATCCGTTAAGTGCGTGAGAACCATCATTCCTTACAGTTGCTATCTGTTTATTGATTAGCACTCATGAATCGTTTGGTAAAAATTTTTTTGACAGGCATATTCATCCCCTCCTTCTATATCTGTCTTCTCATCTAGCAATTGGTAGAGCAAGTTACCTATCATGTGGTCCAACGACCAGGGTAGACCTGGAACCAGTGCTCCTCGTAGCTTCATAGCTGAAGGGCACTCCATTAATAGACCTCCATTCTTCGATGGGACTAACTATCTATATTGGAAGAACAAGATGGACGTGTTTCTTCATGCACAGAGTCACGAACTTTGGAAGGTCATCACCACCAGTCCATTTGAGCTTCCTGAAGATGAAAGCACCTGGACTAGGGAGCAGATCTGTTTGTCAACTGTTAACTAGATAGTTATGAACATCATGCAATGCGCAGTTCATCCATAAGAATATTCTAGGATTTCTGTGTGTAATATAGCCAAGAAAATGTGGGATGAGCTCCAATTGATCTATGGAGGTACATCACAAGTACGAGCCACCAAGGTAAATATGCTAACCTGTGATTATGAATTATTTAAAATGAAGCCCAATGAAACCATATCAGAGATGTATGCTAGGCTCACACAGGTGACCAACAGTTTGAAGGCTCTGGGTAAGCAAATTTAGGAAAGTGACTTAGTTAGGGGACCCTTCCAAATACTATGGAAGATTGGCTCCAATGCATATGTTGTAGACTTACCTCCCGAATATGGGATTAGCTCTACATTTAATGTGATAGATCTAGTGGCCTACAAGAAACCCATAGCGATTCCTAGTGACCCTTTTGAGCCTTCTCCTCTTATTGAGAGTGAGCACACCCCTGTGCGTCCACCAGTCTCGAGAGCACCGCGCGAGCAAATTGAGAGGATACTGGATGAGCAGGTGACAGCTACACGAAGTCAGGTTTACCAGCGCTACCTAGTCCGCTGGTGGGATTGCCCACCTTCTGATGATTCCTGGATCACCTTCCGATGATTCTTGGATCAGCCGGGAAGATCTTCAGCGCCTCGATCCAGACCTGCTGAAGCACTACCAGAGCGGTGTCACCCCATACTCAACGGAGTCGAGCTCCAGCCACCCCGGGAGGGTTGGTGGGGACACCGAACCAGTCACACGGAGTCGACGTCACATCGCCCCGACACCACCGAGCTTGTGGCTAGGAGACTCGGCGTCCTGAGGCCCATTACCATTTTTCTATGTATTTTATTTCGGCCCATTTGATTGTATTGTGTGTATTGTGTGATTTAGTGTCTTTAAAGGCCATTGTGATTGTATTGGGCCATTTTACTATTTCTTATTAGGCCTTTATCTTTTAGGCCCATTAGTTCATTAGTCTTTTAGTGGACTTTTATCTTATTAGGCCAATAGTCAAAGGATAAGGAGATCATTAGTTGAATTGTCTAAGGGTATTTGTGTCCTGGTGTATTTTGGCCAGCCCTTATAAAAGGAGGCTAGTTGTATCATTTTGATTCAATGAATCATCTATGAACGTATGAAGCTTTCTCTTGTTGTTTCCCTTCTCTCCAGACTCCCCGTGAGTCTTTGAGTGATTACCCAGTGAGAGACGCTGTGCGAGACAATATCTATCCCCTTCCCGTGCTACCCACCGTCCCGTTCGTGCTGTCGGAGTGCCAACGATCGCTTCCACGCTGCCACCCGCGTCATTTTGGGCCTTCCACAAGAAGAAGCAATAACTCTATTTTTCATGTCTGAGTACTGTGAGGGTGAGAATATGAATTGGCCCAAATGGGGAATTTAAAAGAGGGGGGAGATGGTCAGGACCCCAATAGTCCAGTGTGGTCAAACCTGCAAGGGTTTTACCATTTGAAGAGATTGGGTGGATCAGCACAATCCTGGTAGATTAGGGAACCAACCATGGAGTTAAAAACCGACTGAACTAGTAGAACCAGATCAAAAGTGAATCAGAATCAACCAGAACCAGAACCAGTCCAGTTACAATGGTGAGGAATCACCAAGAATGGGCAGGTTCCTACCGAATAGCAGGATTAGAACTAGAACTGGTGAGGGCTGGTCTGATTCCAAGTTCTGGTTTCAAATTCCTTGTGTTATCCACTGGTAGGATTGGCTTTATTCAGACAACGCCATCAAGGGATCGGAGATCATGGATGCGAGATTGACCAGTAGGGCAAAAACCAATTGAATTGGCTGATCCAGCATGATCTGACCTGATGCTTGAATCCATTGTAAATTTTTAAGACATTAGAGAAACAGATTACATACATTGGGCCAACAAAAATGAAGATAACGAATAACAGTAGGGGGGATCAGCTAGAAGAATCCATTGTAAATCTTTAAGACATTAGAAAAACTGATTACATATGTTGGGCCAACAAAAATGAAGATAACGAATAACAATAGGGGGGTCAGCAAGAAGATCCCATAACCTGCCTACCCTTTACTATCTCTTTCATCTCCATTTGAGTAAACAAGGAGAAAGGAAGAGAAATAAGAAAACAAATTGTGGCAGATAAAAGATGGATATCCTCAATTAATCATGTTGTTATATGCCCTTCAAGTTGGGGAGTAATCTTCACCATTTATTTGTATCAGGAAAGGAATGAAATAACCAAATAGAACTAATGCACTCTGGATACTATGATATTAAAGGAATGTCATTGAGGAGCATGTTGTAAGAAAGATGACCACAGGCATGGTCAATAAGCCGTCTAGACCATCCAAAATAGGAGGAAGCTATCGTGAAATGCCCCTTACCACACTTCCTAATCACCATCCGATCTGGAAAACAGACAGTCAAGATGCTGGGAGGCTAAACTTAAGTTCGGTGTTCTCCCCTTGTGCAGCACCAAACTTAAGTTCACCCTTCCTTACCATCAGTTAGATTGGACAGTGACCGAGAAAAGTTGTATGCCACATCCCTTTGAGCGTGGCAACAAAGCACCTCTCTCCAAAATATTACCTTCCAGTGAAGATACTTGAAAGAGCTATTAGCATACACCGGCCCTGATCTTCGTCATCATTGGCGAGATTAGTGAATGTAACGTCGACCTGGACCTTTCATCCTTATTGATGAAGAAAAATCTATCCTTTGCTTCAGCATTTAACCTAATGTCGATGAATATATCTACCCTGATTTTCTTCATCATCGATGAGATCAGTGAATGAAACATTAATTTGGACTTTTTATCCTTGTTAATGAATACAACCCTTCTTTGCTTTGGCATTTGACCTGATGCCGACGAATACACCGGCCCTGTTCTTCATCATCATCGGCGAGATTAGTGAATGTAACGTCGACTTGGACCTTTTGTCCTTGTTGATGAAGAAAATTCTATCCTTTGCTTCGGCATTTAACCCAATGCCGATGAATACATCTACCCTGGTTTTCGTCATCATCGGTGAGATCAGTGAATGAAACATTAACTTGGACCTTTCGTCTGTGTTAATGAATACAACCCTTCTTTGCTTTGACATCTTACCCAATGTCGATGATTACATCTGCCTTGATCTTCGTCATCATCAATGAAATCAGTGAATGTAACGTTAATTTGGACCTTTGCTCCTTGTTGATAAAGGAAAATCTACCCTTTGCTTTGGCATTTTTACCCAGTGTCGAAGAATACACTAGCCCTGATCTTCATCATCATCGGCAAGGTCAGTGAATGTAATGTTAACTTGGACCTTTCATCCTCATTAAAGAAGGAAAAATCTATCCTTTGTTTCGGCATTTGACCCAATGCCGATGAATACACTAACCCTGGTTTTCCTCATCATCAACTTGATCAGTGAATGAAACATTAACTTAGATCTTTCATCCTTATTAATGAATATAACCCTCCTTTGCTTCGACATTTTACCTGGTGTCGATGAATACACTAGCCCTAATCTTCGTCATTATCGGTGAGATCAGTGAATGAAATATTAACTTGGACCTTTCACCCCCGTTGATGAAGGAAAGCCTACCCTCTACTTCGACATTTAACCCAATGCCGATGAATACATCTGCCCTAATCTTCAACATTATCGGCAAGATCAGTAAATAAAACGTTAACTTGTACCTTTCATCCTTGATTAATGAAGAGAAAATCTACCCTTTGCTTCGGCATTTAACCCGATGTCGATGAATACATCAGCCCAGATCTTCATCATCATCGACGAAATCAGTGAATGTAACACTAACTTGGACCTTTCGTCCTCGTTAATGAAAGGAAAACCTTCCTTTGCTTCGGCATCTTACCCAATGTCAACAAATACACTAACCCTGGTCTTCATCATCATTGGCAAGATCGGTGAATGAGACATTAACTCGGACCTTTCGTCCTTGTTAATGAGCACAACCTTTCTTTGCTTCGGCATTTAACCTAATACCGATGAATCCATCTGCCCTGATCTCTATCATCATCGGCGAGATCAGTGAATGTAACATTAACTTGCACCTTTCATCTTCGTTAATGAAGGAAAACCTCTTCTTTGCTTCAGCATTTAACCCGATGCTGATAAATCCATCTTCCCTGATCTCTGTCATCATCGGCGAGATTGGTGAATGTAACATTAACTTGGACCTTTCTTCTTCATTAATGATGGAAAGCCTATCCTTTGCTTTGGCATTTAACCTGATGCCGATAAATCCATTTGCCCCCATCTCCATCATCATCGGCGAGATTAGTGAATGTAACATTAACTTAGACCTTTCATCTTCTTTAATGAAGGAAAACTTATCCTTTGCTTCGGCATTTAACCCAATGTTGATGAACACATCTGCCCTGATCCTCATCATCATCGGCGAGACCGGCAGATGAAACATTAACTTGGACCTTTCATCCTTGTTAATGAATACGACCCTTCTTTGCTTTGGCATCTTACCCAATGCCGATGAATACACTAGCCCTAGTCTTTGTCACCATCGGTAGGGCCAGTGAATACACAGGCACTCGGGTCTTCTGCCCTTGATGACCATCCCTTTTCATTCCCTCGGCGTACACTCAGTGCCAATGAATATAATACCCCTTCAACATCTGGCCAAAATATTCCCCACTTGAGCTAGCATAACTTTGACCTCGAGAGAAATTTGCATTGCGGTGGAGCGAACTCCTCATACCTTCGTCGAAGGCGTGAGCGCTCTCTTGCCCTAGCAACTAACATACCCCAGGCTTGGTGAACTAGCATCATACCTCTACTCAAATCCATGAGGGAAAGAAAAGAAACATGTAGCTGTAGTTAAGCACCAAGATTGCAAATCAAAGTTGAAAAAAAATTCATCACATAAAAAGAAAAGATACATGGAGTCCCGGAGTATACTCCGATATAAATGAAGTTCCATGAATTACCAGGATAAGCTTCTTTTATCACATAAGGCCCTTCCCAGTTTGGTTGGAGTTTTGAGCGAGGTCTACCAGATTTTACAAAGATTCTTTTGATTATCATTTCTCTGACTTTAAATTTCCTCTCAATTACTTTCTTCTAATTTTGATAAATTCTTGCATGCTCAGCGGCTGCCAGACATCTTTCATCTAAGAGCTCTAATTCTACAAGGAGAGACTCGCGATGCTCATCAATAGACAACTCCTTGTCCAATTGGACCCTAAGGGAAGGTACAAGAATCTCGTAAGGGACTATCGCCTCCATTCCATAAGTGAGGGCGAAAGGAGTTTGCCCGGTAGGTGTATGGATGGAAGTACGGTAGGCCCATAGAGCTTCAATTAGCTTCTCTGGCCAATCCGTGAATTTATTAGCTTCACATGTTTTCTTGATGATTTTAATGAGTGTTTTATTTGTTGCCTCTACTTGTCCATTGCCCTACGAGTAATAAGGAGATGAATGATGCAATGCGATGTTATACCTATTGTAGAGGTCCTAAAGCTCTTGAGAGATAAATTGTGGTCTATTGTCAGTGATGATAGTACATGGAATGTCAAACCTTGCGATGATATTCTTCATTATGAATTTGTAGATTGTTCATGCTTTAATCTCCACGTAAGCTTCCGCTTCTGCCCACTTGGTGAAGTATTCTATGGCCAGTTGCATGAAATATTTTGGCTTTGAGAGGAGGTTCGAATCACCAAGAGGTCCAATGATATCGAAAGCCCACATGGAGAAAGGCCATGGGGAGGACATATGATGGAGTGAAGAAGCAGGAGATTGAATCTTATCGGCGTGTAGTTGGCACTTCACACACCTTCGAACATAGATTCAACAGTCCTCTTCTAGGGTGGGCCAATGGAATCCTAGCCTAACAATTTTCTTAGCTAACATCTGACTATTAACATGGCCACCACAAACTCCAGAATGTGTCTCTTCCACGATCTTCCAAGATTCATCATCGTAAAGGCACCTAAGCAAAACACTGGTCAGACCCCTTCCATAGAGCACACCTCCAACCAAAGTATATCTTTAAGCCACTCTTCTAATGGCCTTCTTTTCTTCCACAGTGGCTTCTTCAAGATAAGATTGGTTATGACAATACTTAGCAATCTCATAGTACCACGGCTTCTCTTTGTCAGCCAGTTCTTCTTCTAGATCAATAAGCATGACCTCCTTATTCTCAATGATCTCTCCTTCCTTAACCTTCTTAAGCACCTTCTCCTTCACACTAAGAAATGCAGGATCCTTGATAGCTGGAGTGTGGCGTTTATGAACGATAATAGAATGGAAGTCCCGCTCAGGGAGAAAAATTAAGGATGAGACAAGTGAAGTAAGAGCATTAGCTAAAATGTTATGGCTGTGAGGAACATGGACAAAGATTAACTTAGTAAAGAGCTTGGCATAAGCGGAAGTAAGTTCCTGGTAGGGTTTGAGTTTGGGATCGAGTGTGCGACATTTGGTAAGCACTTGGTGGAGAATAAGCTGACTATCACCGACAATTCACAACTGGGTGACACCAAATTGGTGAGCGGCCTCAAGTCCGGCCAGAAGAGCCTCATACTCAGCTATATTGTTTGTAACAGGGAAGGCGAGCTAAGAGGCAAGTGGAATGGTGATACCCTCAGGTGTTAAAAAGACCGTGCCGATCCCCCTCCCATGAGAATTCAGGGCTCCATCAAAATGTAATGTCCACATCGAATCTGAAGATTGATTCATGGACATTAGTTCCTCATCTGAAAACTCTGAGCGAAGAGGGTCGAACTGCGGAAGGGGATGGTGAGCAAGATGTTCTGCGATGGCATAGCCTTTAATCGCATTTTGCTGAATGTAAGTGATGTCGAACTAGGAAAGGAAACTTTGTCATCGTGCCAATCGATCAATAAGGATGGATTTTTCAAGAAGAAATTTGATAGGATTCATGCGAGCGATGAGATGAACCTCGTAAGCTAGGAAATAGCGCTTCAACTTCTGAACTACCCAGACTAAAGTTACGCATGTCTTTTCCATAGCTGTATATCTCTGTTCACAGGGGTTGAGAAGCTTAGACAAGTAGTAGGCTGCCCTCTCCTTACCTTCTTCATCAACTTACTTAAGGACAACACCTACTGAGTCATCCAGAACTGAAATATAGAGAATGAGTGGTTTGCCTGGAACTGGTGGCCTCAGGACAAGAGGACTGGATAGATAGTCTTTTAGTATGTCAAAAGTTGCCTGACACTTCGCATCCCAATTAAATTTAACTCCCAGCTTAGTAAGCTCGTAGAACGACTTACACCTTTGTGACCAGAGCCTCAAGTCACCTGGAATGAACACCCGGGACTTCACCTCAGGAGAATCGAGATGAATCCATAACTAACCGGCAGTGTGACCAAACCTGCCCAATGATCCAGCATCGACTCCGTCGTGCCGCTTCCCCACACCCATCGCCTGACCAAGGACGACGATCTACCCGGTGGCTCACCACCTGAATGAAGACTCTCCTGAGGAGGAAGAATGTCATCGGCCCTTCATGACAAGGAACCGAAGGCTCTGTCAGCGAAAGACCCTGATCAGCTGACACGGGTTCGGCTTCTCGCTCTGTTAGGTCCGTCAGTGACCAAGTCAACGCCCAGTCAAGGCGGAATCACCCTGGTGTTATTTCACCCTGCAAGGGAGCTTTGAGCACGAGCAAGGCTGAGCCAGAAGCACAAGTCATAGAGCCGAAGGCCGTGTCAGTGGCAAACCCACATGCTCGAGCCAAATACACATGGAGTTTCGACTAAGGCCATGTGTAGTGTCGAGAGCTGCGTCAATGCCCCGTCAAAGTTTTTTTAAGAACTGCAGTGAAAAGAATCACCAATTGTGACTTCCAGAATCATCCCCAGACTCATCGGCTAGCCCTCGGCAACCAAGCGGAGCTAATACGGCACCCCATTCACCGGCGCGCCCCTTAAAATGGCGCCTTCTTCACCGGTGCGTAAAAGACTTAGGCTGTTCCCCGACACCACCCTTCCCGGCGCGCCCCTCCATGGCGCCGGGAAGCTTGGGCCTATAAAGGCTTTGTTCATTCGATGTGAAGAAAGTGAAAACAACAAGGAGAATAACAAAAAAAATAAGAAGAAAAAAAAAGGAGAGAATAGAAGAGAAAAAAAGAGAGTGAGACAGAGAAAAGAATCGAGGGCCAATCAGAAGGGGGTCTGAGGGTTTCTTCCTGAGCAAGTTCCTCCCTCGAGATCGGCTTCATCTCCGCCATCTCCCTCTGCCACGTACCAGTTCTTCGGTGCCGGAGAAGAAAAGTTCTCTCGTGTTTCCGTAGGTGTAACCATTGTGTTCCCCACCGATTCTTCCCTGCTTTGATGTAAATGAGAGAGGGAGTGGGAGGGGATGATAAGAGCCATATTTCCCCGTCCTTTCTTCTTATCTTATGTTCCTTCTCCGCAACCCTTTTCTCTGTTTAATAATGTAACAGCGTCCGAGCATCAGTGTCGGCGCCGCAGTTTGAACCTGTGCCTTCTCTACAACCCTTTTCTCTTTTTAATAATGTAACGATGTCCGAGCATCAGTGCCGACGTCGCAGTTTGAACTTGTGCCTCCCCTTCTCATGTTTGGGATAAATGAAATGCATGAGCTCGGTTGATTGAGTTGATATTGTCTTGCATCGTTTCTTCAACTTCTTCTACTTTCTCTGTGCGTCATTCTTATGGCCACTGAACCAGTGCCGTTCGATAATGTCGGCATCGGGATGAATAGTGTATTAGCCTCTCTTACTCTCTGCGCATTTAACGATTTGGCTGAGTGAAGGCCATCCCGATTCGTTTCCCGGGCACCGCATATGCCCTTGGATCCCTTGGGCTACGGTAACCCGTCCCCCCTCCCTGGGGGTTTTCCTCTTCCAACTGGATGCCAAAGGGTTTTACCGTCAGAGGCACGCTTACATGCGTACACCCCATCTATTGTGGGCTGTCCCCCTAACTCCTCCTCTGTTCTTGACTATGAGCAGAGGGAGACGAGGCCGTCCCCAGAATGCTCATCACTACTTTCTAAATTCATTTGATGAGTATAAAACTAACTGGCTAACACTCACTTGCGCACACATGTGCACCCTACAGATACTAATGTTACTCTGCTAACTATGCATCTCTTTACCGTGCCATTTTAACAAATCTCAACAGTGAGATTCAACGATGCGGGGAGGGGAACATTCCCCTAATCGCCTAATCCAAGCATTCGACCTATAGGAGTCCGTTCGCTAATGGCGGGTCTCCAGAAGTCAATGAGTGCACAGCAATGGGATTAGTCCCAACATTTAAAATCCACAGCCCCTAGTGGGCATTGTGGTGGCCGTGAGACGGGTGGCCCTCGTAGGCTGGCCCTCGGGATTTTCCCTCTCTAATCGGTTGTCCCGATTTAAGCATGGTATGGACTCGGGTCGCGCGCCCCTCATAGGCTAGCCCTCGGGGTCTCCGCTCCTGTTATGAGTCGCGTTATCCGTCTGCTCTCACCCACGGACTTGGTGTCCCGAGTAGGCTGACCCTCGGGGTTTTCCTATCCGTTCGGGTTTTGCCGGCCACCATTGTGCCACTCGGCTTGTAGGGGTTACTCCACCACGTGAGTACTCCCCGCTTCTCCCCCACCAATCCTCCGGGATGGGGAGATGTTGCCAAATTTTTGACTCAAACACGCTAAATAAGCTACTTAACATGCTGAACTGACTTGACTCGAAATGATCGCAGCGCTCGAGTATGAACCTCGCGCGAGCCTGTGACTTAACTTCCAGATGGCCCGAGGCCGATCCAATGAATAATTAACTCAATAAACTTTCAAAATCCCCCAAAAATGTTTAATAAACCTAAGAATAAATCAATAAAATCTTGGTTTCTGTTAAACGAGGCTAAACTGGCACCATCGGCAATCGACGCGCCCTAAAACGGCTCGCCCTTGAAAGGGTGCGCGCCGTTTTAAGGCCAGCCCCTATACCCATGTTGTATGGCACCATTTTAAACTTTACCTATGCTTCGTGGCGCCGTTTTAAGCCCTTTACCTACGCGTACCACGCCGATTTCGTTCTGAGTCACGTTATCGTGCCGTTTCAGTCCACTCCCCGCCTTCGGGGTGATTTAATAAATTTTATAATCAACATATTGAAGGAGCCGATTTGTCTAAACCTGAATTAGCTAATCCCATAGCTTTATTATCATGTTTTAGTCTAAGCATTCATGCCGCATCAATGTATGCTTGAGCGCGCGGGCCCTCGGTATATCAAATGACATTAGCAGAAGGACGGGCAATGCCCGACGGGAAGCTCTTGTTATGCGTGATGGTGGTCTTCGGACCTATATTCTCTGCCACGTATTGAGGCTTCCGCCCTAATAAACTATGCATGGTAGATTATAATATCCTGCATAATCATTTGCATCCTTTGTATTGTTTACTCTGGCCTCGACAAGCCCATTATCTCAGTAATTAATCAAAGATTTTCCCTCCCCGCGAGGGATGTAATTAACACTATAGCCTTTATGGCATAGCGGACTGCTGGTCCCAACTGAACCTCACTCTCACCCGACACAGGTCAGAATGAGCGCACAATAAACTTGTCACTTACATGACTGGCACGCCTGCGTAGTTAATCAGTCAGTTAATTATCGATTAATTAATTACTTGATCGATGCATAAATAAACCAAATAACCCTCAAATCGTTAATTAATCTATTAATTAGAGAGAGAAAAATATGAGTCCCACAAGCGAAGAGGAATGTATTCCTCCAAACTGTCGATGAGTTGCTGTAACCTCTGGAGATGCGTTAGCTCTACTGGGGATTGTAAGGCGGCCACTTGTTCGACTTGCTTCTTGAGTCGCCTCTTAAGATTCTTCCATCTATTCGTCTCCTATTTCTTGGCGATGGCCGCCTCTAGGGGAGTAGGAGGAGGAGGCACTGGAACTGCCCGTGGGGATATCATCAAGCCAATGTGTTTGCAGGACGACGTCGATGACTCTTCTTTGCCTGGATCTCAATCTAGCACCTTCCGATTGTTGTAGTGGGAAGGTGGCGTTGATCACCTATTCAATGACCTCGAGTGGTAGTTCCTGGTAAGCTGGGATGTCGAGGCTGGCGTCCGAGGACATGGTCGCGGTTTGATGCCTTAACCACGGTGGCTATGGGAATTTACCATGGCCCGACTGACTTGTACTGGCGTCCGAGGACGTGTACGTGGTTTGATGCCTTAGTCGCGGTGGCAAGGGAGACTTTTCCCGTTGAGCTGATGTACTGGTACTGGCGTCTGAAGACGTATGCTTGGCTTGATGCCTTAGCTGTGGTGGCTATGGATTCTACTGAGGAGTGGCCCAAGGAGCATGACTAATGTCCTTCTTCCTAGCGTAACCTATGTGGTCTGACTGAAGGTAGGGTCAAGCGACACCCGACGACGTCTTGGGGCCTTGCTGCCCCTGGTGACTGTCTTGATTTCGCCCGCCGGATGGCCTTTGTGATGGTAGGCCCGACTTGCGAATTGTTGGGAGGACCTGGTCCAGTCGAGCCGAGTCCTCGCCCAACTTCTAGTTTCCCTTCCTATCCTCGAGCATCAGAGATAGAGGTAGGGTAGGGAGAGGGTGAGAAGAGCTTGAGGAGCCCATCATAGTCTCACCCACCAGGACATCCTCTCGGCTAAGATGGACTCGTTGGAGCCTAGCAGTGTCTTCTCTAGAAAAGGGCAGAGACTCTAGCTCCTGCCACGGTCGCCACTGCGCGGCTGGAGTGGCAATGGCCGGTTGACTGGCCTATGGTATCGAGGAATCAAGAGAGACCGGGGGAGTAGGAGGATGAGTGACGTTGACCAAAAAGGTGCTCGGCGTCGCCTCTGAACTGACGTCTTGCTCCTGGCGCCCCCGCAAGTGCTTGAGTGCTTTGCGATTATGGGTTCGAAACTCGAGCCATTCTGGGGGTGCTGATAAGGCAAACCGTGTCCATTTTCCTAGGGAGGATCTAGCTGTTCCAGTGCATCTCTAGCAGTGTTCAGAGTTTCTTCGACCACTTGACATAGTAGAACAAGTGCCATGGAATTCCCCTCGGCATCGATCTACTCCTACTAGATCTATTCCTGGATGAGGTATTGGACTTCCTCACAGGACTCGATCGCATGATAGATTCATGCATGGAAGGGATAGTACTAGGGGTGGCTAAAGTCCTAATGAGTGTAGTCTACCGGCGGGTCACTGGGTAAGATTTTTCCCCTCTCAACGAGAACGTCAAAGAGTCACCGGGTTCTCTCTCTGGGGAAGGAGAGAGGTCTGCGATCATACAAGGCCCTCCACCCTGGATACCAGATCAAACGTTCCCATTCACTGGCGCTGGGCTCCTTTGACTCATCATCAGAAAGAGAAAATGCGGCCATCATGTGGAAGAGGACACTCGGCCACCCACCTCGGCTACTGGCAATGAAAACAGAGTATCAGAGAATCGTGACTCTTCCCGGCTCTAGATTCTCTCTAGTGAAATAGATGGGCTGGACGGGGAGGCGTGGTCGCTCTCTAAGGCTCACTCCCAGAAATCCCCCTTTCTTCTTCCCCAATCTTCCTCACTAAGGCGATTGGTCCACTCTCTGTGTATCCCCTCTCTCTTTTTTTTTTGCTTCCCCTCCTTTTCTTTCGAAGACAATTGGCTCATGTATATATGTCGTGACCTAATCCGATGTGCAGAATGCGCGTTGTCGAAGGACCCAGAAGTGGCTTTGGCGCGCTGGGCAAAGGGGTGCCAAGAAGGAGAGTGCGCTAGATAGGGAGCACGCTGTGTTAGCTCCGTCCATCGTTTGTTTGGCACGGGCCAGACGGTGGCCCCCGGACTAGCTCCGGGAGTCACTGTGATCCTTCATCTTGCCATGGTCTTGCAAAACCGCGTCGGGAAGTATTGATAAAGCTTTTAGGCGGCTGAATGGCCGCTTTCGAAACCTCATGCATCTTTATTTTAGACAAGCGGGTTTTTCGCTGACACGCCCTTCAGCACTATGGTTTGTGTTGTTGGCTCGGCTTAACTTGCATTTGTGACTTTCTCAGGGAGTGGGACACTACCCGGGATGCTTTCGCCTTGGCTGGGCGGTCATTTGGTTGCTAACGGACCACACCATCGAGAAGATGCACCCGTGCCGGGTTACTCGGATCTTTCGTGGACAGGGCCTTCAGAATCTTATTCTGAGAGGGCAGAGATGTTCTGTCACCTCAGGAGGGTTTCTTATTAGGTGGCGGACCACCAGGTGCATTCTTGCCCTTGGTCAGACGACGAACGTTGTTTATGCGGCACGACTGAGTCAATGTCGATTCATTAGGCAGGCCAAACGACACTGTCAGTTTGTTGTGGATTCTCCCGATTCCTTAAGTGAAGTCTCTGGTGCTCGTGTCAGATGACCTGAGGCTCTGGCAATTCAAGAAGACCCTTGTGTATTGACTTTCTTCGGCTTTCGTGCTTTAGCGGGCCGCATCATTCTTCTTGTTTAGGCATGATTGTCATTAAACATATTTTGAGTGCCAACACATGACCAATCTTAGTCCGATTCAGCCTGTCTCAACTGATTTTGGTTGAGTTTTCATCATCATCATCATCGTTATCATCATTATTTTTTATTTTTTATAATTGTGATCAGTCTTAAGGACCGACATCTAATTGGCCACTATAGATATGAATCCATAATGGCCAATCCTACATTTCATGTAGAGACGTATGACTGAATGCTTATGCCCATCTTGTATATGAAAATGAAAATAGATGGTAGAGCATGTATCGACATCTGGTATGTTTATGGATATCTGGCAGACCATGTTCACATTGGCCTAGGTGAAAGATTCATCGAGGATAAGGATAGGCATTTGTTCTTGGTGCATGACTACGGGGTGGATTATACTATGTCCCATGGTGCAAGTAAAGAAAAACATGAGTTTAGTAGTGGAGCCACACATAATAGAGATTAGTTAGGTTAGGCTTTTCAAAATAATGGCTTGGATGTCTAGTTCAAAAGGTGCAAGGCCAACAATGAATAATTGCTACCACATAGTGGCTGTTGTGACTTTCTGTACCCAAGTTATGGGATCTGGTGAAGCTCATTAGGGTTCTCATGAGCTACGGAAAAAAGGTGAAGAATTTGTATCTGGCTTCTACTCAGTGGTAGAGGGTACCCATATGAAGGATGCCCTCATAAGTTTTCAAGGGTTACATTTGAAGAATTGCGTGCTAACAATGTAAACAATGAAGTGAAAAAATGATAATGGGACAAATTTCTCCCTCCCCCCATATTTTAGTTGGGATATTAGTAACCTCTTTAGACATGCACTGACTTAAAAACATAACTATGACTATACACATTCATCTTGTTATTCATGGTGATGACTTGCCTATGGTTGCTTCTGAAATCTACCTGGCTGGCTGATCTAAAAGCATTCCATAGCTTGAAGGGCAATAATGCACATAGCTTACATGCTCAAAGATATTTAGAGATCTTGATTTGAGACACCTTTTGTTGGTAACTACTAGAGAACTTCTAAGTACTTGAACCAAGTTCCTAAACCAGAAAGAAAGCTCGAAGAGTGCAGATTGCAAACCTTTGTTGGGATGTATTTCACATCAGACACATGATGCAAACTCTTCATGAAATAATCAGCACAATCAGGCACTTGGAGTATATTTCCACGGGAATAAGTTTCCTGCAAGGAATAAGTAGTCAAAATAGAGAAGTTCATACTTTTTGTTTAAAGTTTATAGCCCAATCCTTCTCACCAGAAATTTATTTTGGTCCCCAACAATCTGTCGACATTTTCTTATCCCAAAATAAATTTTGACAGCGAGGTGTTCAGGTCTTGGACTTCTTTTTCAAGAGAAGAGATGTGTTGTTGTGAATTGGCCAAATCTACCTCACACTCGACAAGCTACTCATTTAACATCTCATTTACTGCTTTACAATAATTAAACTCCTTTTGGAGAGCAATCAATTTTTCTGCTTCATCAGCACTCAGACCCTTGCCTTTCTTACAAGCATGAAGCTTAGCAAGCAACTCATGGTTTTGCCTTTTCAAACTTTCATTTTCATTTTTGAGATTTTGATTTTCAGTTAGCTCATTGAGTGTGTGTTGATCATTTAACATATGCTTAGGCTTAACATGAAGCTATCTTACAATTTCTTCCAACTTAGTTATTGTAGCCTACAAGATATCGTTCTCATCTCTCAAACAAGCAATGTTCTATTTATGTAAATATAAATCTACCATGAGAGTTTCATTGAGCTCCCCAAGAGTAGAATAATTTTTATAGGGTAACCTTTCACAAGTGCTACCTTCAAACTTCTTTTTCAACTTTTTGTTTTCAGATTGTATCTTCTTGTATTGTTTAGCCAACTCATCATATGCATCCATAAGCTCTTCAAAAGTAAAGTCTTTGAAGTCAGAGCTTACCTGAGATGAAGACGGGTCACTGGACTGTTTTGGATGATCGGCCATAAGGCAGTCATGCCTTCATTCCTCTTCCTTCTCATGGATGCTAATCAATCCATCCAATATATCTTTGGTTGAGCTGCAGTTGGAAACAAATGGAAATGCATTGATATCTACAATAGCTTTTAACAAGTGTAAGGCTGAGAGATTGTTATACTATATGGACTTGTGATGATCTGTCCACTTGACTTTGTCCTCAGGCAGACTGGAAGGACCATTTGTAATTATCCTCCAGAGCTTAGGATCATATGAATTCACAAACTTGCACATTCTTCCCAGCCATTCATGGAAATTAGAACCATTAAAAATAGGAGGTGAAAGCATAAAAATTTGATTAGCGAAAGAATTAATGATTCTCAAAAGCATCGGGATCCTACTCTACAGATCGTTGGATCTGGGTGAGATAGAGCTTGGCTCTGAAACTAATTGTTAGGTCCCTTGGGTGCAACCGGATCTAGGAGGGGGGGGTTGAATAGATCCAGTACAAACTTTACCCAATTAAAAACTTAACTAATAAACACACGAACTTCTGCTAACATGCTAGTGGAACACTTAAACATAATGCACAATGGATCTAATAACAACAATTCAAATCAATGACACAAGACACCTTACGTAGACTATTGGGTCAACGTAGCATGCAAGGTGGAGTCGATGCAGTGGCATCGAGAGCTCAGTAGTTAGACAGAACTACTGCACTTCAGGCTCCTGGTGTATGTGAGCAAGATGTTAATGTGATCATTGGAGGACAACTAAAAGTGTACGCGTTGAAGCTGGCACACGAACTTGTGAATGGGGAAAGAAGATATGGAACAATCAGACAAGTCACAACTCACTACATAGAAATTTTTAAGGTGGTTCCGTCGGCAAACCTGCAGACCAACGTCCACCCCTCACTAAACTCGGTGAGGCTTTACCACACGCAACAAATGCAGTACGGGGATAATTCCCCAAAACACAAGCTAATACACAGCTTATAGGGATGAACCCCACACACACACGATAACAAGGTTCTCACGAGGACAAAGACATCACGCTGCAAGACTGCAGCACATGGGGATGATGCCCCCCCCCCGCACACACAAAAGAAAAACATGCTACAAGTGCAGCTCAAACACGGGGGCAGACCCCCAACCACACACAATGCTATAATCAACCAGACACACACCAGTCTCTAGGCAGAGCACCGATTACACGCTGCCATAGCAGCACCACATTGTTTATAGATTAATGTTGCAAAAGAAAACACAAGCGGAAACTAGGAAAAGTAACTGTGGCTTTAGATGAATATCTAGAAGCTCTTTCAGCAGATTTGAACACAGATCAGATCTGTGATTTCTTCTTGGGCTCAGGCTGACTGTAAGGAGGGTTACTCTCCTTTCTTTCTTTTCCTTCTGTTGTTCAACACTGGACTAGGACACACCACGTGTTGGGCTGCTAGCTCTCTTCTCACAGGATTTCTTTGGCACACGTAGGCTTTTCTCTAAGGCAGTAGCAGCTCCTCTTCATGTAGGAGCTTTGAGTTTATAGAAAAATTGGTGGAGACATTTGCCTCCAGAATCCTGTAATGTAATTGGCTCCGAGCTCGAAAATGGCAAAAACTGTAGAAAACCCCATTCCACGTCCCGTTTACACCCATGTGAAGGCAAAAATAAGGGGAAACCAGTCCCCAACCTCTCTAACACCGAAAGGATCTATTTAAATCCCAAAAATACGACCGAAACGCTTGATTCGGCTCACACCCAAAATCATGTATTTTCCCCAAAATGTGAAAATAAACCCGCTCGGCACACCATGGCCTACAAAACTCGCGGGAAAGAAAGTACGCTGATACCAACTATAACGACCCAAGATTCGGATACCGAAAATAACCCGATACCATTCGAACCCTGGACCGCCACCCACGAGCCGGAGGGCTCGGAAGGGCTAAAAGGATAGGTGTGGTGTGCATAGAAATAAGAAATAAAGTAGGACAATTCGATAATTAACAGAAATAAATAACTAACAACAATAGAATCCAGTCCAACAAAAGTACAGTCTAAGGTAGAGAACGTAGCCAACACCAAGTGAACACTCGGCCCGGCGAGCTGGCAACTAAGAACCATCGCGCAGCACCCTCGAACCTCGAGGAAGAACCGCAACACCTGAAAACCAGGAGGAGTAATGACCCAAGACCCGGATACCGGGAGTGACCCTATACCATTCGGACCCAGGACCACCACCCACGAGCCGAAGGGATCAGAATGGCTAAAAGGGTAGGTGTGGTGTACCTAGAAATAATAAATAAAGTAGGATAATTCAACAATTAACAGAAATAAACAACCAATTACAACAGAGTCAAGTCCAACTGAAAGTACAGTCTAAGGCAGAGAACGTACCACATGCCAAGTGAACACTCAGCCCGGTAAACTGGCAACTAAGAACCTCCATGCAACGCCCTCGAATATCGAGGAATAACTGCAACACCTGAAAACCAGGGGTGAGCCTCCTATCACTAGCTAAATAGGGGTCCCGCGGAACCCCAACCGAAAATAACAACAGTACAGAAAATAGCAACTACAACTAGAACAACAACATTAGCAGGAGTAGCTACGACAACAACGATAGAAAGCGCGATCGTACACGTATCCCTAAAACACGGTAGCTGATGAAACCACGGCTCTACAACTACTCCTATCAGAACGTAACCCAACACCCCGATCTCTTGGTCAGGGGACCACCAGTCTACGCACCACCCTAGTCGCGCTACCAGGAAAATGTCACGACACCTTTATCGTGGAGGCCTGTGCTCACACACGAAGGCCCACTCTGAAATCACACGATCCAGAAACACGGTCACGACCTCACTATCGTGGACTCTACACTGGCTAGGAAAACCCTCAGTGATGCTCACCGAAAACCCTAGACCTCGGCTTCGAGAAAACAACTGAAAACTATGCGCAAAAATCTCATCTCGCAGATGAGGAATGGAACCTCGAGTCATGACGAACTCACACCACGTGACAGGAGTACCTTCCCACCAGAAGTAAGGTCGGATGCGTCCACTAACGTCTTAGTTTGTGCTTTAGGTGTCTGTCTGCAACGCCCCAGGCGGAGACTAAGACACCGTACAGTAACCAGGGACAGAAAATAGGGACTAACTGGGGTCGCGCTCGTCAGCGCGGGTCCAACGCCCCCAGCCATGTGTGCACACATAGACCATGCGCCCTAGGTCAGGCCCTTTAGTTGGTTCTTCCCCCGAAGCCTAGATTCAGGCTGCGCTTGGGGGCCCTACGGTAACTAGCCTAATAACCGTCTCACCTGGGTCACGCTCTCCACCACTCCCAAGTGGGTCCCCACACGGGTGCGTAGGAAGTCTACGACTAGTGGGGCCTCACTAAATGTGAACACTGGAAACCATGCACACACCCATCGCGAGTAACACGGAGTAACAGGTGGCTCGAGGCCACCCAACTCTAGACTGCCCACTAGACCTAATAAACTCAACAGTCCTTGAGTCACAAGACTCGGGTCAATACCGTCGCACGCGACGGCACAACGCAGTCAATCTGGCCTAATCCCTAGGTCTGAAGTCATGGTGACATGAATCTCAAGGTAACTTATAAGCCGCCGAGTGGATCTCTCATCCACGTGACACACGAAAACTTCCAGCCCCAGGTTGGTTACCTGGACTCACAGTCCAAGGCCACACACATAGTCCACTCAGAAACCACTTTTCGGAGAAACCCACATCGCGCGGGGAAGGCCCACTGCATGCATACCGACTCACGGTGACTCAATCTAACCAAAACACAGAAGCCCAGAACGCCTGGGGTCACATGGACCCCCAAGATCTATGGGCACTTAAATCGAGTTCACACGGCACCTCCGGACACCTCCAAAACACAAACATAGGACCCAGGGGTGGCGCCGCTTTGGGCGCCTAGGCCGCCAAAGCGACGCCTGGGGGCGCCTTTGTTCGGCCTAACAAGGCGTGTAGGCGTCTTGACCTAAGAAAACTGCCTTCCCGCCTAGGTGCCACTTAAGCGGCGCCTAGGCGGGAGCCTTGACAACTATGCCACGACTGCAGCTTCGGATTTCTGCATTACGACGGCAATATGTCACCATTGTAATCCTTTCCCCGATAGCGGGAGCAGTTGCAGTATCTCCACTCGGTGTTTGCAAATTCTTAGGCAGAGGTATGGACACCATATTACACGAGAAGTTTTTCAGCATTTGTTCTAACTTCTCTATGGTGAGTTCTTCATCTTTATAGAAGATGAAAAATTCGTCGAGAATATGAAACTTCTCACCCTCCTGTGCTTGCTTGAGCATTTGTCAGAGCCAACTTTTGAGCTGAATCTTCTGCTCAAGTTCTTCCCATGGAATATATTTATCGAGAGCAATAGCTTTAGTGGGTGTGGAGGAAACATACTTCTCGAGCTCATCAATTAATTTCTGGAGCTTTTGTAGAGGAGTTAACTCCTTAGGAGCCTCGATTACAGGGGCCTATTTGGCTTGTTGCTTTAATTTTCTCTTCAAATTCTTCTTTCTATTCTTCTCTTGCTTTCTAGCTCGCACTAACTCAACAGGAGAAAGAACGTTTATTTTTACAGGGGCTTGGGAAGTGCCCCTAGCATCAAAGCTGTGGGAGCCGCGTTTCTTCTTCGAGGTTTTAGGGCGACCATGTCTCTTTAGGGACACATCGACCCAACTGCCCTCTTCTTTGTGCACCCAAAATGTGGCATTAATTGCTTGAGTGACTATTTCGGATGATAATTCTTGGAATTCGGCTATACAAAAGCCAAAGTTTTGAGATGGCGAGACCGCGGAGGGCTTTTCGTCGACCGGCTCTTGCTGTGATGCAAATCTCAGCGCGAAGGACCCTGACCTAGCCTCATCCTTTTTGCTTAGGCCTGAAATAAATTTGTGATTCTTCTGCTAAGGATTGCTCCTCAGACTTTGCTCAATGTATGACTTAGGATTCTTCGGGGAGATCTAGCCTTCCCGACTTTGCTGAGACGTGGGCTTGGGGCCTTCCTCTTGAGGTTTGTTTTTTGGGATTGGCTTAACACCCATCCCAAGCATGTCTTGATGTGACTCCCCTTTTTGGGTTGAAAGACTCCTTTGTCGTAGTTGGGAGGAATCTTGGGCTCCTTTTTGGGATGCCCACCCCCCTTTGCCGGGAAGGAAGGCGAGTGGACCTTGTCGTTGATTGTGGGAGTCTGCTTCAGGGCGACGCTACAGAGGATTGCGTATCAAGATTTCTTTGCCACCCAAGAGAATTTCGAGTAACCTCTGGGTTTCCTCCTTTGGAAAGGGTAGGGATTCTAAGTCCTGCCATGGCCGCTATTCCGGACATCCTATTGTGGATCGATCCGGACTGGTATCAACCTTTTGCACTTTCGACTTGGCTGGTGTGCGGGAAGTTGATGCGTGTATGACATTTACTAAGAAGATTGGTTGACCCCATTGAGGGGACCTCGGAGGTCCTTGGAGGGAATCATCTATATTTAGTACCTGTCGGTTAATAAGATCCTCCGCAATGTCTTTGAAAGGAAGACAGTCATAAATGGCGTGGCCCATAGGGCGATGGTATAGGCAATAGCCATGCCGATGCTTTATACCATGGCCTAGATCATTATCAGGTGCGGGGAACTGTATCAATGTCTTTTTCCGGCACATGTGAAATATCTCCAAAGTTTTATACCGAGGGAAAGAATACAACTTTTGTGGGGGCTCATTGGTAGAGGAGTCTGTTACATCCTCGGACAACCACCCTCCAAATCTTGATAGTCTTCGGGGTTCTACCGTGTTTTCAGGGTTCCGGGTAGGAGCTGGAATTGATGGTTCGACTGAACGTGCCGGGGTACATGTCGACAACCGATCATCAATACGCTCCATCAACCGCAGCAGATTCTGTTGGTTGCGTTGTGGAACTTCTTGCCGCCCATCCGGGGAGGCTGAACGGAACTCGTTCGCCATAAGCCTCGCCATATTTCTTCTTGAGACTTTATGAATGGCATTTACTAAAAAATGTTGTCCCTCCCGAGTGCAAGGCCGAGGCGGACTTCTCATGTTATCACTTTGATTTAACATTTGCTCAGCAGCTTCCCGAAAGTTTTTTCTCACCATGTTGTGCCCTTGGATATCAATCTCGCCTCTCTGAATAAGGATCTCGATACAATCTTATACCGCTTTGCATTTCCCAGTGGGGTGAGATATTATGGCATGGTACTCGCAATACCGAGGTCCCCATCATGGAGGATCCTCTTCCCCCACCCGTGAGAGCTCCGTTGCCACCACCCTCACCTTCCGAACTTTATTCGGAATCATCTCAGTCGGAGCCAACCGTATTTCTAATGGGGAAGCTATTCATAGATGAGCTACTACTTAGCTGACTCAAGAGAGGCTTGGTCCCTAGGACACCGTTCTACCCCTCCATGGACCATGCACTACCAATAGTGCCCCTCAACTCCTTCCACACAACGTTCCGGTCTAGTCACCATGTTGACACATTGGATGACCTTTTTAAGGGATTAAACTGTCAATGGATGTTGATGCATATGTTGGCCCCAGGCTTCCGCCAGTCCACGAGTCGTATCTTCACACATCCTATGTTGGGGTCCATTACCTCTGTGTATATCGTGGGTCATGTCACAACAGAGGTTCTCTTATTCCTCCCCATGCCGGCTGAGCCTGACTACATTCCATTTATCCCGAGGGAGGAACCATATCTTCTATACACTGTCCCATCTATCATGATGGATGAAGGTGACCATTTACACCTTCATGAATTTCAAACATGGGACTATGTAATGGAGGAATCTGCCATGAGGGGTCATACATTCTTTGACCCTTTTGACTCCTTCCCCAGTGAGTCTTATGACCCACCTTACCTATTCCACCTTGGCAGGAAAGCCCCCTATCACACCCCTCCCACACGGGCCACTCATCTTACACATGGCCAGGAGCCCGTTCATAGGGGAGATGACGAAGGTGACTTTGGTTTTCTCGGCCCACCCGAACCTCCCGAACATCCCACACCCAAGCCCAATAGGAGTTCAATGCATGATTGGTTTATACTTGGGTGTCTAGAAGTCCCTCATGACGTCAACCTCAGGTTACGTCAAGTGCATAATAGTCACACATTCAGACGTCCTGGCCCACCTTTGCTTAGGTCTGGATAGCATTAGGACTGACTAGTGTGCATTTTCTTTATTTGTCCAGTTTGTCAGGAGTCTATAGAGTCTGTCATCAGCTCATGATGTTTGTCCCTTTCGAGTATGAGGCAAGTTGGATCTCATGCATACGTTGTGAACTTGCTAGTGATGGGATCAGCTCTTCTTTTAGTGTATCAGATCTAGTCACTGATGGGACACAACAGTGATTCCTAGTGAGCCATTGAGTCGTCTCCCTTCTTTAAGAGTGACCCCACCTGGAGTGTCCACCACCAGCCTCATTCCCACAGCAGCGTGAGCATATGGAACCTATACGGGATGAGCAGGTGTCGATTACTAGGAGTGGAGCATACCCGCGCTACCTGGTACGGTGACGGATCCGTAGGAGCCACGCGAGCAGCTGCACCCCTTACTCGACGGGGTCGAGTTCTTCCCACCCGAGGAGAATTGATGGGAATCAACACTGGGCACTAACCTTTTTATTTATATTTGTGTCCTTTTGTTGGCTTTTATATCCTTGGAAAAATGGGTTTACAATTGTAAGGCTTTATAAGCCAATTTGTCAGTCCTTAAGGATCTTTGGGTTTATTTGTAAAAGTCTAGTAGGTCCAGCAGGGACCCCCACCTTCTTCCCCATTGGTCCACCTAGTCCCTAGGGCCCATGTGGGGCTGGTCCAAGGTCCAAGGTGGGCTTCCAGAATCATGACCATTTAAGGGGACAAAGGGAGTAAAATGTCCATATTCCCTCCTTGGAAGTCAAGGGGGCGCCCCCCCCTTTATAGCATTTTTATTTCATGTTGTAATTTGTTTAATTAAGGTCATTGACCACATGGGAGAAATAATTCTTCCATCCATTAGTTACCCCTCCTAACCCTAGATCTGAGGATAGTTTATGCCATTTGTATTTTCATATAAATTCCTTGTATTTCTCATTTTTTGAGAATTAATGAAAGAATATTATTGGAAATTGCAAGAACCCCAAGGGGCGCCCCTCCCTCACTCTCTAGCTCTTCCCCCTTCTTCCTCTTGCCCCAGGGTGTGAAGCCCCTACTATACCCTCCCTATCTCCCCTTCTGGTTACCTGGTTCCATCACCGCCACCGCCACCGCCATTGAGCCGCCATCGCACCGGCACCACCGCTGCTGCCATCGCACCGGCACCACCGCCTCGTCGGAATTCTATCCACCTCTGGACAGAACCTTCATGTGTGATTTTTAGCTCCCAATCAGGAGCTCAGATCAGGCCAAAAATTAGAGGGTAGGTTCCCCACGTCCCCCCCATCCTCCACAAAAAAATTCAGGCCAGTAATTCTACGTTAGCTATTTTTTCGAATTCTATCTTTCTACCCCTAGCAATCTACCTTCTGTGCAGATCTACATGCCAGTAGCCTAGTTCTTAACAAATATATATGTTCAGAGAATTTTGACTTAATCAGTTCATAAGCACAGAGTGAATTATGTGAGTGAATGCAGTTAAGATGCTACCAAAAGTGTTTACCTTTATCACACACAGGTTGACCTTTTGTTGTAATGTATGCATGACTATGTATATAATGCATCGACCCTCATAGACATGTGCATCGACCTCTCTATCTAAAGTGATGAGCATGTACAGTGTGTTGGTGATCACAACATCAACCAATGTGAAGCATAGATAGGCCTGTTGTGCATAGTGAGAGGGATCTACACCACAAGTTATGAATGTGCATCGACCTTTATACAAAGACAACATGAGTGAAGTGACTAAAGGTGAACCTGCTTCAACCTGGTTTTTTTAAGTGAAAGCACAAGGTGCACCGACATAACTCTTAATGTGATGCATGTACATCGACCTGATGCTTTGCTACATGTACACCGACCTTCTAGACTAGAGTGAATATGTGCATTGACCTGCCTCTTATCATGATGCTTACTTGCATCGACCTGCTGAACATGCCATTATAAGTGCATCGACCTTCATGACTGGAAGAGATACATGCATCGACCTGTCTAGCTCAATGCATGAACCAATATGCATAGATGCATCGACCTTGCTAACATGAAAACTTCAGGCGAACACATGCATTGACCTGATAGCCTAAGTGTATGAGGGTGCATCGACCTTCTAGATTGAAGTAAGTGCATGCATCGACCTTTCAATGAAGCACTTCTGTATATGCACCGACCTTCTAGCCTGGAATGCATGTATTTGTATTGACCTTACCTGACAAGGAGAATATATATGCACCGACCTTCTAGCCTGGAATGCATGTATGTGCATCGACCTTACCTGACAAAGAGAATGTATATGTACCGACCTTACACTTTAATTGCTGACTCATAATTGAATGGTAGCGTCGACCTGACTACAATTTGCATCGACCTTATATCATATATTGTGCATACCTACATCGACCTTATGTAGCAAGAACTGGACTCATAAGCACAATACAGACATTATGCCCATCAAAACCAATATGCAATCATTATGCACATTGCCACAATAAGACCAATGCAACACTACCACATATAACCTCATCATTCAACTCTCATGCAGATTCAAGATGACTTATAGTGTTTGACATCATCGAACCCATAATATATCAATGCGATCAATGCAACATAGACACATATGACATCACACACAGATGAGATGACTCATAGTGTTTGGCATCATCAAAATCATAGGGGTACAACAACCTCTTCGACCATGCTCGGCACAAGAGTGCAGATTGGCATTCGGCAAATAAAGTCTTGCATCTTGAACAACATAGTCGAGGCCAAATCCTTCATGCCCAGCTCTCGATCATCTTCAGCACATGCATTTGTAATGATACACCCATTCCAACCAAAGGCGAAAGGTGGAGTGGAAGCGGTAGGCTTAATAGATGGTTGAAATGTAATGGAAGATGCTGGAGGAAGGGCAAGTAGAGGTTCAAACATGTCGAGCTTCTCCCCTTGCTCGGAAGTAGATAGGGTTGGCTCGAATGTAAAAAGGGGTATACACCCTGCTCAGGATTTACCATGGGTTTGGGTAAAGGGGTGAGTGGAGGTATAGGCAAAGCTAGGTTTAGGGTTATAGGGATAGTGGAGGGCCGAGGTGGCGACAAAGGATGGTCAATTGGAGAAGGTTTGGTGGTGGGCTCGGTGGAGGCCGATGTCTTGGAGGTTAATAAAGGTAAAATGAGGAGAGGGTTAATGGGAGGTTCAGCAGAGGCCATGTTGTGGAGGTTGATGGTGTAAGAGTTGGGGGTGTAATAATGGAGGGTTTGATGCATTGGAAACATTAGATTTCAGTGGTGCGGTAGGTTTGAAGGGTAAGAGACGGGTCTTGATGCACCGGTGTGGACCCATCATCGTAACACCGATAGGTCTCAAAATTGGGGGTTGGATTAGGGAAGGTGCCATCATCCTGAGCAGGGGGTTCATCTGGTGGTGGAGGAATAGAAAACCAGAGGAAGCTCAGAATGGGTGCTTGTAGAACTTCATTTTCACGTGTTGTCTTCAATTCTTCACATGCTAGCTCGTATTTGTCATAATTTGACTCAAGTGGACATCATGGTGGAGGCGTATGAATGGATGGTGGAATGCAATGGTGTTGTGGAGGATTTTGTGGATGTAAATGCGTGTGCAGAGACGGAGGGCCATATTGATGAGTGGTGTAAATAGGTGGAGGGCGAATGGTGTCCACTTGATCGTTGGAGCTTGCCAGCTCTTGCTTACTTGCGTTGTTGATGCCACAATCTCTTTGCCCCTTCGGGAGCCACGTTAGGTGATGACTTGGTCGTCAGTTGCTGGTCGCGGGGTTGACTCATGGAGGGTTGCCTCATGGAGGGTTGACTCGTGGAGGTATGTAGATTCTTGGAGGGTGGACTCATGGAAGGATATATGGTGGAAGGCCGACCCATGGAGGCTGAGTAGGTGGTGGAAGGTTGACTCATAGAAGGTACAAAGGGGGTATATGAGGATGGCGAAGTGGACATGGAATGTGGAGAAGACTTAGGGTCAGGGGAACTATGGATTTGTTGGCGAATGAAGTGGGCTCGACTATATAATTGTTGCCAAGAGGTAATGTCATTCAAGGATAAAATGAAGTGGTGCTCGGGCGTTGCGTTGGAGATAAGCATCTTAGTTTGCTCTTGCTTCAGAATGTGCCCCGAGACTTGTGTGGTAAGGCGACGCCAACGATCAGCAAAAGTAGATAACTTCTCGTCGGGCTTCATCTTCTCATGGGCCAGACCCACAATAGAAAATCTGGGCCCAACTTGGTCCTGATATTGCTGAATAGATTTCTCTTGAACAACTCGGAAGTTTACAACTTGCTCTTGCGGCAATGAAAAGGACCAATCCCGAGTCGAGCCTTCTAGTGACAGACCAAATAGATAAGCTATCAAATGTTGGTCATGTCGAAATTAGACCGACTCATTAGCGAACTCCTTCAAGTGCACAAAAGGGTCACCAGTTCCAGCATAATGACGATATGCAGGGATTTGCAAAGGAGGTGGAAGCTGGAGATTCTGAAATGCGAATGGGACACTCAAAGAAGGTTTGGGATCGATGCGACGTTGGAGTTCATCAAGCTGGCACTGGGCATGAGAGATCATCTCCTGGGTAGGGAGAGATCGAGGAGGATACGGGCCAGCATGAGCAAGGGGTTGTGAATTTAGGCCTAGATTATGATAATGGGCTAGATAAGAGGATTCAGACTGAGAAGAAGAAGGGCCCATTATGGGAGTGGAAGGATACATGGGCCTGCAAGAAACATTGGCATATGGGCCCATTGGACCAGCAACATGAGGACAAGGAGAGGGCCCATTAAGAGAATAAGGCCCATTAAGAGAGGAAGGCCCATTAAGAGAAGAAGACCCATTAAGGTGATTTGCAATCAATTTTTAGGCCTGGGCCGTGTCCATTTGGCAAATAAGGCATGAGAAATGGGCCATAAGATTTGTTTGTTCCTCTGATGGATCAGAGGGACCACAAGGCGATGGGCCCGCATGGGAAGAGGATTCCACGTGGGAATAGGAAGATGGGGAAGAAGAAGGGTACATAGGACGAAACTGATGCTTCATGGGAGAAAGTGGAGACTAAATACAGGAAAATGATGGAAACATAGCCAGGGAAGCAAGGGCGAAGGATGAAGAGAGGGCAGGACCCACAGGGGAGAAGACGATTCTGGGGTGACCGCATCTAGTAGGAGGTGGTCCTGGGAAGACCGCAGCTAGGCTCCTGAGACAGACAGATAGATAGACCTTATGCACAAGAACCAATGCAAAAATGACCTAGGATGATGGATCCAAGCCTAAAACTAAATGAATCTACAACAAAATGCATATAATGTACGAGAAAATGCAACACAAACACCACGAATGGGCTTGAATAAACCCAAATAATACAAACAATATGAATGTGAAGATTTTCACCCAAGATCAAGCAAGTTGATATGATATGAAAGTATTTTATTTTCTAAAGTTTTGGGGGACTTTTTTTTAATGATTTGAATTAAGAATAATTCCCTCAAGATAGGAATCCTATGAGAATAAGGTCCAAACTTTGGGTTGACTAAGGTTAACTCCCTCACACGTATGCAAAATGTAAGCCTAAGGGGTGAAAAGGTACAATCGGCCTGGCGTCCGTGTGGGCATCCACGACTCACGGAGACTTACGGAGGTTCTGGATAAGATCACCTAGTCGACTCCAAGGAATATGGAGACGAGAGGATCACTTACCATGGGGGAATGTAACTACAATATGCAATGCATGGCCCTATGTGCACCGGAGTGCATGCAAAATTCTAGCCTAAATCTAGCAAATCAAGGCAAGATTAAACTATGCAAACACAATGACATGAATAAAAATGATATGTGAAAATGAAGCTAACACAAAGGATAGTAATATAGAACTGAGAAAAGACACAATCAGAACCCGAAAGGCAATTAAATGATCAATGCAAAACGTACTTGTGAGTCTGCCTCCGAACTAGCAAGCAGATTTTATGCATAAAACTCAAAAATGGAAACAAGATTTAACTATGATGCACGCTGCACAAATTACCACTCTTGAGACAATCTCTTCCTCACTAGGCAGATTGAAGAGGGCAGATAGGGTATTGCAGGAGCGTACTGTCTCCTTCTTGGCCTTCTAGGCTCTCCTCTTCTTCTTTTGTTTCTTCTTGTCTCTGGCTGGCACCTACCCCCAGGACAGATTGTCATCCCTTTCTGCTGCTCCGTCAGCTTCTCCTTTTTGTTCCAGTGAGAGCTATTCCAGTTCTTGCCATGGGACATGGTCCCTTATCTGCAAAGGCTTCAACTCTGGCTGTTCATATTCATCTAGTTTGTTTATGTAATCCCGAAGCTGTTGGACCTCCGAACTGATTTCTTTGGCTGTCAGCAACGGAGTCTGTCTCCTCCAGTTGCGGGTGTGTATTCTGATTACTGCAGGCAGATTGGTCCAGATTGGTGTTGGTGTTGGAGGAGTAGGTCGTGGTGTGACACCATAGACATGTGCTCTAGCCCTCGGGTGAGGTGTGACTGTCTTCTTGTTCTTTGCAGGGATCTGCAGCCATCCCTGTTGTTCTTTTATTGGTGTCAGGAAGCAGGCCTCATAAGTGCGCTAAGTGCTGACTTCTGCAACTTCTTTAGGCAGTGTCTGGTAGAAAAAAATCATATTGGTCGTACCTCTTCTCAGAGGAGCTTCATGAGGTTGTAGAGGGTCAACCTTATACTCTCCCAACTCTATTTCCTCTTTCTTTACCATGCCTTCAATGATGTCCTTGAACACATAGCAGTCTTCAATTGGGTGCCCTAGCATCTGATAGTAAGGGTAGAATCTCAGACTGTCTCTTCTCTTCAGGTCCTCCGGCCTTTTTGGCTCAGGCAAAGTGACCTTTTTGTACTCAGTGACCTAGTCAAATAGTACCTTGGTCTTTTCCTTTCGGAAAGAGTAGGCCTTCTTCATTTTGTCCCTAAGTGAGGGACCCTCTTTCTTGTCTTCTACTTTGGCAGGCTGAGGTGCAGCTGCCTTCTTGCCCTTATCCCTTTGCTGTTCAAATGACTTAATGTCAAGAGTGTTTGCCTCCTTAGGTGCCGGGCGCTGATCCGCAGCCTTTGCCTTCTGTGTAGCAGCAGCGGCTGATGTAGGGCCAGGCCTTGTGAGAAAAGCTTCAACTTCGGCCACCACATTATTCAAGCAATCAAATGACTAGATTTTCATGCCAATCATCTTTTCTAGCACCTCCCTTCTGAGGTTCTGTTTACAAATCTGTACAGCATCCTCCTGATGCGGGGGCCTCTTACATCTCATCCCGAGGTTCCTCCACCTCTTAATATATTCAAGGGCCGTTTCATCCGCCCTTTGCCTTGTCGAGTAGAGCTCAGCCACCATGACTTCTCTCTCAGTGACGTGGAGCCTTTCTCTAAATTTCTTCTACATGTTTGGCCAGTCACTGATTGACCCAGCTGGAAGGCTGGAGTACCACTCAAATGCGAGCCCTGTCAGTGAGGACCCGAAAACTTCAACAGATATGACTTGTCTGTGGCTAGGTCGTCTATGACGATCATGTAGTATGCGACATGCTCTTTCGGAGATCCCTTCCCGTTGAACTTGTCAAACTTAGGCGGCTTGCTGATCCCCGGAAGGAGCCACTTTGCTACATGATGGAGCGAATATGGCACCCGATAAGCATCAAATGCGACATAGTCACCTTTATTTCGCACAACAAGCTTCAGCTCAATCATCCTTTCCACCATCAGCTTGTTCGCGGTGGTCGGATCAACTGGTTTTGGGTAGAAATGCACTGGCTACAGGTAGGGGGTGACCAAGGTGGTTGCCTGTGGAGGAGGACGCAGCAATGGGGGTGCTTGGTGCCCCTATGGCAACATCGGTGACATCAGGGGATATGGTGGGCAATGTTGGGTGGCCGCCAAGCTGGGCTCTGCTGACTGGGGTGTATCTTGGTAGGAAGTCGCATGGGTTGATGCCTCCCTATGACGACTCGACTTGCATCTCAGGCTGCTTGGAAGTCGAGGTTTGTTCTGTCTTCTCTAGTAATTGCTTCTTCAGAAGTTCTATCTCCTGCTGATATTTCTGGAGCAGCATTAATACTAATGGGTACATGGTCGCTATGCTAGGGATGGCTTCTACTGTCTCCCCTGAAGCACCTTCAGGCGGAATATTCAACAACACCTCCTCCTCTTCAGCCATCACCACATTTGCAGTCAGGTTGGTGACTCTATCAAATAAAATTTGTTTTCCTTTTGCCGCTTTCAACATTTCCCTTGCGGCTTCTACTCTTCGGGTGTTTAGCCTTGGCTTTCGACTAATTGAGCCAATTCCTGGGGTTGCTCAGGCAGACCCCCATATTTGCCGACCAACCCGGTCATATTGCAGGTAAAGACTGGCCTGTTATGACTGCAGGTGGGCAGGAGCATGTCATCCTCAGTAAAGGCCACGGCCACTTCCGGTGACATCTCCGCTAAGCAGGCTTCAAGGTGCGTCGACGTTTAGAGTGCGGCGATGATGGCTTGCCGTGTCTCTTCGTCCAGAGACAGCATTTCCCAAATAGTGAACCGGGCCGGGATCTTCTTGAGATGTCTGACTATTCGGTCGGCAGCCCAAACCTTGAGCAGCTTCATCTCTTCAGCCTTGCCGCATTTGCCCCCAGCCTGGGCCTGGAGTGCTGGGTCGGAAGATGGCTCCCCCGTCGGGTCCGGTGCAGCTACCTGAACCGGAGTACCCTGTCGGGCCTCCTCTTTTTCTTGCATGAATTCGGCGAGGTTAGGGATGCCGTCAAATTATTCTATTGGCTGGGACGGGGCCACCGTTGGTAGAGCCGGGAGTTTGTTAACTGGTGGAGCTGGAGAGGCGCTGACTCCCTTAGCCTATCGGGGCCCCTGCGGGCGCTCCTGCCTTTCTGCACGGGACTGCAGAAACTCCGGGAATGAGGGAATGCTTAGGCTCTTCAGCTTCTCAGGGTAGAGACCCAGTGGTGGAGGGATCTCGGCGCCTCAGACCTCGGGTTCTGGGATCCAGTATGGTTGCTCGCCTTTGAGCATGATGTTGCAGCTGTCTTGAGGAGGGCGTCCCCATTTCTTCCATGACCGGGTAGCATGTTGGGAGGTGGATGTCTCGGCCTGATTTGCTTCCGGTAGGTTGTAAGGCGTTTCTTCTCCTTCCTCATCCAGAGAGAGGGCGGTGTCGAACAGCGCTGAGAGAGTGTTGCAGGCGACGACGACATCCTTCTTCTTCTTGTTTCTGGGTCTTCTTTTCTTCTTTTTCTTTTCCGCGACGGTCGGAGACCACTCTTGGGGGAGTTCGCCCCACAGGGGAGGCTCTTCCTCTGCTTGGGTCTCTACCTCGGGGGCCAGCTCGAGACCCTCGAACTCCTCCCAAGGAACATATTCCTTCAGCTCGACAGGTCAGATCTCGGGCTGTTCATATTCTTCGAGTCCGTCTATAATAGCCTGGAGCCTTTCCACAGCAGGAGTGGCTGCCTTATGTACCCGCATAGGGGTGTGTTCCTTCTTATTGCAGATGGGCCGCCTCACGATGAGCCGAGGGGCTGCATCGTGCCATACTGGGTTTGCCGGTGGCGGTGCTGGTCGGGGAGTGACTCCCCTCACATGAACTATTGAGGCTGGCCAAGGGACCCATCTTCTTTTGCTCTTCTTTGGTCCAATTTGCCACCCTCCTTGGTCTCGGCTAGGTGCCGAGACGAAGGCTTCATATGTGGCGCGGGTGCTGGCTTCTGCCCACTCTTCAGGCAGCTCCTGATACAGGGACACCATGTTGGCCGAAGATGGCGTGCTGGGCATCTCATGTGGCTGTGGAGGATCCGCCTTGTACTCCCCCATGTCTAGCTCTCCCTTTCTTATCAAGGCTTCAATGACGTCCTTGAAAGTATAGCAGTCTTCGACGGTATGCCCCAGCATCCGGTGGTAGTGGCAGAAGCGGGGGTCATCCTTCCTCTTCACGTCACTGGGCCGCTTTGGCTCTGGCAACGTGATTTTGTTGTAACTGGTCGCCCACTCAAACAGGAGTCAGGACTTATCTCAGGAGAAGGAGTACATTTTGCTCCTCATTTTCTCTCTCAGTAAGGGGCCTTCCCGCCGTTCCGTGGACCTAGGCGGTGGAGGGCCTGTGATCGCTTTGGCTTTTTCCTTTTGTTTCTCGAAAGCTTGGAAGTCCAACGTGTGGACCTCCGGTGGCATCAGCTTCTTTTCGGCCTACCTCGCCCTTTGGCTTGGTGCTGCAAGAGTGGAAGAATATCGGGTGAGGAATGCCTCGATCTTGGCCACCATGTTGTTCAGACGATCGAAGGTCTTGACCTTAGCGTCGATCATTCTTTCGAGGATTTCCTTCTTCAAATTTTGCTTGCAGATTTGCACCGCATCCTCCTAGTGCGGGGGGCGCCTGCACCTCATGTTGAGGTTCCTCCACCTTTTGATGAAGTCGAGTGTCGACTCATCACTCCTCTACCTCGTGGCGTAGAGCTCCGCCACAGTGACTTCCCGCTCGGCGATGTAGAATCTTTCTTTGAACTTCTTCTGCATGTCGGGCTAGTCGGCAATGGACCCAGGTGGCAGGCTCGAATACCATTCGAAGGCCAACCCGGTGAGTGTTGAGCCGAAGAACTTCAGGAGGTAAGCTTCATCAGCAGCTAGATCTCTCATGACATTCACATAGTAGGCAATGTGCTCCCTAGGAGACCCCTACCCGTTAAACTTCTCGAACTTCGGCGGCTTGGTGATGCCAGCCGGTAGCTTCCTTGCGGCATAATGAGTCGGGTAAGGTACCCTGTAAATGTCAAAGGGGGTTTGATCTCCGTCGCCCATTTCTGCCAGTTTCATATCTATCATCTGTTCAAGCATCAGTCGGCTGACTGCTGTAGGGTTGGTCGGGCTCGGATAGAAGTGGGTGGGCTGCGCCACTGGGGTGGTTAGCACTGTCGCCTGGGGGGCCATGGGAGACCCCTGGGGAGGTAAGGCCTGCGATTGAATAAGCGCAGAATAATGTGCATGTTGCGGGGGAATGCCCCCAGGGAAGCTGGGGGTTATTGGGAACGCCGCAGCCTGTAGAGTTATCTCGGAAGACTGCCCGTTGCCTCCTGGTGCCTCCGGTAGAACCTCGGTCTGTCTGGACGTTGAGGGTTAGGCATTCCTATCGTTGAGCTACTTTTTCAGCAACTCGATCTCCCACTGATATTGTTGTATCATGTACAGCATAGCGGGGTCAGTTGTAGAGGGAACGGACACGCCTCCTGTTTCTTCGATTGGGGCGTCCTCAGATGATGTAGAGGGTCCGCCACTCGTGCCCCCGGTAGTGATAACATTGGCCGCCAAGGCCGGGGACTGTTGCTCAGATAGAGCCTCATCGACGCTAGGCTGCGTCAGTTCACTTGCCGCTCTCCCTCTTCTGGTGATGGGGCCGGGTCTGGCGGTGAGCCTAGTCATCTCTTTCGGGTCGGTGGGCAGGGCCCCATACCGACTAGAAACTCCTGCAGCATTGCAGGTGAAGATTCTCCAGTTCCTGTTCCCCCTCGCTGCCCTCTTGGCAGCCTCTCTGGGAATGTCAGCCTATCAAAAACTGATCGTCGGGGTGGCACTTCCTCCCGCAAAAGGGACTGGCGTGACTCCTCCGATTGGATTCTCGACTCTGCACTGGGCACGGGTCAGGGTTGTTCTTCTTGTTGGAAGGCGGAGGCTACTACCCCCAGCAATCTCTAACAATGCAAGGGAGTACTGCCTGGGCCTTGGAGGTAGTTTCTCATGACCTGCTCGATCCATTCCCACTCTTGGTCAGAGAGAGAGGCCGGTGCCAGGGTGCCGCCAGCAGCCTCAGGGATGTGCGTCGTCGGTCGAGTGTGGGCAGCTCGATGGCGGCGCCTGCGGTGCTAGTGGCGGGTCTCTTCCGGAGGTGCTGGTGGGGCAAGGGTCGACTGATGAGCAAAGGCCGCTGCTTCGGCCGTCTGATCTCTTCGGCCCCTTCTCGGGCAAGTATAGCTGGGCCCTGGCTGGGTAGGTACAGTGGTCCGGGCTCCCTTAGGAATCCAGACCTGCTTGAGCTTAGCCAGTTTGCGGGTCGATGTGCTTTCCGGTGCCGCAGTCAGAATGTCGGGCATCGCCTTTCCTTTCATCTTTTCCAGTCCCTGGAAAGAATTGCGGACTGGGACGGTCGGCATTATCCGGTCCGAGATTGCCTCGGACCTTTGTCCATTAAGATGGACTCTGATGTTTCCGACGACAACGGACCTGCCGGAGCTGGACAGCCGGCTCTTTGGTGTGGCGAGAGCATGGTTCCTACGGAGCCTGCTTCGGTGGGATGCCAACTCCTGATGAAATGGTCTGGCGGCTTGGTGCACGTGGTGCACATTGCAGCCGAGCATCTTGGTCAGGCTACGGCTGGCGCTTTTGGCCTAAGTCTGGCCGGTGGCAACTTCGATGGTTCCTCGGGTGGGGGCACTGGTCTCGAGCTCGTTGGACGCCTCCACATCCAGTATGTTGACGAAGGCGACCTCGAGGAAATTGGGGAAGCCCACGACGGGAGGGAAGCTCCCGAAGCAAAGGGGGACAGCGAGGTAGCCATCCTTCACGTGGCTTTCGACGACCTGGGGGCCGAAGGTGACCGCCATCATTCGGGTTGCAATGTGGCTTTTTCCTGCATTTGCAAGGAGGAAGCAATCAGTATTACAAGAAGGGGGCCGCGGGCCCCTAATTTCGGCAAAGAGATGAAGGGTGATTTTGGTCCCACCGGGCGTGCCAGGCTTGTGGACGCACTTCTTAATCGGATCATTCGTTTAGTTTATTTTATCGATTTATTGGGTTCATTAAGTGCATGGGCGTGCCAGTCACCGAGGTGACAATTTATTCGGGCTTCGGGGAAGCCCTTGGTGCGCTTGATCTGACTTCGTCGGGCGATTGTGTGATTCGGGTCGGGACTAAAACCCGTCGTACCATAATGGTCACGACGTCATTTACATCCCCCACACGAGGGAACACCCTTGATTAATTACCGAAATTAGGGACACTGCGGTCGAAAGTATTAATACTAACTGCTTGATAATAAAAGAGATGGGAACAAGTCACAGTAAGGGGCCACAGTGGAATACGCACCATGGGCCATGTCGGTCACTCACGGACCTCTTTGTATTCGGACGGAAGTCCGTGGCGGGGAAACACGGCGAAAATCAGAATAAATCTGTTCAAATGTCTGCCGGATGGACGACAATTTCGCTGATGTCCTGGCAAAATCTCAGTTCGGAAAATAATTCCAGCTCGATCAAGATATCGACCCAAGACAAGGTCGGGTCTTAGGTAATTTGGGTTAATTCCTGAGACTCAAGCCCGGCTCGTACGAGACGGTATCATTATCCCTTCAATACCCGGTCAGGGGGAGACGGGGCTGCAATGTGGTGTCTTATTAATTAATAAATCCCTTAGTTGTAAATTTCATGTCATTTATTATTTATTCTTTTTTTTATATTTAGGGTGCATATCTCTCCATATTTGATTTACTTGAAAAAGGGGTTTATCATGCATACTAATTCATCTTTCCGCAGTGAGCTTTGTCCCTGCTGATACTTTTAAGAAACAGAAGAGCTCCCACCATGCCAAGCGGCAGAGGGGGGATGGCGACGACGACTCTCTTGCAAAAACTTATCGTCGTCAATCAAAAAGAAAGGCTCCAGTAGATAACATCATGGTAATTTTGTCATTCCTTTTGACTTTATATATGAAAGCTTTATGATGAATGACAGAGATTTCTTTGTTACTTGCTTTGTCCTCTTTCAGCTGACCGTGATGCCGCTGGCGAGATTGCGGGGAGTGTCCCCTCCATTGATGCAAATACGCCTTTGGACATTGGTCAAAATGAGAAGGAAGATGAAGAAAGGCTAGATGACTTGGGCATGTTGAATTATGATTATAACCCGGTGTCAGATGCCTCTCCTCCCTCACATGATAACAGTCTGCCAGGTATGGCTATTCACGGCGGAGGTAGATTTTTTTTTTTGTTGCACTTGTTTTGCCACCTTGTCTTTTCACTTGGAAATAAATGTAGCTATTGTTTTTGAGCAGGGGATTTGGACGGCGCCATGGGGGCATATGCTGCATTATTAGGCGCCACATCAGATGGTGAGCTCCCCGCCTATTCCGATGCTCCTGCAGTTGGGGGCAACACATTGGCGAGCTATGAGGAGGCTTTATTGGCGGAGTTGTGTGCTTGGGGAGGTGCTTCAACTTCAAAAGGGAGCGAAAGCGGCCACTCTGCTCTTGAAAAGGGTCAACTGCCCTTGTCGGGTCACTTGATCATACAGCCGACTTGTTTTTCTGCTAGTAAGCATCATTAATTTTTCTTGCTGCGTTATCATATATTAACTGGGAGACTTTGTTAATTCGGAGTGTTTCCTTTTATTGCTTTGGTGTAGTGACCATCTCTGCCACAATTGGGTCCTCTGCTCCTCCCTTGCAAGGGGCGACCCTTCCATTAGAGGGAGCTCGTAGAAGCGAGGTACCTGCGATAAGGGTTGATCCACTACCCATGACAGAGCCTCGGGGAGGATCACAAATGGATCATCCTGGAACTTCAAACAAGAGTGCTGAAGGTAACTTGACCTCTCTTGCTTGCTGCATTTGTTCATCAAAATTCCAAATTCCTGACATTAATTGCAAGTCTCAGGGTATCCAGGCAATGAGGTTGACCCCGCCCTTCATACCAAAGTAAGAGAGGGTCCAACTACACCTCTGGAAGAAACTCTGCCTGAGCTGACAGGTAATGGTTTTTCTTCTTTCCTTGCCATGTTTCCTTTTGCTTCAATTTCCTTCTTAGTGAGTTTAGATTTCTGACGGTGGGATATTCTTTCCCTCAAACCCAACTAACCCTTCTCTTGTGGACAAAGAAACTATTAGAATGACCTCTGCTCAGGGGCCTCCTACAGCCGTGGTGTCCTCAGGTAGTGCATTTGCCTTTGTTCAGAGCCTCTTGACTCCTATATTCTTTGTTCTTTGCCATATAGTGGTGACTGATAGTTACTTTTCCTTTGACAGGTCCAGAGACCAGCACCCCTTCTACCGACTTTCCAGGGCACGACATTATGTGGCCGGACTCTCCGCAGCTTGCCCCTTTCGTGGGGGTGGAGTTGATGCTATCAAGTCTTATGGGTGGTACACGGGCTCTACTTCAACAGGAGCCTCTTCCTACCATCGAGGCTATGCGGAATGCCCTTATGATGAGTACCCGAGCTTATCATGCCATGGGTTTACCCAAGGAAGCTTGGATGGCAACCGTGGAAAAGACTTGGGAAGAATTCCAGGGCTTATATGAAGCTTCTGAATGGAAAGCTTGTTGCGCACGGATTGAACAGTTGAAGTGCGACATCACTACCTTGTCAAAAAGGACTGAAGCATTGTAAGAAAAGGTTGAGGCCATTCGAGGCGAGAAAGCCATAGTGGAGGCACAGATGCCGGTAGAAAGAGAGCAGGCATCGCAATGTCAACAGGCCGCCGAAGCATTATTAGCGAGAGCTCAAGCGTGCTTAGCTAGTGCAGACTCTCGCGCAGAGAAAGCTCAGCAGCTACAGAGTGAGGAGACAGCCCTCTCTTCTCAAGATTTAGAGCTTCAATGTGAGATCACCCATAAGCAGTCGGAGATTGCAAACTTGATGAAGAAAAGACCTCGTCATCAGTGAGGTTGGATTTGCCTTTGTACCTTATTATTCTTTCTATTACATTTTCATTCAGCACTTATTGTTCTTGCAGTTAGCCCGAGGGCTTGTCTCGGGTTAAACTTTTATAGATGAATGACATTCATTGACAACAAGGCAATAGTGCCGAGTCGGACCAGCGGGCCGAGTTCGTGCCGAGTTCACCTCCAGATTGCTGCCCGTCAACCCAGGGTTGATCCTCCCGGGCCCCACTTGTAGCCCTTTATCTCCCTGCGTGGAGTGGGCAATAGATTTCACTATTGTAACTAAAATTTTACCATTGTTAACCGGGAGTTACCGTAACTGGCCGAGAAGGTCTTCCCCACGCCCGGAGCGTGGAGGTACACTCGCTCCCCACTCTTTATCGCATTTGCTTATCCTGTATAGCTTTGAATGCCGCTACGAGTGTAGGTTTCTAGCTAGATATACTTGTATCACCGCTGTGAGAGAGCGAGCTTGAGTGTTACCGTCCCGTGGCTCAACCCGAGTTAACGCGGAAAGTCGATACCCTCGACTCACGGTCGATTTCTCAACCGCGCCAGGTCCTACGTTTCCCTCGCTTAGGGATGATCGTGAGCTAGAGTCCTAGGTCGCGCGTCTGTCCCGCATCAGTTAATTTATTTCTTTCTTTTAATGTCTATGTGCCCCTCCCTTCGGCACCCACGTGTGCCCTTTCCTTTTGGCACCCACGTGTGCCCCTACTTGGTGCTCCACATAGCAC
Organism: Amorphophallus titanum; assembly: GCA_024336825.1. NCBI lineage: Eukaryota > Viridiplantae > Streptophyta > Magnoliopsida > Alismatales > Araceae > Amorphophallus > Amorphophallus titanum. The sequence goes on along the minus strand of JANBPO010000587.1, from coordinate 2,200,899 downwards.
ACTATCTTTTTTATTCCCTTGTGCACCTCGTGCACATCTCCCACTTGATTGCCAATTTTTGGATTTCCCCATATGATTTAAAGGAAGAAAAGTCTCTTGCATCTCTATCTGTTGATTGCTCTATCCGTTTCTACTTCTGTGAAGAATCAACGTCTGCTCAGGCAGGCGCCATTTCCTAGATCAACGTCTCTCCACAGAGATGCCCATTCTTTTTATTTTACTGTTCAGTGTGATCAGTGTCTCTCCATAGAGATGCCATTTCTTTGATTATATTGTCTCAAATTATTGTTCAGTTGATTCAATGTCTCTGTGAAGAGACGCCAGTTTAAAATCAGCATCTACTCCGACAGTCGCTATTTTCTGATTCAGCGACCACTGTTCTAGTGGTCATTTCTTTCTATTTTATAGAACCTATTTTCTACTACTATTCTACTCTTGTTTGGCCTTGATTATTGGTTATATCTATTTTGTTGTTGATCCTACATGCATAAGCTTGCATTCCAGGGCATTTGGTTGAGAGACCTCCTCTCTCTACACCCTTAGGATCTCCTACACTCTCTTGGGAAAGGAAGGACCCTCTGATTGAGCACTCTGTCTCATCAGACTAAAAATTCCTTAACCAAGACCTCTGTAAGTCCCCGCACCCATGGATTCCCTCACGGAGATTAGGCTGGTTGCACCATTTGAAGCAGCCCAGAGTTTAGTTAACCCTCCCATTGAAAAGATAGAGAAAGAACTTAGTTGACCTGGAGATTACACTCAAATTGAAACTAGGGTCCACATTGAGGAGAAAAGCAACAATCTCATTAAAATCCATCTTGGTCTAATTCAAAGGGACACTAAAACTTGGTGTAATCATCACAACTTGTTTGACAACTTGCTTGAGTGCTTCTTGGATAGCCATATTTGTGTGCTGATTTGCTTAATTCTCTCAATCATACTCATGATGCTCTGATCAAGTAGAATTGTCAACATGGCCAATATTGAGTACAGTTATGATGATTGTGAGGATGGTCAAGGTTCCTTAAGGCTCTCTTCAGTACAAGGTATCTTCAATATCCTTCTTCCCAAGTCTACGTTGTTGACACCACTCAAGGGGTTGATTCCTCACTTCAGGTTCAACCCGTTGTTCAATCCACATCTGGGGAAGCTTCCCCATCCCTTGATTTAAATAAGCTCATTAGTGTTTTGTCTCAATTGGATGAGACTCAATGCCAAGCGGTCCAAGTCACTCTCAAGGGGAAATATGTCCCCTCTTCTTCTTCCAATCCCCCTCAGACCGCGGGTGGCCTTCAAATTAACACATCTAGTGACCAGGCAGTCCCACAAAGGACTCCATCCCATCTTCCTTCACGTCCACAAACTATCGTCCCTGTTGTGCCGGTCCAACTAGCAAGCCATTCCGTGGTTAGGCCACAACATCCGTCTCCACCCCAGTTCTTAAGAAGGCCTATTCCCAACCCGTTCCCTGTCAGTCCAGCCCCGACTGAGTCTATCACCAACACCCTCCTCCAAAAGATTGCTAGCATGGAGGAACAACTCAAGAGGGTCTCTGCCCCTAAGGACACTCCGAAAGTCACTCTTCCCACTTTGTCGATTTTTCACTTGCCTCCGTCTGAGATGCCAAACTTCAGGTGCTACAATGGAATGGGCAACCCGTTCATCCACTTGAAAGATTTCATGTATGAAGCATCATTCTGGTTGAATAACAAGGCATCTTTGAGAATGTGTGGAGCAGAATTACATAAAGGTGCACCTACTGCTGATGAAAGATATCCTCAAATTCTAAGAGTCCAATAGAGGGGGCTACTTCCTGATCCCCAAGGTGAACTTCCTCCTCTTGAAGAGGAGCCAACTCGTTGCATAATGAAGATACTCTACCCTCCAGCAAGGTGGTCTCCTCAACACTCTCAGCATCCATGTCTTCTGCAAGATGCAGCTCCACCTTAGTGGAGACCAGCTCTACCTGCAACTCCTCCAGCTTTGCTTACAATGATTGGATACGTGATGATAAGGTGATGCCAAGAGCGTGACGCTCTTGAAGAGATAACTCTAGGGGTTTTTAAGCCGCTCGATAGTCGACTTTCTACATCCTCAGTGCAACAACTTTGTCACTTTTTTATATGCCCCAAGCAGTCTCGACGATTTACAAATTTTAGCAAAAGGAGCACCCTCTGAGCCCATAGCTCTGTAGAGCATCCCAATGATTGAAGACCAACTGACAATAGCTCAGCAATGCCCCGCAGTCTGGGGTAAGTCAGGGCCAGTTGGGACAAGACCAGCTGCCGTAAGGTCTCCAGATGCTACCAAACCACGTCATCTAAAGAAGTGATGCCAAACAATGTTACTGGAGGTAGATGAAATTCAACTTCACTATCAGCATTGGCCCATAGATCGGCATCTGTGGCCGAAGAAGAGGATGGTAAACTCGGTGTAATAGCTGTACTCGGTGCCTCAATAGCTTTCTCTTGCCCCAACAGTTTCTCTCATGTCAAGGCAAGCTCTTCTGATGCCACTGTGCTTGGAAGTGTTGAAATTATCTTAGTCAGGAGCACCTGAACAGATGCTTGTACTGCCATGGAGGTGAAAGCTGATGCATGGGTCTCAATTCTCAACTCGGGAGCACGAGCTGGGGCAGAGGTCTCCCTTGACATATCTAGCTCAACTGGCAGTATGTCAGATCCAGGCTGAGCTTTAACAGGTACGTGTCGCAACACTAGTACGATTTCTTCAGAGGTCCAAGGCACAATAGACGGAGGACATAGTGCTTCAGCTTTGGAAACACTACTGATGATTGGAGCAATGGCTTGACTTAGAGCAACTAGCATCTAAAAAAAAAGAAATGGATAAAAGAATGTTAGATGACCCGATAGACTGGAGGATGAGAAGAAAGAACCATCAAAAGCAGAAGATTCACCTTAGCTGCTACTGATTCAACGGTCAATAGCTCAGAGGCAATTTGAATAGGTGGTCCTTCCACCAATGATTCGGCTACATAGGAGGCCAGATATTCCTCTACACCAGCCTCTATGGCCATTTCTGGCAAAGTCTCTTCAAGAGTTCTGATGATAAGCCATGGCAGGCTGAATACAGATGATCCTTCTATTAAGGGGCAGGAAGTAGAAGTCCCACCTCCATCAGCATCGGTAGCCTCCTCGTGATCAGAACCACCATAATCCACTTGTTCTTCAGACAAGGATGGGGAACTTTCGGAGGAGCTCTACACTACAATCTTCTACTTTGCTGCTGCTTCTGCTTCTCGATGGATAGTCAAGTGAGTAGCTATGCATCATTGTGGGGTCACTGCCCTTTTGGATGATGAACAGCGCCCTCTCGATGATGAAGAAGGGCCTAAAGATGAGACCCTCGCCCTAGGCAAAATTACAGGAAGCCATAAGGCAAGTCATGAAATATACAATAAGATGAAGGAGTCATGAAGCTCGGGAATATGAAGCATTAGAGGCAATTTTCCTTAGTTTACCTGCTGCCTCACTGGCTGGTGTAAGGTAAGGGAGATTTTCTCCCTCAGGGCCTCCGGTAAACACTCCTATCGCTGTCTCCTGATTGCATCGACATCTACTTCAGTGGTCGGGGCTGGCACATCCTCTGGTATTGCTACAGAATAGAAGAATACAAAATAAACACACAAAGCCCTTCCGAAGAAGGATGCCACCATGATAATAGCGGTGCAAAGTTACCCTCAGTTCTAACAAACGGTGACTGAGAAGTAGCAAATTGTGCAAATGATGGTATCTGAGGTAGGGCCTCCACAATAGTTGGAATTGCAGACATTGCTTGCTCAGCTACAACCTCACAGGCTTTCTTAGCCTATGCCACAGCAACCTTCACCGGTGATGCTGCTCTTCCCTTCCGACTTCCCGAGGTAGGGGAGTAGCAGTGGGAGTTGGAGCAGGGATATCAAAGTAAGATGGCTTCTGAGCCTACATAATTAGCTTCCAGTAATCTTCTTGTTGCCAAACGTCAGGTCTATCGGAAAGATGATGGACCGAGGAAGATATGGTCGGAATGGGAAGGGCAGCACAGAGAGATAGGCACAACCTAAAAAAAATGATGCATCAGATTGCACATGCAAGGATATTATGAACCAAGCAAATATCCTCACCTTGTGAGAGAACCCTGTGTCCCTATTCATAGGCTAAGGGTATGGCCAATAAATGTGTAGTCCACAATGAACCACTTGGCCACATTTAGTTGGGCCCGGGAATCTCTGTTTTCCTTATCCACATAGCTTTAGTGTATCTTACTTCTGGTTTCTTTCCAATCCGATCCACATAACTTCAGTGTATCTTATAAAAATTGCTTTGCTCTTTCAAATAAATTGTCTATTTAGGGATGATGGATGTTGTTACCCGAAGGCCACCTAGTTAGTTGCTTCACCCTCCCTTATGTACTTAGGACCCCACACCCCTCCTTATAGGGACCGCTCGAAACCCCCCCTCTCAACAATTGGTCCATTTTGTGGCATTTATTCTTAATTATTCATTTTACTGATCAGTAACTCCCTTAATCTACAGTCCGTAATGTGGTAGGTAGCAACATGAATTAGATCGTAGAACCAACTTGGCATGTGCCCCAAGCTGTACAACTAGGCAATTACCTTATCAATCCACATAATCACCTAATAATTCCCAAATAGCTTAGAACCTTTTAGAAGATGATGTACATTTCTGCTCCTAATATTTGGATAAATTCCATAAATATTATCAAATAAGCCTGACTTTAAGAGGGTAGTATTATAGCACTCTAATTATGTAATGTACTAGATGTAACATGCATATAAATGCATTGGACATTATATCAGATCAGTAGCTCTACCATAAGATCACCATAATGAGAATTATCATCAGGGTAATTGATCAGCAGATGTCTACATAGATAAGCTTATTACTTGAATGATGTAATTGAGTGTTTTCTGAGTTCCTGCTAAGGTTATCAATACCATATGTGAACTTTTTTATCTCTTCATCTAGATTTTCACAGCAAAACCATGATAATTAGAGTCCGGATCCTCCTTATGACACCACAACTCATTTAACCTATAATTCCGACACTCCCCATGCTCTGATACCATGTTGAATCCACAAAAACCACGATATTGAGATACACAGGCCCAGGGTTATGAGCACGTGAACCACGACTCATTTAACCAATACGGGACTATAATTCCAACAACACCTTTCTCATATCATTCATATCCAGAGTTTCACATGAAATTTTACAGAGAGAATGTAGGTAGTAGACTTTAGGCTCTCATCGTTAAGTAAGTTCCCTTTCACAATTTCAGTTTGTTTGCAGAATTTTAGACAGCTGATTGCCACCTTTTGCGGTTCCAACCATCGGATTAGGTATTAAGGTTTGCTGATGTCTAACTTTGCATGCAGCCACTGCCTCACACGTTCGCAAAGTGTCATCTCCCGATGTGTCCTCAGAAGATCATTCTCTCAGACTCTGCAGGGAAACAGTGGATAGTCACATATCTCCCTTTGCATGGCACTTACATTTTCAGTGCTGGCTGGCGTCAGTTCTCTCTTGACAACCATCTGGAACAAGACGACGCATGTGTGTTTGAGCTCATCGGGAAGGACGAAGTCCGGGTACATATTTTCAGGGTTGTGGAGGAGGTCACACCATTGATCCGGAAGATCCTAAGGAACTGAAGATGAGCAGTGCTGAATTGGCATTATTTATAAACCCAAGAAACTATCAAGGTCCTCCATACCAACAGGCTCAGACAACATGCAAAATTCTCCATGTAGACTTTCATCCTGTTAATTTGTCCGTTTCAACATTTGGATGACAATCTTGGGAATGAAATAATAATCATGGGCCATATGGCGCACGGTCTTTCAGTATCGTGGTGTGATGATGGGATTTTTTTTGTTAACGGCAGCTTTATTTTTCTTATCCCCTTGTCTGGTGCCAGCGTTTGCACATCAGGTTTGTGGATATCTGATCAAAGAATATAATGCGTATGGCATGTATGTAAGCATTTCTCTGATTCTCTGATCACAGCATATAATGTGTATGGTATGTATGTAAGCATTTCTCTGATTCTCTCACAAGGACTGCCCCACACATGTCCTCTTCATATGGTGGAGCATGACTTTCTTTGTCTCAAGGGGCACTTCCTTGTAACTGAACTTCGAAGGATGGGGTGTGGCATGCAATTTTCAATGTCCAAAACTTCAATGTTCTGTGGAGGAGGAGGGAGGATGATGGTCTCATCCTATTAGCAACCCTTCGAGGACAAAGGAATGTATATACATATGAGAATGGATTTCTGGGAGCTCCCACCTACTCCCGGAACTCTCACAGTCCCCGACTATGGTTTCTCGCCGGATCCTCCCGGCAGCACACACACACACACACACACACACACACACACACACACACACACACACACACACACACACACACACACACACACACCACATGTCCATGCATGAGACTTGGTCATGCATGGAATGGGTCTTGAGATCCTCCCGGATCATGGCTCCCCCTGTTAGTGGGATTCAACTCCTATTGGATTTAAAATTAAAGATGAGGGAACTTAGTTTCTCTACTTTCCCTGGTGAACCATCTTGTTGTACTAGGCCACTACCCTGTCCATCCAATACAGAAAGATTCCTTTGTCCCACATCTAGTTGTTGTAGTGATCTTCTTCTCCAATATAGTATCTTCCACCAATGTTATTTCTCAGTCTATAACAAGGTCCTCCACCAATGGCAAAGTCTCTCCTGACTCATTGTCTAACATCGATGGCTCAAAAGGGTTCAGGTTCTCAGTGTTGACCACCGAGTACATTTTCACGTATGCAGGCTGCTCCAACTAATAGGCATTGTGGCCAATCTTCCACAAGATCTTGAAAGGTCCATATCTAATGGGTTTAAGCTTTTTACCTTCACCTTTTAGTCGCAATTCCCAAAATGCAACCAAACAAGGTTGCTAACTTTGAAGTTGCCCTTGACCTAATGCAGAACATGGTGCTCCTTGTACTTCTGCTAGGTTCTTTGTTGTTGTTGCTCTACCTTACTATGCACCCGTTGGATGCTCTCTAGGAACCGTTGTGCCTTGGCCATGTCCAGGGTGTTGGTCCGACCATGATCACCTAGTTGAATGGGCTTTGTGGAAAATAGCCTAAGCACACTTCAAAAGGTGCTTTGTTAGTGGAACTATGCACACAATTGAAAGCAAACTGTAAGTAAGGTAGACTCTCATCCCAAGTCTTGGGACGACGGGCATTATAGCCCCACAGAAGATGCACCATGGTCTGATTGACCACCTCAGTCTGTCTATCAATTTATGAATGAAAGGCTGTACTCAATTCGCTATAGCTTGGTGTCCATCATGGACCACAAGAATCTCTAAAAATGGCTAAGGAAATGACTATCACGATTAGACATGATCGAGTTTGGCAACATGAAATGAGTCCAAACGTGTCGGAAGAATAGTTGTGCTACCTCCTCACCGGTGATCATCTTCTTGTAGCGCACGAGCACCACAGGTGACTATTTTACGCGCACAGTGAGTCACTTTTATTTTTCCCTCGCGGCGGGGGCACACACTCGCCTTTTTACGAAAGGCCGAGATGTGATTGGAGTGGCGGGCAGTCAGGTGATGGGGGAATCGTTGTAACTGAAGGAACTGGGCGTATGCGGGAAGAAGTTGAGACCCGAGCATAGGTACATGTATTCAACTGGTTCCATGCTGTATGAGAGCCACGTGGGCTTTACAAATGAGCCGAGGGGGCCAAAGTATAACGGGCGCAAGCCACAGGATAATTTCGACACGTGGGTCGGTCCCCAGGTCAATGCGTAACAAGGCGGATATTCGCGTGTTTCACAGAGGCTCTCCTCAGGAAGCTAGGGGTAGTCCCGAGTCACCGAGGAAGGGCTAGACTGGATGGCAAGGGTGGACTCTAACGGGCACCTGAGGGAGGCCAGACGCGGCTCAAAAATGAGCGATCAGGTACGGGTCCCGGAGGGCGAGTGTCGTCATCCTGGGGAGTCGGGGCCGGCCCCGGGAATATCACTCCCGGGCCAGTGGTCCAGCTAACTCGAGTCATCAACCCGAGTGGTCGGTGGCTAGCTCGGGGCGAGCAGTAGGCATGCAGTTCCTTGACGGAAGTAGGTGCGGCATCATGGCGTATGCGTAGCCACCGTGGGTTGTCATACGTAAGCGGACCGAGAATACGAGTGTGTTTACTGTTGTCATAATGCCTTATGTGCGACGGGAGTGGACATGTGTGCGATGGCTAGATGCCGCGTAAGGGGAGTACGTGTGACATACCCTCGGCGTGTATAAGCCGATCAACAAGCCAACCACGCGCGCACTTAGCTCCTCGCGTCCTCGATCCTTGCTGGGTGCCTGCGGAAGTCTGATGGTGCAGCTATTAGATCGTGTGTTCTTGCATGCATTCATTCATGCCCCTTGAGCTTCCAAGGGGTGGAATTTATAGGGAAGTTGAAGGATCAGGGAAGGGTTTAGGCGGACCAAGTTGAGGGTTAAACTTGGTCTGGGTAAACCCTTGAAAAAAGATTTTTTTTTTCAGTTTTGAGTGGGGGAAGGAGGGTTTAGGCTGACCAACCCACGGGGCTGGGCTGGTCCACCTAAAAAGTTTTTTTTTCATTAGAAAAATCTTTTTTTTCTTGGATGGGTTTAGGTGGACCAACCCCAGGGCCCTCTACCACCTAACAAACACTTTCTCTCTCTCTCTCTCTTACTCTATCTTCCTTGAAGGTAGTCGCCGGAGGAAGGTCCTCGGCTTCATCGTCAGGTATCAGGGCATAGAAAGTTAGAAATAGACCTCAATAAAATCAAAGCAATTCGAGAATTGCCACATCCCATAAGCATAACTAACATGTGGTCTCTTCAGGGAAGGCTAGCCTATATTAGGAAATTCATATCCAACCTCTGCGGGAGATGCGTATCTTTCGACAAGTTGATGGAGAAGGGTGCACCATTCATATGGAACCAAGAGTGCTAGAATGCTTTTGAACAAATCAAGGAGTACATGCTTACTCCCCTGGTGTTGGGGGTACCGGTCAAAGGGAAGTCGCTTATACGCTACATAACTGCCATGGGCACTTCGGTGGGAGCCCTATCGACACAAATAAATAAATAAGGCAAAGAGCAGCCACTCTACTATCTTTAGCAGGAAGCTGGTCGGCCTCGAACATCGTTATTCCCTTATGGAAAAAAGTGTGTTTAGCACTTGTGTTCGCTGTTAACAAGTTGAGGCATTATCTTCTGTCTCACCGGGTGGAGTTAATCTCAAAATTTGACCCACTCAAAATTTTCCTCAAGTAGTCCACATTGTCATGAAGGCTAGGAAAATGGGTTCTACTCCTCATGGAGTTTGATATCACATTCGTCCTGTGAGAAAACAATTAAAGGACAAGGAATGGCAGAGTTCTTGACAGCATACCCAGTCCCGATAGGCTTTCCCCTAAACATTGAACTCCCTGATGAAGAAACTCTTTTGCCCTAACAAGGAGCAAAAAATTGAACTGACGACATCCCACCACGAAAAGAGGAGGACGCCCTCGCAATTGGCTAGCCATGTTGGGAGCTCTACTTTGATGGTACTTCCCGAATAGTCAGAAAGGCTAATGGCACCAAGAGCCTTATCTTAGGAGCTATCATAGTCTTCGTGGCTCCTCAAGGAGGGGTTTTACACAATTTCTGCGTCTTCATGAAACCGTTGACCAAGAACGAAGTAGAGTACGAAGCCTTAATTGTGGGACTTCAAACAGCTCTCGAGATGGGGCATTAGATGGATTAAAGTCTATGGAGACTCGTGGCTGGTCATACGGTAAGTCATAGGCGACTACGATATTCGAAAGCAAGAGCTAATTTTTTACCATGTCGTCGTAATAAGGCTTAAGGAGAAATTCTACCTATTTGAAGTAGGTCATGTTCCCAGAAGCAAAAACTCCCAGGCAGATGAAGCAAAAACTCCCAGGCAGATGCCCTAAGCCAAGTTAGGTTCCGCAATAAAGCGTCCACCTGAAGGAGAACTGGATATAACAGTCAGGCACAGAAGGCTCATGTCAAGCATGTTAGATGAAGAATCCGGTCCCACGACTCTCGAGGTTAACGCCATGGAAGAAGACAATGTTGTGGAGGAAGAAGATTGACACGAGTCAATTATCAAGGTAAAGAATGGCTAGCTCCCTCCAGACTAGCTCAAAGAGTTTAACTGTTGCGCGGTGCAGCATCATATCAGCTAATAGGAGACCAACTATATAGGCTCATGAAAAGGACAAGTTTGTCCTTCTACGATGCCTCTTACCAAAGGAAGCGAAAAGAATAGTGCATGAGATCCACTTAGGGTTATGCGACACCCATCAAGCTGGGGATAAAATGAAGGACAACATCAAACTCAAAGACGTCTATTGGCCGACCATGTATGCGGATTGTAATTAACATGCCCGGACATGTCATCAATGCTAAGTCTTTGGCCCCAAAGTAAGAAAGCCGCCTAATTCACTACAGCCCACGGCCCCTTCATGTCCTTTTGCAGAATGAAGAATGGACATTGTGGGACCCTTTCCACCATCCTATAAAGGCTATAAGTTTATCCTAGCCGCAATCGATTATTTCTCCAGATGGGCCCAAGCTATCCCACTTCGCGAGGTAACAGGGGAGGACGTTGTCCAATTTGTCAAATATCATATTATATATAGGTTCGACACCCCTAGTCGGATCATGTCGGACAACGGCACGCCATTCAGAAACAAAATCATATATCAATTGGTTGTAAAATTTCACATTGATTGGAGGACATCGACAGTCTATAATCCCCAAGTCAATGGGTTGGCCGAAGCATTCAACAAAACTCTTTGTAAACTCCTGGCTAAAATTGTTGGTAGCCGTAAAAAAGATTGGGGCGAGAAAATACACGAAGCTCTCTGGGCATATCGGACAGTCTACAAGACTCCCATCGGGTGCTCACCCTTCTCTCTAGTCTACGGGGCAGAAACCATGATTCTTGTGGAGATTGGGATTGACTCAGAAAAATGTGGAGAACATAATGGCACAAACTGACGATCCATCAGAGCTTCACAAAATGTGGAGGGATAAGTGATGCCCCCATCATACCCCCGAGGTGGAGAGAACTCGACCCCATCAAGTATGGGTCCACCGGGGAAGTGGTACACCAAATGCAGCACCGGGCGAGCCACGATCTACAAACTCAACCCCGCATCCATGGCCAGGGGATGGCGCTTCAGATTCACAAAGTGGCACGAACACACCCTCATGCTGGCAATGATGCCTTGCATGCCTAGTAATGCCTCCGTGTGTACACGTTGGGCTCTCAAGCTGATGGGTGGAGGCTCTCCGAAGGTGTCACTCTTAAAGTTAGGTAGAGACTTGAGGCACTCACTAGGATCCACCGCGGTGCCCATAGAGGGTGCCGGACCCGCCACGTGGGAAGTGGGGTGAATCCCAAAGCCCATCAGTAAGTCCAACCCGTAAGTCGGGTTGCCAAAGTCACTCGGAACTTGGGAAGGTACAAGTCCTTGTGCCCTTGATGTGGAGGTGACCCTATCGCCAAACTAAGAACGATTGCAGATGCATTGCCAAAGGGACCTACGAAGCCTCTAATGTAGAAAAAGTCTTCACGGACAGAAGCCACTATAATAATCATACTTTTAAAACATCCTATGAAGGCTACAAAGAGAATCCTAACTACAGTGTCGGGAAGCTTGGCCTCACAGGTGAGAAATCACGCTAAAGTCACTAGGTCAGAACACACTACCCCTACCCCGGAGAACCACGGCCCATGGTTGGGAACTAAACCATGGTGACTAAGTACTCCGTCACTAGCAATTGCTTGATGCATCCGATGATGAGTTACACTACTCTGACTCCCCCTAACTTCGCTACCTCTCCCGAGAGTGAGGAAAGGGACAAGGTCGGATACGTCCCAGATGCCTTACACCACCCACTACGCTCACGCCTGCCAACCTCTACTAGAGAGTGAGGTAGAGTCGTAACAACACAAGGACTAGCTGAGGTCACGTCCGTCGGTGTGGGTCCTCTACCCCAACCACATGTGCACACACAAACCATGCCCTCAAGGTTAGGTCCTCTAACTAGTTTTCCCCTCATCTAGACTCAGGCTACTAAGGCGAGGGGCCCTAGAGTAACCAGTCTAAAAATTGTCACAGCAGGAATAGCTCTCGTCCATGCAGTCCGAACGTGTTGGCACTCAGTAAGCAACCGCTCTCGGCCTAGTTAGTGCATGCTTGCCACTAAGCAAGCTGAGCCAAATGGAGGACTACTCAGAGGAAAGTCCAACTCATGCACACTTGAAATGATAAAGTGGCACAGCCCAGTACGGGTAAACCTCCTAAGGCCGGTAACGAGAACCAGTGGATGCCCGCCTACTAACTTGCGTGGGAGCAGACCTCAACTTATGGTAACCCCAAACAAGGGAGAACCCTCTCTACAGACACAATTCCCACAAGGATGGCCCATGATGACTGGTATAGAAAACCCGGATCATGAAAAACTACGCGGGCACCTTTTTCGCGAAACCGTATCACATACGAATGCCTTGGGGTAGGAAAAGGTGAATCACAGCAACCCAGTGCTTGAATGGGCTGGGCGGCCAACCCCTTGGCCACCCAGTGGCCTAGGAAGCTATACCCATGGCCGCCCAGCGCAGGGCCACCCTATGGTCTGGGGGGCCACCTCCTTGGCTGCCCAGACCAGGGCTGAAGTAGAGCTTGGGCGGCCAGAGTGTTGGCCGCCCAGTAGTCCAGGGCAGTCAACCCTTTGGCCGACCAGGAATGGGGTAGGAATAGAAGGTAAGTAGAGGGGAAGAAAGCAGGGGAGGGCAGCCAAGGTCCTAGCCATCCAACAACCTGGGTGGCTAGACCATTGGCCACCCAGCTCTAGGGCACAGACGGCCACACATTTGGCTATCTCCTGCAAGGTTTACACAAATCGACTGAACTCCCACAAAGTTCAATTCCATGCTCCATTCGCCTTACCGCGAAGGGAAAATAAGGGGAATCCATCCCCGGGCATTCTTACTACCGAAAAAATGAATCCAAATTACGATCGGGGCCCAAATCGACTGAAAACCGCCGCTCACCCCAAACATGCTTATTTCCCTCAAATAAGCAAAACACCTATGTGGGAAAGAGATTTTTTTATTAATTATAATTTATTTATTGGGGTTTATTTGAGCATAGGTCATGCAGTCATTGAGTGACGAGTTCATTGTGCATCATCCGACTTATCAGATGAAGGTGGGTATCGTGTCGGGACCCAAAACTCGCCATACCATAAAGGCTATGGCGTTAATTACACCGTCCGGGTGGGGGTTAAATGAATTACAACTAAAACTACCTCCGCACAGGGAGGGGCCTTCAGCCGGCCAAGCGGGGAGGGGAAAGAGGAGGAATAGAGCTTCACACGATGACGGGGTCGATTCTGTCCCTTCTCAGGAACAGGGGACAGACTGTCGATGCAGGAATTCTTTCGGATGCTCCCGAACTCCTTTGGCAGCAGGACCAGTGCCAAAACTTCGTGGATTGGTCCAGGAGGATGCTGAAATTTTGGCAAGAGTTGGGGAAGTCGTCGCCGGTCGTGGGGAAGCTAGAATCAGGGACTCTTCTCTCTGGCTCAGACCTTCTCAGCACTGCAGCGTCTGGAAGATGACACCACCACGAACAGCCCCGAACTCCGAATTGAGCCCGGTTAGTGGCATTGGAACCGTGGATGAGCTGCCTTCGAGACGAGACTCACAGGGGTGCCAGCTGATGTCAGAGAAGACTGTAGCAATCCGAACACTGACAGGGTGTCAGTTTAGTCCCAGGGTGGATAGAACTGCGCACTCTGGGGAGAAAAGGTAGAAGAAATCGCTCTGGTCGCCGAATGGAGCTCCGCTTCTTGGAAGGGGAGGGGAACTCGTAGAAGAAGGTCTCAGTCGAACTCTGCCTCCAGATATTCAATGGGGCCGATGTGGCAACTGCTGCACTCCGCCTCTAGAAGCTGGACAGGAACCTTCTGCGCAGTCGGAGGAGATTGCCTCTCCCGGACAGCCACGAGCTCGGAGCGGGACGAGACGAGTGCCATTACGAAGATGACTCGAAGACGTTTCCAGGGGTATCTCTTGCATCTCCTGGAACATCCGGATGGAATCGTAGCAGGTTTATTGATAGAAATTAATCGTTTATTTTGTCCCACTTGACTAAGGAGATTCCTTCAGAATTATCTTTGTTGCCTGCCCACAGGAATCGCCGACGGAATTGATCCATGCGTAATCTAACTGCGGCTGCAAGAACAAGATTGGACAAATAACGCAACAGGCTAGCATTAAGCACTGAATTAAGCAGTGTTAGCCTTTCCCCCAAGGCGAGATGCACCACTTTCCAGGTGGCCACTCTTTTCTGCATCCTATGAAGTAAGGATTCCCAATCTGCAACTTTTAGGGAGCGATAGTGCAAAGGCAGTCCCAAGTAAAGGATATGTAACTTAGTCACCCGGCACCTCAGAACATTAGCACAATCCTGAACCTCTTCAACAGCCATATTAATACCAACCAAAGATGTCTTGTCATAGTTAACCTTCAGGCTGGAATAGGCTTCAAAACAAGTCAGACTAAGAGTCAAGAAGTGAAGCTGTTGAGGGGTCCCCGACAGAAAAATTAAGGTGTCATCAGCATATTGAAGATGAGAGATGGAGACAGGTACCCAAAAACATTGAACACTATGAATCCAGGTTAACTGATCTGCTTTCTGCAACATGCGGCTCAAAACATCAGCAACCAGCACATACAACAAAGGCGAGAGAGGATCCCCTTGCCTTAAAACTGCGGGAACTGCTAAAGTAACTATATGTGGCTCCATTCACAATGACTAAAAAAAGGGCAGTACTAACAGCAGCTTTTATAGTGTCAATAATGTGCTGCAGGAAGGCAAACAAAGTCATCACTCTCCATAGACAGATCCAGGAAACCCTATCATGTGCCTTATTAAAATCCAATTTGCAAAGTATGCCTGAGGACCTACTTTTCTTGAAAGCAAACAACGTCTCATGGGCCAAAAGGAACTTATCCTTCAATCTCCTTGGACAAATGTTGATTGGTACACTGTAATGAGCTTTGGCAAAACCGTAACAATTTGGCTAGCCAGATCCTTAGCAATAATTTTGTAAGGGCCATTGAGTAAATTGATGGTCTGAAATCCTTAAGAACATTGGCCTCTGCTTTCTTTGGAAGAGGTACAGTTTTGTTGATCGCCTCAGCACTTCCTTTATGCAAAATAACTTCCTGAGCAACAAAAGGAAGATCGATCTTGACCAGGTCCCAGAACGTTTGATAAAACAAAATACTAAACCGATCCGAGCCTGGGCCTTTGTCGGCCCCTGAAGGTGGCTGCCTGTATTTCTGCACATCCTGAATGAAACTGAGCTGATCCTCAATATCAAGAGGAATGATATGTTCGGCAGACCATTTGGGGAAATGCTGCTGCTCTGCTGCAAAAAAAAAATGGTGGAAGCGTACTATCTCTGCTGCAATAGCTGCTTCTCCCTCCAGCATCCCATCATCTGTCTATTAAGTGCTAATGCCTTTCCTCCTACGATGACCATTTGCTATTTTATGGAAATAAGGGTTGTTCAGATCCCCCCCTTGAACCCAAGAAATGCGGGATTTTTGTATCCATTTAATTTCCTCCTCATATAGCCAATCTGTCAATTCTGCTTGAGTGGAAGTTTTTAATTGCAATTCTTGCTCAGAAAGAAGCATCTGTTCCTCTACCTGTTCCAACTGTGCCATGGTACTAACAAGATGCCCCTGTCTAGCAGTTCAGTCCTTGCTCCAATTAACTGCCCACCCTTTTAATGCAATCTTGAATTTACCAGCCAGATTCTTTACTCTGGACTGATGAAGGGATTCCACCGGCCAGGAGGAGCATACCAGATGTAGAAACCAATCATTAGAGAACCATACCTTTTCCAAACAAAAGGGCCAATTCTTGCTGTCCATTGAAGAACAAACCAGCGACAATGGTGAGTGATCAGACAGAACTGTGGGGAGCCCACAGACTTTGGAAAGTGGGAATATTGAACCCCACACATTGTCTACCAAAATTCTATCCAACTTGGATATAGGAGGCGGCCTGCGTCCATTGGACCATGTAAACCTTTGCTTTGGAACAGGGAGATCAATCAGTCCCAAATCCTTAATCCACCCATTGAAACTCCTCCATCCCAATAGAAAAGGCAGACTTATTATTCCGCTCCTCTGTGCTTCTAACCTCATTGAAATCACCAGCTACACACCAGGGTAAATTGACTATCTCAAATATGTATCGTAACTCCGCCACAACATGCGCCTGGAGATGTAGCTTGTAGAAGCATACACCCCTATAAAAAGCCACACCTTCCTAGAAGACTGACAAGCCAGGCACCTTCCTAGAAGACTGACAGGCCAGGCAGACTGAAACTAAGAATTCCCTGATGTCGTCCAGACTATCCATCCAAATAGATGAATCCAGAAGACAAATATGCCACCTGATATGCCCTCTGCCCCTTTGAAATACAAACTCCACATTAGAAAAACCTGAAATAGATCTGACGAGTGGCATCTGACAATCTTGGATTTTAGTCTCCTGGAGACAAACTATTCTAGGTTTTTTCCTATGAACCATGTCCTTGACCACTTTCTGCTTCTTCCTGTCGTTAAGGCACTGCACATTCCACGACATAATGATCATAGTGCTAATTCCTGGTTCCTCGGGACCTTACTGTTCTGGGGGGAAGAGGGATGACCCAACTTCTGATTATTTTGAAACAAACAAGTCACCTTCCGGTTCCCTTTAGACTTGCGTTTTTTTCCCAACGAGCTTCTGAGGGCATAGTCAGATCTGCACGTAGTTTCTGGAACTGTGGCATACTGTTAATCTTGAGACAAATGGGGGCTGTCTTCTCCAGCAGCTCTGAATCTCGCAAATTAGCAAGTGTACCCGCCTGTCCTTGACCTTCCACAATCCCTGTAGGTATTGCAGTGGAGCTCCCTGCCTAAGAGCCATCGGTTGACATATCTTCCCTGGAATCCCTAAAATTTCCACCAGTGCCAACCCGTCCGTCCTTGCTACCAGAACATGATGCCTCCTCATGTGTGTTGCCATTATTAGCTGCAGCCGATTCTACTGCCATAATGTCATTGCCACCAGAGAGAAGGGGTAGAGGAGGTGGGGAAATAGGAGGGGCGACGAAGGGCAAGGGAACCAAGCTCAGCGGGAGAAAGAAACTCCCTGGGTACGGGTGGGATTTCCACGGATTGCTTGCCCATGATCTCCCAAGATCTTCTCATCTGGCAGTAGACTTTGAGAGAAGATAGCCATTGCACCCTTCCAAGATTCCTCCGGATTCCTCTTGCCATAGCCACAGCTAGGGTTTCGACAGTAGCCACCCAATTATCCCTCTCCACCTGACTGAACTGCCCCTCCCCATTGATAGAAGACACTAATCGGAGAAAGGGTAGGACTGACTTTTTCAGCACTATTAGAAGCATCAGATCCCTGCATCGGTAACGTCTAACGTACAGGTACTGGATTGGCAACTAATTGAATAGGTTCTGGAATGGGATCCAACATGGACCGCTGACACACAGCTTGACTCAGTTCGGGATTCGTCTTCCTCCGGCTGTCAGCGTGCCGAGTGTCTTGCTGTGATCCATACGATCAATACGCAGCAGCCACCTCTGCATATGACCAGCGTGGTGACTCCCTGCTTTCTTCCATAGAGGCAGATACCCAGAATCGACTAATGCCCCATCTCAGGTTAATCCACACCGGGATAAGCCCTACATCTTCAACCTCCACCTGTAGCCTAGCGAATTGCAAGTTCATCCACCACGCCATATCAGGATCAACCTGCCAGAGCACTCCAAAAGGAGTGACAGTGGAGCAGAAGATCACATCCCACAAGGGTAAAGGAACTCCAACAAGACGAATCCAAACATTCATGCTTCCTGCCACCCGCATAGCCCAATCATCGATCATCCACCTCCTGCAAGCCAAAGAACCCTCAAGAAAGGTGAAGGTCTTCATACGTTGCAGACAAGCAGCAATGCCCTCTGAGGTGCAAAAGATGAAGAACTCCTAGGATGGGAGTATGTGCACTCTCCAGCCCTCTACCTCTGGCCAATGGGCCAAAAGAGCCACAAGCACCTCAGCGTTAGAAGATCCCCTGTATGCACCGATCGACCCAGCTTTGCCCACAGAATTACATGTTGCAGTGATAATTGTGAAACCATGGAACATCCACACTAGGCCTTAGACCGGTTGGTATTGTCCTTCACGAAGGAGACCACTAGTGCTTTGCACCCCTCCTAACAAACTATGCTCCGATGACCAAGGATGGCAAACTCGGTTTCGGTCTCGGTTTCGGCCGGGACCAACTCTCTTAGAAAAATGCTAAAAAATAGCTGAAAAATCTATAAAAATTGACAGATCTGACAGAATCGGATCCAGGTCCAAACCACTACGGATCCATTAAGACACGGGCGCTACACTATACCCGCACCATCTCCACCTTTGCCTTTGCCAACACTCGAACCTGCAATTGCCTCTACCCCTTTGCCGCCACTTAACATCATCATCCCCATTGGAGCCTTCACACCTTCTAAGCCTATCCCCTCTACGTCTTTATCCACTATCACCCCTCGAAGTGGGTGTGTACTACCTTTGGCACCCCTCAGGTCTGATTCTCGGGAAGGAAATAAGTCGAGTCAGGATGGTTCAGTGTTGGTTCTGCCTTTCAAGCTTCAAGATTTTATCTACTGGACATCGGTCCGTGTCCTGGTCCCTGGCTATTTTTGGGCTGATGAGCCTTCACTACCTATGATAGTTGCTAAAAAAAGCTCCCTCGCACTGGTGCCAGTTTCATCTCAAGTGAGGCTGGTGGCAATCTCCTTACTCACCGAAGGTTCCGTAATTGATGTTGTTATCACCCCTCGCACTATTGTCGTTCAGATAACTGGCCAAAAGGGGCTCTCCACCCGTATTTTGCTAACTCATACAGCGGCTAAGCAGATTATGAGTTCTCTGTTCATCGGGAAATTGGCCATATTCTCACCATTCTCCAAGGACATTCTGCACACCATATTCAATCTCTCTCGGTTCATCAGTACGCTAGCCACGTCAACGCTGTGTATTGTTCTCTCTCAGTTTTATCCTTCTCTTCTATCAAGGGAGTTGTGCTTCAAGCCCGATTGCCAAGTGGAGTTGCCAAACCTCATGCTGCTTGTGCTAAGAGATAATACTCCATGGTTCCATGATATTCAGCATTTTGAGGAGTTATTTGTCTAAGAATGTCTGACTATGGTTAGCACCGGGTGTTTAGGGGTAACTGCCTCAGCAAGGCTACTTGTTCATAACCAGGCTAGGCCGTCTGCCAGGTGGGCCCATTATTTGAGAAGATATTTCAAGACAAGAAGCCCAGAGGTCCGAGCCCACGCCAGGCAGGTCCGAGCCCACGCCAGGCAGGCCCGTTTCCAAGATGTTTTAGCCAAGAAGAGGCGGCGACGCAGGTTCAAGGGCCGCATGTTGGGCACTCAAGGGGCCACTTCTTCTTCCTCTCCTTTCTATTCATCATTTTTTCTACTCAGCTCCCACCCTTAGGTGGTGTATCTTCCCACTTTAGATCCTGCTTCTATGATCTTCTCCTCTCTTCTGGGGTCCGCAAGTCCCTATTCCTCTTCTTCTTCCCATCCGAGGCCTCTGAATTCTCCCTCCTCTCACAATTCTAGGCCTCGACCTATGTCTATCTTTCACCCCGACTTTGGGACCTCTCTTGATTCTTCCTCTTCTCATCCGGAATCTCGAGATCTTTCCTTCTATCCCGATTTCGGGACATCTTCTAATTCTCTGGGACTTTCGGATGTTGCCTCTATTTCTTCCCCGACCCTGTCGGGTGTCTCTCATTCTCTTTCCATGACTATGCTGGGGGATTACCATTCTTCTTCTTCGACCACGTCGGATGATTACTCTTCTTCCTCCTCATCTTCACAGCAATCCTCTCATTGTCTTTTCATTCTCTCCTCTTCACCCTTTCAGGGTTCTTGCCCTTTTTCATGCTGTTTTCGACCCTTTAGTCTATCTTGATCTCAGCTGATTCTGGGTCATTCTGTAACTGGTTCCTTGTTATCAGGGTCTCTGTATCTTAACAAGAGAGTTCTAGCCCTTGTTTCTCTTCCTTTTTATCCTTCTTCGTCCAGTTTGGTGTCTGTTGCTCCTCCGTGTCGAGAAATCTTTGATCCTTTGCTATCCTCTCTATTTTGTCCTATCAAGCAAGGAAAATAAAACTCGTGCTCCTCAAAGCTTGATGACCAAGCTCTCGCTTCAGGATGCTACTTTTACGCTATGGATGTGCAATGTATCTTTTATTTTGTGCAGGAACATGCTATCATTTCCATTGCTTATACTTCTCATGCGCATGTTATTAAAGCTGGCTCCTCGGCACGATTTGAGTGGCTCAATTAGGTTAAGCTTAGTCACAATGAGTAGGCTTCTGCTGCACCCTTAGGCTGGTGAGAGCTCCGCGTTGGGAGTCTGAGTTCTTTCCTCGATAGTTGTGGGTAACCTTTTAGCATGGGTTTTACATACACTTCACAGAGAACCATAGCTGATCTCCTCTTGAGCACATCGTTGCTACTTTGGCCATGCTTATGATGCACAAAGGCCTTTTCTTCTTTGCTCGGCCGAGTGCAAGGGTAAGAGACGGAAAAATCATTATAAAAGGTCTGAAGTCCACTCGGATGCGATCCGCGACCCACAAAACCAGATCCAAAAATCTGGGGTCTTACAGCCTCCCACTACTTACAAAAATTTCATCCTCAAAATTTAGGATGGAGCACGGAACTCACGAGGAAGGACTCACCCACGGAAAGGACTTCACGATCACCGCACCACCATGCTACAAACCGCATAGTCACATCGAGGAACACCACCAGACTAGCACAACCACAGGGGCCTTCACGCTCCACTCTCATGCCAGACCCTGCATCGACCGGGACACACAAGGCCAACAAGTCTGGCATCACCTTAGCACCCTCAACACTACCAAGGCACAGCATGCTTAACGCACTCCGCACGGGGAGGGACACATGATCTTCCACCAGTCGATCGCGATTAGCACCTACTCGAGTCGACCGCTCCTCCAGGCACGGAACACCGGGTGCTCCCTACGAAAACCACTGTCACACCTCCTCCACAGACAATGACCTTAATGCCAAGCTCAACAGGCACCACACTCTCGTCGGATCCACACCACCAGCAACACCCGCTTTCGAGCCAAATGCCACAATACTCACCGGCCAACGCCGACTCCAAAATCAAAGCCTCTCCGAACACCGACGACACCCTAGGACCACCACTAGGGCTTCACCAACCAGGATCCATCACGCACATCAACCAGCTCAGCACCCACGCATATATGACGATCCCTTGTATGGCTCCCTCCGAGCCAAAGGAACACCGCAACACGGACAGCGGCACCTCCAGACGCACCAAGCTCCAACTCCCTCGAATCTTACTATCGAAAAGCACTCCATCTATACCTACCACATCTCTCGATCGACCTCGAACCTCACGCCCGCCGAACAACTGGTGCAATACACCACCTCTCATCACGGCACTTTTCGATTCCCACAACTCCTCACCTAAACACACAACATTCTCATGAAACTCCTTGCCAACACCAACACTTCTCACCCCTCAGATCCACCTCTAGGACATCCACACCAACTAGGGTCGGTTAACTCCCGAGCTCATTCCTGAGCACCAAGCACCAGCGCCAAACAATTGACCCAAAAGGCCACAATCTGCCTCAAATACTAGTCGCCAAGTGGCTCCACCCCACGCCACGTGACACAATCCAAGAGAAAACTGGCGCAACGAACCCCTTCAATCGACTGCGCTCATTGCTGGGCCTTCCGATCCTCCATGCTATCGGCACCACTCAGCACGACATTGCCACTGATGCAAGGCAACCGAGGCCATTCCCAAGGCCGAACATGGCTCTTTCACCCAAGGGCTACTCTACACAACTGATTCTGATTCCTCCAAGATAGGCTTAACATGAAATACACACCATACTCTACCACCAATCTGATCCTGGAGCCTCTCGGTCATGGACCCACCGCACTTCCACTACACAACTCCACACCAACCAAGCCGTGAAAATGAGGAAAAGACTGGCATCCACCAAGACCAAACACCTACCAAGATAGGTCTTAAGTAACAGGGAGTCTAGAAAGACCCCACACCAGCTCTAAAGCACAACTCACGATCTCGACTGGCGCCTCTACTCACTCGATCCAACATGATCTGCCAGCGCCCACGCACCAAGACAAGATGAGGGACAACCACATAACCCTCAGAGGCAGTTCCACCGTCAAAAGCAAGATGCTCCCGAGGACACCCAAACGCACCTTGGGAAGGACACGAGCACGCGAAAATGCAATTACAACATGAAAAATAATGGAACTAACACAAGCACAACACATAATGTCCAAAAATTCACGCGCACCTTCCATGGAGTGAGCACGACAACTCCACCCGGTCAAGTGCCTCGCGCACGCCGGGAACACTAACTCGCCAAGCTAGCAGAGCATTGCAAAAATGGCTGGGACTGGGGCAGCCGCCAAGGGCACTCACGGGCAACATGACCGATCCAACCACACTTGAAGCACTCCAGCTCAGCATTACCCATGATGCATGAGTTGCCCCCAAGAAATCTGTCACATCTCGAACACACCCCTGGCTGCTCACTCACACCAAGCCACAGTGGTCGAACCACTGGATGCTGAAAAGATACAACAGACACCTACTCCTCCTGCTCATGGTGCCTCTTGCCAGCCACACTCCTTATGAACAACCTAGCCATCTGACCAAACCTCGACCTCGAAGGGAAGGAACTCAAACTAGGACACGGAAGAGACACCACTTGCCCACTCAATGGTCCACTATGACAAGGCTGGACACTGCAACAAGTAGCTTGCCAGCAAAACCTTCTCAACCTCGGCACACACCATAGGCCGGACCACTCAAGATTCTTGGTGGAGCTCCACCGCAAGAGGTTGGCAGGGAGGTTGCCATTGTCGAGACTTCCTCCACTACATTAGCTAAAAATCTACCCTACTATCCAGTGCAAGTCCCTACAAGTTATGCCATCGTCATCTTCTGAACCGAATGACGACATCTGGTCTACCGTGGATAGCAGGGTAGATTTTTAGCTTCCAGATACGTTACCACTTGGTCTGCATTCATCGAGCGACCTGGTGTGGCAGTTCTTGGGAACCCTTCAGCAGAGCATAACAGCCAGCCGAGATTTAAATTACGTGCAGCTGAGGGGCTTGGTGGAACACCTTTACCGCTCACTATTGGCTTTTGGCTGCCCCATGGATGACTGGACGCTGCGGGTGATATTGTTGTGAAATATGTGGACCGAAGGGAATTCCTAGGTTGAGAAGTTGTTGATCAGCTAATGGCCATGAAACTCGAACGAGCTGAATGTCGAACCACTCTTTCCTCTTTAAGAGGGACCACATAGCAAATGAGGGATGCAGCCAACACATCTTTACAGCGCTGGATCTCTCTCACAGCTAGGATAGCTGAACTACGCGCTAAACTATACAAGGCTGAGGCTGAGCTATAGGAAGCCAAGTGTCAGGAGGTCCAGAGTGTGGAGGAGGTTGAATTGGCCGAAGGACAAGCCACCTCTCTTGAAGAGAAACTATCACAGCTGGAGGCCATCAAGTCTTGATTATAGGAGCTGACCCGTCACCCTTTCTTGGGAATTTTGGAGCTGGAGGACATCTTCCGACGTCCGTTACAGTAGCCCCTTTTGTTGACTTATCTCTTTTTTTTTGCCAGTGGATTTTCAAGTATCTCGGGGACGCCTCGAGCAATCATGTATCTTGCCACTTTATAGCAATGAAATGTCTTCATTTCTCGCTAAGTTGCGACTTCATCTTCTCCTCCCTTTTTTCCCTTTCTTTTAGCCAGTTACTTGGCCCGAATATATGAGTTACTAGGGCAGTAGAGTGCTCACGCCTTCAACAAAGGGGTGAGGGGCTTGCTCTACCATGGCGTAACTATTTTTAGGGTCAAACCTTGGCTAGTGTAGGTCGAATGCTTAAGGGCGAAGGTATAGTGGTGGCCCTCTAGGGCCAAAGAATAAAGTTAGAGGGCCTATTAACAGGATTCGCCGATGGTGATGAAGTAGCCAGGAGGCCCAAAGTGTGTTCATTCCTGGATAGGGGTGGTGGTCCCGAGTGGGGGATAGATTCGTTGTCTTTCACGAACAACGAAGAGAGTCAAGGGTAGGTTTGTTGGTTGACGTGGATGGAAGGTCCGGGCCAAGGGTTTCTTTGTCGATTTCGCCAATGGTGACGAAAACTGAAGGTAGGGTTTATTCATCGACATAGGTTGAACGTCAAAGCCAAAGGGTGTATTACCACATAGGCATATGGCTTATGATGGTGGGATTTGACTTTTCAAAGGCACACGGGATTTTCGTGGGTCCCGAATGGTGACTGAGAAAGCCATATCACTTCTATCATCATTCCATTGATTTCATTCTTTCATTTTTTCCTTCTTTTTTTTAGTCACATTACTGACTTAAGCGCCCTTTCGGGTTTTCACCGAAGTCAGCCCCCTCTTGCTTTTGCCCACGTGCCCTTTCAGATTTTCACATGACGGGGTACCCGATTTTACCTGCAGCACCATTTCGGATTTTCACTGCAGCTGGGTTATAGCCATTTTTTCCCTTACTCAGGGATATTCGAGTAAGTCCAGTGAGGCACCTCTATTTTAAGCCTCATTTTTATTTCATTTTTTTTGCTTAATTCACGGGACAAAGTCGGGATAGATGAAGGTTTGTTCATTAGGAGCAGACAGGAAGTCTGGGCTAAGGGATGCTGACTGATCTTGTCAATGGTAACAGGGGTCAATGTAGGTTTGTTCATTGACATTGGTTTAGATGTCGAAGCCAAGGTATATTCATTAACAAGGATGGAAGGTGTAAGTTTAGGGAAACGTTGACCGGTCTTGCCGATGATGACAAAGGTCAAACCTGAGTTTGTTCGTCGACATTGGTTACATGTCAAAGCAAAGGAAATTTGCCCATTAACGAAGACAAACGGTCCAAGTTAAGGGAAATGTTGACCGATCTTGCCGATGATGACAAGGGTCAAACTTGGGTTTATTCATCGACATTGGTTGAATGTCGAAGGAAGGGAAGTTTATTCATTAACAAGACAAAAGGTCCAAGTTAAGGGAAATGTTGACCGATTCTACCGATGATGACAAGGGTCAAACATAGTTGTTCGTCGACATTGGTTAAATGTCGAAGCAAAGGAAATTTGTTCATTAAACTGAAATCTCCATTTTAAAATCGATATTTTTTTTGGAGATCAGTAGAGACCATGTAGCAGGATGGAGAGGTGGGTGTGGGAGAAGGAAGCGTGAGAGGATAGATGGATGGATAAAAGAGATCAAGGAATGGATCGGAAGAGGAGAAGAAAGGAGTAGAAAGATCGATGGGTAGGCAGTGCCCACAGTCACAGACTTTGATGATGAGGAAATCAGTTGGAGTTGGGAATAACATAGGGTTGACCACAAAAGGAGGTGAGCGAGGTATGAAATCTAGATTTTGGAAAAATGAAAGCAGGCGGGAAGGAGACCAAGTGAAAGTGACGGGTGAGCTCCTCCTTTCCCGCGGACGGTAAGCCGGCATCTTCGGCGCGTACTGTACAAGCCGTAACTCCGGGTTCCTCTGGCAGCCTTCTTCATAGAACAACCTTGAAAAAGCTTGACTAAAGTCCTCCATGTCATCAACGGCCCGCCTAGGCAGCAATGGCAGGCCATCAACTGTACAAGCTGTATCTTCCCTCTCGGGCTAACTTGGCAGTGGGTTTAAATTACCTGGCTGGAGAGGTCCCCTGATGAAGTGCTGACGGTAGTCCCAAGTCAACGGCCCTGAGTCTCCCGGCATTAATAATGAGGACTCTCGGTAACCGAGGCCTCTTCTGCTCATTTACCTGCCCCCGGAGACCGGCTTGGTCCGTCCCTACAATTGTGCACCGAGACCTCTCCTCGGCTGATAGCCCAATTTCAATATAATGTTCCAGCCCTTAGAATCTCTTATCTTGGGCTTCTCTTTGATATTCACTGATGTGACAGCGGACTTGAGTAGCGCATAGGCCCATGGAAAGTTAAGATCCAGTACTGAAATAATGGGCTGATTACTGGACCAGAGTGTCGATAAAATCTTTTATGAAATAGCCTTAACAGACTGAACCGTGAAAATGCTTTTGACCTTGATCACCCTCCATTGGAAAGGGAATTTGAGGCATTGATGAGCAGTGGATGGGACAGTATTAAGATTATCAATCCACGGTCGACCCAGAATAGCCTTGAACATAGGGTCGATATCAAGAACATAGAATTCAATGGGCATTGTGAGCGGCCCAAGTTCAGCCTGAATGGTAACCACCCCGTGGCACGGCCTTCTTGAATAATCATAAGCTACAATAGTAGTTGGGGTAGGCCTTAGTGAATCTTCTAAAATATTGAGGCCCTTAAAGTGCTGAGGGGACAGACACTAATAGAAGCCCCGGTATCTACCAATGTTGCGTCTATGCTTACTTTGTTCAGAATGATAGAAATGCATAGCGGCATCTGACGAGCCTCAGGGGGTGCTAACTTAGTCTTTGAAAATGTAATAGCCGGCCCCTTGGAGATTGTGGCCAGGGTGATTGGTAAACTGTCCACTACCATGTCTTCACTGACCATGACCTTTTGCAAAAAATCCCGCAACGCGTCTTGATGAAGCTTAGACTGCTTAATCAATTCCAGAACTGAAATTTTGGCGGGCATTCTGTCTAGATGATGTAGTAGGTCATACTGAGTACCTAGTAGTGGATCTGTCTCCTCCTGATTGGTAGCTTGTGAGGACTGGGGATTAGGTGCTGGTGCACTGGTGGTAGGATAGTTTCGATGGAACAAACACCTGCTCTGTAGGGCAAAGTTCTGGGCTGGTACAGGGTCAAATGGGCTCATAGTGGGAGGCTTAATGGGCTCGACAGGGTAGATAAGTGATGTAGGGGTAGGCGTAGTGGAGATAATGGGGGTTATGGGAGTAGTGGCAGCGGTGATGGGTCATGCGGGGAGGATGACTGGTGAGGGGTTGGATGGTGGAGTGGTGATGATAGGTGGAGTGGGTATTTGCGGTGGAACAATAGGGGAAGCAGGCGGTAGGATGAGGGGTTTAAAAGGAATGGCAGGTGCGGATGATGGAGGGATTTGATGGTTTGGTGAGAGGATGAGAGGTGTAGAAGGCGGAGGAGGGTTGTAGTAGGTGTAGTTGAGAGCCATGAGCCGCTGAACCAAAGCTTCATCATCATAACACCACCTGGCATCGGGGGCCAGGCGTTGAACAAGGTTGACCTGTGTCGGTGCCAGTGGCTGAGGTTGTGGAGCGGGCGAATGATTCGTCATGGAGTTTTGATCGATCCCCAAATCCTGAACAGGCTGCTGTTGTTGTGGCTGTGGCTGCGGCTGTGGTGCTTGCTGCTGCACTTGCTGCCTTGGCACTTGTCTTCTTTTTTCTTTGATTTCTATAATGGCCTTATGCATCTCGGCCCAATCAATACGCTGGCCTTCATATAGATCATATACTAGATCTCTAAACTAGAAATATACTGGCCCATCCCAGATGTGCATCGAGCTTATATTGCCTTTCCCCAATGTGCATCGACATTATATGGCCCATCCCCAAATGTGCATCGACCTTATACAGCCTTTCTCAAATGTGCATCGACCTGGTACTGGCCTATACCCAATGTGCATCGACCTGGTACTGGCCCATCCCAAATGTGCATCGACCTTATATGGCCTTTCCCCAATGTGCATCGACATTATACTAGCCCATCCCAGATGTGCATCGACCTTATATGGCCTTTCCCTAATGTGCATCGACCTCATACTAGACTATCCCAAATGTGCATCGACCTTATATTGGCCCCTATCAAATGTGCATCGACCTTATATGGCATTTCCCAAATGTGCATCGACCTGGTACTGGCCTATACCCAATGTGCATCGACCTTATACTAGCCCATCCTAAATGTACATCGACCTTATATGGCCCATCCCCAAATGTGCATTGACCTTATATGGTCTTTCTCAAATGTGTGTCGACGTGGTACTGGCCTATACCCAATGTGCATCGACCTTATATAGGGTAAACCCCAATGTGCATCGACCTTATACTGGCCCATCCCAAATGTGCCTTGACCTTATATGGCCTTTCCCAAATGTTCATCGACCTGGTACTAGCGTATACCCAATGTGCATCGACCTTATACTGGCCCTTCCCAAATGTGCATCGACCTTATATGGCCTTTCCCCAATGTGCATTGACCTTATACTAGCCCATCCCAGATGTGCATCGACCTTGTATGGCCTTTCCCCAAATGTGTATCGACCTTGCCTGGGACTTAACTAAATGTGCATCGACCTTACCAAGGCCTGGACCAAATGTGCATCGACCTTACCAAGGCCTACCCAAATGTGCACAGACTTGTCCAGAGTCTAAGCTATAGGTGCATCAACCTTATACAGGGTAAACCCCAATGTGCATCGACCTTCTACAGGCCTTTACTAAATGTGCATTGACCTTACTTGGGTCTGCACCATATGTGTACAACCTTTACTTGGGACTTCACTACAAGTGCATCGACCTTACTTGGGTTGGCACCATATGTGTATAGACCTTACTTGGGACTTCACTACAGGTGCATCGACCTTACTTGGGTCTTCACTATAGATGTATCGACCTCACCATGAGTCTAAACTATATGTGCATCGACCTTATCATGGCCTGCCCCCATGTGCACAGACCTTACTTGGGACTTTGTCAGACCTGCTCGATGACTGTTCTAACCTTCCCAGGGACTGCACTTCGATAGAGACACAGAGGAAACTCATGAAAGCCCAAAACTTGATGAAAAATAAAAACTAAAAATGAACATGATGGTCGTCCCCACATGCCCTTAGTCCGCCTTTAAAGTATAGAAAATATTCTGAAACCATTAATGCATCATTGACCCCTAAAGTTTGACGTTAGGTTCCTACCTTTGAAATGTTCAATCGATGATCTGGGGATGATATGCACACCCCAAATTCTCCTAGGCTTCTCCTTCCAATCCAGGGTTGAGATCCACACCCCAGATCCTCCAAAGACCTTGCCTATCGTCCTAGGTACAGCAGATCCGCCCTCCTACGCAGGGCAATGGTCCCTCACCTCTCTTTCTTACTTAAGAAGGGTAGAAGATGGCAAAGGGTTGATGGGAATGGTTGTTAAAGGCTTACCACCCTTGAAACATACCTCTTTATATAGATATCTAGCCTCCCAAGAGCCTTTCCCACGTCCTATAAGGCTCAATCCAGCCCCCAAGGTTGTTGGCTTGAAGAGGAGTTAATGCCAAGCACCCCTTTGGGTTTGAACAGACGTGACCCTTCGACCACTGGTCATAAGTGCTAGTGGACATGATTTTATGTTGGGTTTTGGGTTGGAGTGTCTTCAGATGAAATTAAGAGAACTTCCATATCTAAATTTCGGTCATAGTTTCATCGCATTTCAATATCCCTATCATGAGTTATGATTTTCACAAATTAACAATTATTTTCCCTTGTTCCAGTCATGACCTTTCGATAGCCCAAGGTAATTTGAGTATAGCTCCACTATCCTAGTGGAATTTGGCCTCAACCTCAACAAGAATATGTGGTTGACATCCCAATCGAAATTATGACCATGGTTTCAGGTCATTTCATCAGCGACAAACGAAGTTATGAATTTCTAATTATTTACATGTGAATTCACCCAACAGTCACACCTCTTCATGACAGCTGACAGCAAAGGGCTCTAAACCTTGGGTTCTAGTGTGAATTGAGTTTCCACCTCATCATAAGAGTTTAGGTTAAGACCCCAAATCTTTCTAATGGGCCAAGTTTCATCTCATAACCCCTTTTTCTCTCTCTCCCCATCTTTCATTTCTCTCCCTCACCCTCTCTCTCTTCTCTCACGTTCTCTCCTCTCCTCCTCTCACTCCGGGCGACTGACAGAGGCGGCGAGGGCAGGGCGGCGATGCTCGTGGGGCGTGGAGCGACAGACACGAGATGAGGATCGCGATGGTGGAGGCGATTCGTGGGATCGCGAACCGACGAGGGTTTAAAGGGCGTTTTCTTCATGGGTCAACGTCCACGGCGCGTCAAATCTTCGGTGGACGTAGGGGGATAGATCCTTAACCTCTGTACTTCCTTTCCCGCGAGTTTTGTAGGCCGTGGTGAGCCGAGTGGGCTTATTTAAGTATTTGGGAGAAAATCTATGATTTTAGGATGTGAGCCTGATCTAGTGTTGTGATCGTATTTTTGAGATTTCAATGGGTCCTCTCAGTACTAGAGAGGTAGGGGACTAGCTTCCCCTTGTTTTTCCCTTCACACGGGTGTGAACGAGGCATGGAATGGGGTTTTCTATGAGATTCGCCATTTTCGGGCTCGGGACAACCTAGCGGTCCTTCCAGTGACCGCTAAGGCATCAGGCGGTCTTGTAGTGGACCGCCAGGGTCCCCCTATGTCGGTTCGAGCCTCGCGGTCACGCGATAGACGGCCAGGTTCCTTAATAGTCCAGGGGTAGACCGCTAGACTCTGCCATGCGGTCCAAGGAGGGACCGCTAGGGGTTGCACGTTCCTGGAGATTGGTGATCCACCCTGGACCGCCAGCCTGGCCTTAGCAGACCAGAGTTAGACCGCTAGGCCCTCTAGCGGTCCAAGGTAGGGCCGCTAGGTGATTTTCATACTCGCAGTGCCCGTTTTGCATTGTGTTGGTCTCCGGTCGGTCCGGTTGAGACCCAATGACCGACCTATGACCTCGTGAGTGTCCTGGACACCGTGGGTTTCGTGTTCATATTTTAGGGGTGTCCAAAGGTACAGTGTTACCTCGATTAGCGTGCTCATGAGTCCTGGGGTCCGAGCGACCCCCTGTGTGTTCCGAGTGCCGAGGGGGGAGGCGTGTGTATGGCCTTGGACTGTGAGCTTAGTTGACCAGCTTGGGACTGGAGATTTTTCGTGTGTCACTGTGGTTTTAGACCTAGGCATTGGGCCAGATCGACAGTGCAGTGTCGTCACGTGCGATGGTCTTGACCCGAGTTGTGTGACTCAAGGACCATTGAATTTAATAGGTCAAGTGGGCTGTCCAGAGTCTAGTGGCCGCGAGCCACTTCTTCCTTCGTGTTACTCGCGATAGGTGCGTGCGTGGTTTTTTGTGTCCACGTTCTGTGAGCCCCCACTAGTCGTAGCCTTCTTACGGCACGCGTGTGCTAGCCCACCTAGGAGTGGTGGTGCGGCTTACCCGAGAGAGACGATTGTTAGGCTAGTTATTGTAGGGCCCCCACGTACAGCCGAGTTCAGGCTTAGGGGGAATAACCAGCTAGAGGATAGGCCTAGGGCGTATGATTTTAGTGTGCACACGAGGCTGAGGGTGTCGGGCCCGCCCTGACGAGTGCGACCTCAGCTAGTCCTTGTTTGTGGTACTGGTTACTTTAGTGTCTCTATCTCCGCCTAGGGCGTTGTAGCTAGACGCGGGGGCGCGGTGTAAAACATTAGGAGACGCATCCGGTCTGTTATTCTAGTGGACTGTACTCCCGTCACGTGACGTGAGTTGTCATGCCCTAGGTTTTCATTTCCTGTCTACGAGGCGGGGCTTCGTGCGTGGTTTCAGGAGCGTTCCCATAGTCGAGGTCTGGGGTTTTTGGTGAGCGTCACCGAGGGCTTCCCCTAGACGGCGTTGAGTTCACGACTGTGAGGTCGTGACTGTGTTTCCAAACCATGTGGTTTCGCTGGGGCCTTGTCTGCGAGGATAGGCCTCCACGATAGTGGCATCGTGTCATTTTCCTAGTAGAGTGACTAGGGTGGTTCGTGTCTAGTGGTCCCCCATCTGTGGGATCGGGGTGTTGGGTTCCGTTCTGGTACAGTAGGAGTAGCTGTAGAGCCAAGGTTTTACCGGCCACTGTGTCTACTATTCCTACTGTTACTGTTATTCTTGCTGTAGTTGCTGCTTTCCATTACTGTCGTTGTTTTCAGTTGGGGTTCCGCGAGACCCCTACTGAGCCAGTGATAGGAGGCTCACCCCTAGTTTTCAAGTGCGGTGATTCTTCCTCGAGGTTCGAGGGCGTTGCGTGGAGGTTCTTAATTGCCAGCTCGTCGGGCTGAGTGTTCACTTAGCATGTGGTACGTTTTACTGCTTTAGATTGTACTTTCTGTTGGACTGGACTCTGTTGTAGTTAGTTGTGTCTCTTGGTTTTTCTATTCGACACACCTCTACTCTATGCCCTGCATGATCACTGGGATCCAGCGAGTCGGACCTTCCTCTTCTCGTGGGGGCATATGGTCCCTACGCTGGAGAATGTGGCCAGGCTTACTGGCCTTCGAGTGCACGGGCTACCGGTTAGCGGGACTACCTTTCTCGACTATCGGGGGATGGCTCGGGAGCTGCTGGGCTTAGAGATGCGGTGCCCCGAGAGGTAGTCGACCCTCCTTCCTCGGGTGAGTCTATAGGACAGCTTGGGTCTACGACGTGCAGGGATAGCGATCAGGGAGCAGCCAGAGCAGCACCTACAGCGCTTGGTGGACCTAGCCGGACCGAGGGTAGCCATGCAGCCAGGAGCAGAGGCCGATCGAGTGCTGCGACGCTTTCTGATGCTAATGTTCGGACAGCTCCTTTTCTCCACGCGGGCGGACGCGATGAGCTGCCGCTTCCTCCCCTTCCTCGAGGAGCTCGACCACGTGGGTGACTACGCCTGGGGAGCGGTAGTCCTAGCCTTCTTGTTCGACACATTGAGTTCGACAGCCCGTCGGACCATGCTCGGGGGCTTCTCCCCCTTACTCCAGGTACGACTCTTACCCTAGCTTTGACCACATAACTTCTATATGCTTTCTAAATGCTGACGCGCTACTGTGATGCAAGTTTGGGCCTATGTGTACCTATGGGCACCAGGCAGAGGGGAGGAGGCCCGCCCTGGGCTTCTCCCGATAGCACGGAGGTGGGTAGCACCTCGAGAGACCAGCTCCCTGAGGCGACAAGTCAGGGAGTTGCAGGATGATATAGACGCTCTGCCGTACGCCTCGGTATGATTTTAAACTCAGACTCTCTGATTAAATGCATTCCTATATGATTATGATGCTGATGTAGTTTTCTTATTTTTGCAGGTGCGGTGGACGCCTTACAGAGAGGAGGGCCAGGCGGACCAGCCGTGGGTGGTCAGGGCCCTCGCCTTCGCAGGCCGAGACGTGTGGCTCCATTGCATGAATGTGGTGAAGCCACTACATTTCAGATTGGTGATGAGGACCGTCGGGGTTCACCAGCCCGCGGTGGAGTTCCCGGCGCCAGAGAGGGCGGGGGAGCAAGTTTTGAGATTAGTGAGAGGCCTGACTGTGGCGTTCGATTGGACCTCGAGGAACGCCACGTAGCTCACTGACTGGACAGCCCTTGGGCGGGTGGTGACTACCTGGGCTGAGAGTGACGCGACGTACTACACCGCGTATGCGCGACACTATCGGGACCAGGTGTTCTGGGGCGCCCACCGACCGGTGCGACTTCTTAACCTTGGACCCTTTTCAATTATGACTCTGATTTCTTCTCAATGATGCGTTAACACTTGGACTTCTAAATGCAGACCGATCCTGAGGGACGCCTCGCGGAGCTGACAGGGCTCCTTACGACGACGATCCGGGAGCGAGACGAGGCCCGACAGGCCTTACCCCTTTTGGTGAGTTTTTTTTCTTTTTTTTTCTTTTTTTTTCGACTGATGTATTACTATTATGTTGAGATGCGACTGACCTGGAGTTTTGATTTCAGCGGGGGGAGGAGGCCCAGCGACAGGGGGCCGACGCTCCATCTACCTCTACCGCGTAGACTCCTGCCGACCGAGCAGAGTGGGAGGCAGAGTTCTAGCGGACGGTTGATCGGGCCAAAGTGGCCGAGGCAGCACTCACCGAGCGGGTATGTCCTACATTTTCCTTTGTGAATTATGTTCTTATATTAAAATGTAGTTGACTAATGGTAAATGCATGTGTGCAGGTGACAGAGCTGACCGCCGCCATAGGTGAGGGGGACCAGTTGCGGGAGGAGCTCGTACTAGCGCAGGACGAGGCCGCCCGTTTACGTGAGGAGCTGGTACAGAGCCTCCACTCGGGGGAGGAGACGACCCGCCTGCGGAGAGAGCTGGAGCAGAGCGTCCGCTTGAGGGAGTCGACGGAGCGTGGCCGTGCTGAGGCGCAGGAGGAGGTAGCCCGCCTGCGGGAGCGGTTAGCACAGGCTAGACCGTCGGACTCGATGGAGATGGCTGTCCTCCGGGCAGAGGTGGAGCGACTTCAGACCGTGACCTCGGAGTTGGAGCGCTATCGACAGGAGGCGTTCGAGCTACGCGGCAAAGTGCGGGCTTACAGAGAGATGAGCCGCTCCCGCAGCGGGATGAGTGGTAGTGGTGCGGCTCCGAGCGGGAGTCAGGCTACTCATGGCTCCATCGGGCACTTCCTCGCGACTTCCTCTCAGCGACAGAGGAATGAGGAGGAGGACCGGCGCTGACGGTGAGAGAGGGAGGAGGGTGCGACCTCTACGATGGGCCCGCCATCGAAGAGGCAGGAGGGAGGGGGTGATAGTGATAGGCCAGAGGGGGCGGCCTGATTTTGCTTTGTACTCCTACACCTGTACATGATGTGATATGATAGTGACCTAGCTTGACTTTTTTCCTTTTTGTTGATTTTCTTATGTGATGCATGTATGTATGAAAAGATGTAAATTCAGACCTTGGACGACTAACGGGTGAGACACACGGGAGGGGCGAGGCACACCGACTTTACGGGAGAGCTGACGTGAGGAGTGAGGTACGTCGACCATATGAGAGAGACGACGCGAGAGGAGAGACACGCCGATTCTACGAGAGAGACGACACGAGAGGAGAGGCATGCCGACTCTACGAGAGGGACGACACGAGAGGAGAGACACGTCGACTCTACGAGAGAGACGACGTGAGGGGAGAGACACATCGACTCTACCAGAGAGACGACGCGAGAGGAGAGACAAGTTTGTTCTGAGAAGTGAGGACGAGCTTCAAGCACAACAGCAAAGGAATGGGCGGCTGCTCATAGGCCGCACAAGGTTTATGTGGCTATATCCAGGCCGTATATATGAGTTGGGCGGTCCGTAACCGGCCGTAGGACATAATGATCATTCGACATGAATTCATAGATGTGCGGCCAACGTAGAGCCACTCAACAAGATGGGCGGTTTATCGTTAGACCGCTCAACTCATCACGCAGTAAACCCGATCAGGACTCTCTTGGAGAGTCCCAATCCGAGGTGTTCTATCCCAATTTGACCCAAATCCTATCCAAACCTTTTCTAAGATTATCCCAACCTAATCCTAATGGGTTCAAATCTCTGGAATAAAGATTTATATAAGAAGAGGGGGATCCAAATTCGTGACTCATTGTTCACCTCCTTCTCTAGCCTTCTAAGTCCTTGTTTCTCTTGTCAAAACATCATGAAAAGGGCTCCAAGAGGGAGTTCCATGGGAGGAGCGAGCTACGAGGGACCGAAGCCGGCCAGAAGGAGCGTGAGGAGCTGCAGCGGCTGGCTACAATTTCCTGCCACCTGAGTTCTAGTCCTTCAAGAGAGGTGTGTTTGTAAATTTTATTTCAATTTCATCTTGCTTTCTTCTTAACATTGTCTCCTCTCTTTTCCTCTCTCTTCCCCCTCCCCTTTTCTCTTTTTCTTTCCAGCTCCTCCCTGGCCCCAGGTGCTATTCTGCCTTGAAATGGATGGCCCCGATGATTCGAGCATTACCTTTAGGGGTGACTCACATCCTTACCTCCTGGCGCCTACGCCCTCTCTTAGTTTTAGGCAATAACTACCCCAAGCTGTCCCTGGATTGGCATAACATTTCAGCTTTGATAGAAACCTGGCATCCTCAGACCCATACTTTCATGCTGCCATCTTTTGAGGCCACCATCTTGTTGGAAGAGGTAGAGACTTACTTTTCCTTTCCCAGGTCCAAGGTAGGGGAGGAGGACTCCATATGCCATACCGTTGCCCCTATAGACCCAGTTGCCATTCTAGGGGGGTTCATTCCGGACAGTAGGGAGGTTCGCACCTTCATAGGCCCACGCCACATCCACCTCCTTCCCCTTAGTCAGTGGGTGGTAGAGCACTGTAGGAATAAGTGTGGGTGGGACGAGGCCATAGCCAAGGCTGCGTCCATCTGTTTGTGCGGTGCCATCTTGTTCCCTTCAGCCGACCATACCTTAGACCTACCCCTCCTCAGCACCATTAGCGGCCTGTGGCAGGGTCTCTCCATTTCTCAGGCCGTCCTGGCTTATCTTTATGAGGGCCTCAGCTCAGCAGCCTCAAGGGGTCCGTTGTTCGGCTCCATGATTCTTTTAGAGTGTTGGATGAGAGTTAGGATGAAGTTCACCCCTCGGGAAGATGCTAGCACGGTTAGCCGGATCTACGGGAGCCATCCTCTCTTCTTTATAGGAGGTGCCTTCCGGTTCCCTTCACAGGTTGAGTGCAGGACATCCGACATGAAGACCAGGGACGAGTGGCGTTAGTGCCTCGGTAGACTACCCCTGGAGCAATTCGTGATGCATCCCAGCTTCCTCCTTGATACTGACATCAGACTGCCTAGAGGGTGGGGCTTGGACTTGCGACTTGTGAGTGACGTAGTGCTAGCAACGTACAGCCCGCACCAGTGCTATTTACAGATCGAGATGCCCAGGACTATCCTAGTGCCCCTATCCCACCTTCCCGCACTGTAGACGAGGAGGATCGGCACCGAGGAGGATGAGCAGATGGTCAGGAGCGCCTTGATCATGTTGGGAATGAGTAGGGTGCGGACTCTACCAGCAGAAGTGGCTGAGGTGGTAGAGACCTGCTAGGCTTATATTAGGGCATTGAGAGAGATATGTCCTCGAGGGGATGTCCAGCGGAGGACAGAGTGATTGTACCCTTTTTCTTTTTTATGATATCTAGAGTTTGAATTTGTGAATAAATGAGTTGATTGATTTGAGATAGAATCTGAGTTTAGCTTGTGACTTTGTGGATTACAGTTCTATCTTTGCTGTGTGGTGATCATAATCTTTGAGCTTCGTCCTCGACCTGTAACTGTACACATGGAAACAAGAAAATGGGTTAAATCTGTTTTAGGCTTAACCCCTTGCCTGCAACCGATGAACTCTTGATTTTTGGTCAAGGGGGTAAGCCTTATTAAAATAGGCAGCTAGAAAAAGGAGATATGCGATGCATGACATGAATGCAAAACATGGTGATGAAATTTTTTTTTAGATTTTTCAAAATGGTAACTATTTGAAAAAAAACACCCTCCTTGCCGATTCGAGTTTCGGGCCAATGGACCTAGATCTGCATGCTGACTCGTGATTTTACTGATGTCGGGCATCGTGTGGGGGCCAAGTGTAGGGTGTCGTGGGGTCCCGGGAGGTGGTTTTTTCGGCTTGTGTTACCGTGAGTCAGTGTCGTATGAGGAGTGGTCCTTGTACTTGTTCAGTTCAGATGTTATTTTTCGTGACTAGAGAGTCTACTCTTCCAGTGACCTATCCACTAGTCGTAGCTTCCTGCGCACGTGGGTGCGGACCCACCCTGGAGTGGTGGAGAGTGTGACCTGGTGAGATACGATTTTTAGGCTGGTTTACTGTAGGGCCCCTTGCCTTTGCAGCCCGAGTCCGGTTGGGGAAAAAACTAGCTAGAGGACCCAACCTAGAGCAGATGATCTGTGTGTGTACACATAGTTGGGGGCTCAGGACGGGCGCTGACGAGCGCGACCCCAGCTAGTCCTTGTTCATGGTACTTGTGGCGTGTCTCGGTTTCCGCCTAGGGCATGTAGGGAGACGCTTGTGACGCAGTGTAAGACGTCAGGGGACGCAGCCGGTCGTTCTTCTAGTGGATAGAGCTTCTGTCTCCTGGCAGGTGTGGACTTGTGTTTTGTTGGTCTGAGGTTGGTTTGTGCGGTACAGTTGGTCTAGATGACTTTTCCATTTATTTATTACTGCTTGTTGGTTCTACCGTACTTCTTTTCTATAGTCTGATGGTTCGTGTCTGGCTACCCCCGACCGTGGGATCGGGGTGTTGGGTTTCATTCCGATAAAGTAGGAGTAGCTGTAGAGCTGAGGTTTCATCGGCCACCGAGTCTTACTGTTCCTGCTGTTGCTATTGTTCTTGTTGTAGTTGTTACTTTCTGTACCGCCGTTGTTTCGGTTGGGGTTCTGCGGGACCCCTACTAAGCCAGTGATAGGAGACTCACCCCTGGTTTTCAGGTGCGGCGGTTCTTCCTCGTGGTTCGAGGGCGTTGCGTGGAGGTTCTTAGTTGCCAGTTCGTCGGGCCGAGTGTTCACTTGGCATGTGGTACATTTTACTGCTTTAGACTGTACTTTTGTTGGACTGGACTCTGTTGTAGTTAGTTATTGTTTCTGTTATATATCTGTTGTCCTGCTTTATTTCCTATTTCTATGTACACCACACCTATCCTTTTATCCATTTCGAGTCTTCGGGCTCGTGGGAGGCGGGCCGAGGTTCGAGTCACACCGGTTCCTTTCCGGTACTCAGATCCCGGGTCGTCACACAACGCTTCTTAAGTCTTTTCTTGTTCTTGAATCTTCTAAACTGGGACTTGCCAGAAGAAGCAACACTGCTTGCTGCTGGAGTGATAGAAGGAAAACATGGAACAAGAGGCAGATAACCTGAAGGAAGTTGAGCTGTCGGCTGAACCGACAATGCCTGAGAAGGAACCAGGGATCTTGCCAAATCCAATTCCAAAGCTACTGCAGCCTGGTATACTTCAGTCATGTTGGTCACACGGGCAACAATCAGCGGCTGCCTCAACTCAGCACGGAGGCCACGTAGAATTTGCTCTGTCTTCAATGCCTCATTTACAAGTATGTGGTGCGCATAACGACCCAATTTCATAAATCTGTTCCGATATTCAAGCACTGACATGCCTCCCTGGACAAGCTGTAAGAACTGGTGTATTTTATCCATGCGGAGATAATCCGGGCTGAAAGTGAGTTCGAAGGTAGCGACGAACTTAGTCCATAAAATTTGGCGGAGTAGGCAGGATTGAAAAGAAACCTCCCACTCAGTATTCCACCATGTCAACGCCGCGCCCTGGAGCTGAAAGGTACTGAGCATCACCTTTTCATCTTCCGCGCATTCCATGGAACGAAATATGCGCTCGGTGGCATCCAACCATATCCTGGCGGCATTCAGATTGATCTGGCCTTCAAATGTCGGTGGATGAAATAATAAAAACTCCTTTAATGCACGTCCGCCACTGCCAGGCGCATCCTTTGGAGTTGCAACAATGGGAGCTGGAGCAGGGACATCTTGCGGAACACTGCTCGCTTCCTGAGGAACCGGGACTCTCCGACGTCGAGGTGGCATCTCGAAATGACTAGCAAACAGGTAATAAATAGAAAAATTTGTTAATCATACGAAAAACATCCTAAGCCAGCAATGGACAGTGTAATTGGACTAATTCAGGACTACAACTGTGTAATTTCGATTCCTTACACGTTTCCTTAACATCGCTCTAATACCAACTATAACGACCCAGAGCTCCGGATACTGATAACCTGATGTAGCATCGAATTACCGCTACCAGGAACTGGGAAAGTCACCCAAGAGGCTGATGAGGCCGCTCACAATCCCTGAGTTCCTGAAGAAAGATCAACGGGCTGAAACCATTGCCGGTAATGGGTTCATCCGGCCCCAATGGCATGCCCCAAAGGGCCCTCCAGCGGCACGCCGTCAACAACCCGAGCCCGGCACACCCTCAACGGCTCGTGCCTGGCACACACCTTCAAGCCCTTCAGCGGCACACCTTTAAGCCCTCTAGCGGCACGCCCTCAGCAACCCGAGCCCGGCACACCCTCAACGGCCCATGCCCAGCACACCCCGAACGGCCCTTCATTGGCACTCCTTTAAGCCCTTCAGTGGCACTCCTTTAAGGCCCCAGCGGCACACCCGTTAAGCTCCCAGCGGCACGTTCCTAGCATCCTCTGCCTGGTGCACCTGCCAAGCCCTGCGCCCAGTGCAGAGCCTTTTCTTCTTCACCCGGTGACACGTCGCGTCCATTGAGCTGATGCAACCGGCGTCAAACCCACCGGTCACTACGTATGACCCTTAGCACGCAGTGTGATCACGTCAAAGCCAGCCAGGACCTTGCCACGGTGTCAACACCCAGTCCAAACACGCAAATACTCCCTGGCAAGAGACAAGGACAGGAGTCAATCTCGAATTGACTCCCATTGCCACTGATCGTCAACGTGCCCGGAGGTATAAAAACCCACCCTCGCTTCGATGAAGAAGAGAAAAATAGACGGAGACATAGGGACACATGGAGGAGACAGAGACAGAGATCAACAGGAGAGGAGAAAGGGCTACTCCAACGTCTGAGAAGCTCTAGAGGCCGGTGAAAGAGAGAGAGAGAGAGAGAGAGAGTAAGAAAAGGAGAGAGAGCAGGGAGCCGTCGCCCCTTCTTGACCCCATCCCCCTCCTCAGCCGTTCTTCTTCTCTGGCTTTTCTTATTCTTCTTCTTCCCCCTCCTAGCTTTGATGTATTACGTTGTATTTGGCCTGTGGCCATGAGCTTTGGTCAGCTTGTTCTTCATGAATGAAAATACCTTTTTTTTTTCCTGCTTCTTGTTGTTCCTGTTAGGCTCCACTCCCTGCAGGTGTGTTTCATGGTTCATCTCATCTTTCCCTCTGATTTTCTAGCATCTCACATTACCTACTTTCCAAAATGCTGGTCTATCCAACCTTGGCGTGATGGCATTAGGTTGGCTCACTTCAACAACTTCCTAGTTTAACAGAAAGGTCTCCCCCCTTCTGAGTGTTACTTGCCTCTTCCCTAGAACAACTTGACCCCGTGGTTGCCATTCAACACCGTATTCCCCTCCCCTGAGCAGTTTGAGCCTATTGCCCCCTCCTCAACGCTCTTGGACTCCTCTCTTCCTGGGCTATCCCTTGTCCAAATCCAAACCCAACCAGTGCCCTCCGGCTTATCTCTACCCGGCATACCCTGGTTCCACTCGAACCGGTGTAGCCCATCCCATCTTCAGTCGGTACACCCCAACCTATCTCCCATTCGGCACGCCTTCAGCCCACCTCACCCGGTGCACCCTCAATCAGCCTCGCCCGGTGCACCCTCAACCAACCTCCTCCCGGCACAACCCTCGCCTGCCCTTACCCGGCACGCATCCAATGTTCCCACCTGGTGTGCTCGGCCAACCCCGCCGCCCGACATACGCTCAGCCCCTTTGTCTGGCTCGCTCAGCTCAACCTCACCCAGTGTGCTGTATTCAGGCTTCCCACCGGCATGCCCTCGCTTGCCCCCCTGTCGAAACGTCTTTGACCCATCCAGCCCGGCCCACTCTTGGCCCGTCCAGCCCGGTACGCCCCACTAGCTCTCATGCCCGGCATGCCCCAACCAGTCCTTACCTGGTGCACCTGTGACCTGTTCTAGTTCTGTGTTTTCCTGCTTACTAGTTTCTCAAATTTTTTGAAACTTT
Source organism: Amorphophallus titanum (assembly GCA_024336825.1). Taxonomy (NCBI): domain Eukaryota; kingdom Viridiplantae; phylum Streptophyta; class Magnoliopsida; order Alismatales; family Araceae; genus Amorphophallus; species Amorphophallus titanum. The sequence continues at coordinate 2,159,210 of JANBPO010000587.1, read as the reverse complement.
CTTAAAGGTGTTGCTGTCCTGGCACGCACCTCAACTTGTTGGGTCACGCCACTCCTTGTGGGCATGTTCCTCTTACACCCCCCCTAGCATCTGGGTCAAGGGGAGATACTGTCAAATTTTCGCTAGGAATGACAACACATTAAAAGATAAAAAGAAGTAACAAATAAATGGAACAAATAATGATAAAATACTTCAACTAAAATAAGAGAACTGTGAAGGACTCGAAGAACTGAACTGAACATTGCCAATCACACAATGAAGGGAGAGGGAACTGGTCAACTAAGAAACCTTCCCTGCATGCATTCCACTAATAAAGCAGCTCCATCTTGTGCACTTTACCATATATATATAAAAAAGGAGGAGAACACTCCTTTGCACACGTTTAACCATTGCACCGCATTTCATTCGTGTTTGCGTGCCATAATCCCTACGGTATATGAAATGGCGGTACGTTCTCTGGTCATCTATCTTCTTCTCTTTTTTTCTTCTCGTGCAAGAAGGGTTTAATTTATAAGCGGATTGGGAGCTTGAATGAGTCGGTGGTGACGCCATGGACATGTGTTTTGTCGTCGACTCAATGCCCTGCCTCCAGCTTGCTACACTGCATCAATGCATCGTGCTTCAAGGTGCCACTGACTCAACTGCAAGGAAACTCCGTCGACTCACCAGTGAAGGCACCACTGACTCACTAAGGGGCAATTTCATAATTTTGGCATTTTGTGCCGGAATCAACCCGTGGCGAACTCGTGACTCATAGTATCATCAGGGCTGATCCTGTGGCTCCAGAATGCGCTTTGAAGCCCTGATTTTGAGTTTCCGGTGTTTTTCAGTATGTGCCAAACCCTTATCGATTTTACCCTGATTCAGCCTTCGGCACTGTAGTTTGCACTGCCAGGCCTGCTTTAGAGCCACGTGGGGCTTCTTCGTCATGTAGGCCGCCCCTCGAAGTATTCTCACCCTTGTCAGACGTCTTCTCAGCCTTTTACGGACCACTTCAGCATTATTGGCTTTTTTGGTTCCCCGCTAATTCGGCCTTTCGCTCCTCATTTCGAGGACCCGGGGGCCTCTCTATATCTCGGGAAAAGTTCTTTGTCAGGTGGATGATCACCTAGTACATTCTTGTCCGACCTGGATGTGGTGTGGAGATATTTTTGGCATGATTGATCTCATTGCCAGGTTCAGTGGCTCTGACCATTATTTGGCCTTAGTGAGCTATGGAAGGTGTGTTACCCCAAGATGATGAGAGATGGGGCCCCGGTACTTCTTGTGAGGTGACCTGAGGCTTCAGCGGCCCGAGTGGACCCATCTACGACTTTTAGTTGACTATTCTGAGCATATAATTATTAACCGTTCATATTTTAGGTGTCAACAAATGCCCCCAGTCGCTGACGTCATGAGTGAGGGATGAACGGAGCGGGGTCCGCGGATGTTCTTGCTTTATTGACTTTGCAAGTGGGGGCCCATGTCACTTGGTCTTTTGAGTCGGTGACATGCCTTAAATTCATTGATTCGGTGACGCTTGGCTTCCTTGAGTCGGTGGCATCGTCCTGATTCGGTGGAGTACGGGCATGGCTTTGATCCGGTGGCGGGCCAACCTGATTTGGTGGAGCTTCATGCCCAGGTCGATTCGGTGGTGACACTGGCTGCTACTGAGCCGGTGGCGGGGCTCGACCAAAGGCGGGGCGGTGAGTCGGTGGTGCCTCCACTGACTCACCCTCCTCCTTTTTTCTTTTAAACCCGATCAGGGCTTCGCAGGGTTTTTAAAACCTTTTAGCCTTCCCTCTCCCCTGATCTCCTCCTCTGGTGGCTAGGGCATCTCCTCAGACGGTAGAGTTATCTTTTTGGCAGCGACAGCCACCTTTTTCGACGGTGAGGATGACCGACGAGGGCCCCCTCTTCCTCTTCTTCTCTTTGCTGCATGTGGTGAAGGCGGCGGCTAGGGTTTTCCCCTCTTTCCTCTTCGTCTTTGCCGTGGTGGGACGGGGGTCGTCGTGGGGGTCTCGGACCGGCAACGTCGCAATGGGCCGCCCATCGTGTCTCAGGGGGTTCACCCCCATTCTTGATGGCTTTGGGGAGGTTCCTAGTAGGCTAGCCCTCAGAAACGACATTCCCCATTGTCCATTTGGCCTAGGTGCACCACCTTCGGCCCTTTTTAGGGACCGTCCCTCCTTAGTGTGTGGACGTGCTCCCAGCTATTTTTGGATGCTCCCGACTAAGGGGAGACTCTCCCTAATTTTCTTTAGAAATTTTTTCTTTTTTGGGCATAATGCTTTTTTTTAAATTTCTTTTGCACATTTTATCGCAGGTAGAGAGAGATGACCTCAGCAGCTCCATCTATGGTTGCACCCGATGTACGCCCGATTGTCACCTGGCAGAACATCAACGATCTTGACCAAGGCCGAAGATGTATAGTAGCGGTATCAGAGTCTTCTAACTCAGAGACTAACTCCATGGATGTCGAGCGATTGACTCTCTCTGACAAGGGTCAGTTTTCATTTGAGAGGGGTCACGGCTACAGAATGGACTTCCCGAAGGACAAGCACTTAATATCCTTCTTGAGTCGCTTCAACATCATGGGGAAGCGAGATATTTTGACTATCCAAGCTACTGAGTACAGTATACTTCTGGGCCGAAACAGCATGTTTGACTCAGTGGTGCGAGGTGAGCCGGCTTATCTTCTAGGAGAAGCTCGCGAGTGGAGGGCCATGACTAGAGTATCGAAGCTGACTCCCTACCGGGGAACTTTGAAACGAAAACTAGGGTACAAACCCCCCAATTGCGCAGTAGTGAAATAAATAGATCGAGCTAAGGACCCTAAAACATGCTCTCTAGCAGCGGCAGTAAAGCGGCCTCCCTTGCAGCCTTTTACCCAGTCCACCTTGTTCAACCTGCCCTCCACCATTAAACCCTGTTCAGGTGGATCAGTGGCAGATGACTAGCAAGTTTCAGAGGTAGACACGGTGTTCCTTCAAGGCTTCAGGAGACCTAACATATGCCGGTGGATTCATCGTCTAGATAGCTTTGCAGCCGAGGTGGTCACGCCATCATCCGACTTCGGAGCAGGCCGAAGGAGCTGATTTTGCCAGACTGCGCACTCTATCTACGGCAGATAGCCAGAGGGGGCTTGCAGAAGCTCTCACGGCCAGCACGGTGACGTTCTTGGTGCACCTTTCGGAGGAGAACATATTCTGTAAGTCCTCTACCAGACCCAAGAAGAAGGGAGCCGTTTGAGTACCGGAGGACTGTGTTCCAGCCATTTCCCCCAACTCGCGCAGATCTACTCCACCAGCACCATGTCTGACCCCTGGCTACTCTTTTGTTTCCTGCATTCTACTCTAGCCTCTTATAGGAGCCTTGTTGGTTCTTGTTCGAAGAGGACTTCCCCACGGTCGCAACGACACTGGCCTTGCCTTCGTCGGACCCTGGGAGAATTCGTGGCAGCAGTTTTCTCAGGCGCCTGTGGTTCTGGGTACTGTGCACCCAGTCTCCAACTGCAAACCTAAGCCCGAGTGCAAACATGACCTTGGCTGTTCCTGAGAGTTTCCTTGGGATCCCTTTGGAGGAGGTCATCTTCATCTAGTCCCCTTCACGTCTTAGGAAGAGGGAAGCCATTTGCCCTCCCAAGCACCCTGCACCGGCCATCTTCCCCAGCCTGCGCCGGTAGTACTCGCCAGAACTAGGTTAGACCCTGTGCCACTGTTCTGATCGCCACCCTCTACTCTAACCATTTTTTGGAGTTTCGTTGGTTCCTGTGGAAAGAGGGCTCTCCCACGAGTGCGTCGGCATCAGTCTTGCCTTCATCAGAGTAAGGAGAAGATCGTGGCGGTGTTTTCTTCAGGCGACTATGATTCTGGGACAGATAGAGCCGAATCGGACCTGCCCAGATCCCGGACCTACCACGGCCACAGCTAGACTCCGATCGGAACCAAATTTGTACGGTGCGCTCCTGGACCAGTCCCAGACATCTCTGAATCAGTCCTGCCATCATCAGTGATTAGAGGTGATGGTGGTGACCCCACAACTGGCTTGCTGTCCCAGCAGAACCGACATCAGAACAGAATTCGATCCCCAGTCGTTCGGTCTTCGCCGTCTAATTCCCTACACCCTTCGCCTGGCCGGCTGACCGCCCCTCCCTGTATGGAGGTAGTTTTGGTTGTAATCTCAATTAATCCCCACCCCAAAATCCCCCTCCTGTGAGAGGAGCAGTGTTGTACTATTCTAATTTTCAAGTTAGAGCTACACTGGCACAGCGTGCGGGGTATACCCACACTTCCCCACTCGCCTCGTCTCAGGCCAAGATCGGCGTCTTCACGCTGATCAGGTGAGCACCAGGTCACAGCCCTCTACTGGTTTACTTTCCTTGTTTAGTATAGCCTTAGCTCTATCAGACGGTGAGTGAGTGCCCGTTCAACCAAACCATCAAATCGAGTGTCTACCGCAGAGCGAGTTGTGAGAGAGACCCTACAACCCACGCCCTTGGCGTGCTGGCCGCCCACAGAATTGGGCATCCCAAGTCCTTAGGGGTTCAGCCTCAAGCTAGCCAAACCCTGAAATAGTGAGGTCCTACCCCGGACCCTCTCCACCATCGCCGAGTTGCCTACGGGCACTAGTGTGCGCTACGCAGGTGAATCCGCTCGAGTGTGCCGACGCTTGTTTGTTGATTGCTTGTGAGTTAGGTCCAAGGGGCATCGGTCTAGTGACTATCATCCTAAGGTGGTGTCACATCAAAGTGATATCAGAGCAGGTTTTAGACTTGTCTCTACTAAGTTTAGTCCTAGGGCCATTGCATCGGTGTCATCCCCTTCCTGCCCCCTCCAAAACCATGAACCTCACCCGGCATACCAATAACTACCACTTCAGGTTTGTCATGCCGAAGTTACCCCGTTTTGATTGATCTCACGATCCTCCCACAAATATGAAATGGGAGATCTCCATGGACAAATATTTTCACCACTTCTATCTATCTGAGGATGGGAAGGTGCGTATCCCTAAGCAAGTGCTCAGCCCCCATGGCCAGGAAGAATGGTAACATCTTGAAAGTTTAAGGAGTGTTAGCCGGCAGGATCCCATTCACACTTGGGAAGAGATGAAGACCGAGCTTAGAAATTTTAACTCAATCAAATAAATGCCAAAAAATGGCCTAAAAATCCATAAAAATAGGCGAAATTCACATAATCTAGACTAGACCTGAACCACTAAGGATCCACTAAGGACACAGACCTTACAATGGAAGCCCCCTTTCTGCCCAAGCTACAACTGTTATCTTTCACTCCGTATGACGACACCACCGACCCGGCTGACCACATGCACAGCTTTGAGTCCCACCTGGTCTTCCACTGGGCCTCGAACGTCGTGAAGTGCCTGACATTTGTCACTACTTTTTGGGAGAATGCCTGGGCCTGGTTCGAGTCCCTGTCGGCTGGGACCGTTTCCTCTTTCCAACAGCTCAAGAAGCTGTTTAAGGAAAACTTCATTGGATGCCGAAAGGTACCCAAATCTGTGGTGACCCTGCTCGCTCTGAGGCAGGGGTGAGAAGAGACGCTGTGGGACTTCGCCTCCCATTTTCAGATGGAGGCTCTCTGAATCCCGCACCTCAATGTCAGCATTGCCACCACCACGCTCACCGAGGAGACATGGGACAACATCCTTCAATGTGCTCTTAGAGTAGAAGACCTGGAGACCCTCATCGACCTCCTCGCCCTGGCACAGAAGCACGCCTACTGCAAGGAGAACACTGTGGCCCTAGGCCGCATGGCTGGAACCGAATGGTCCGACCGAAAGAGATCTGCTGATTCGCCTCGTGAAGGGCAAAATAACCAGGAGCGACGGGACCCAGACCATCGTGACCACCCAGACAGGGAAAGGGGCAACTATCATAATTACACGCCCCTAATAGCTCCTCTTGACCAAATACTGATGGAAATTCATGAGGAGCCATTCCTCAAATGGCCTCCTCGGATGAAGTCGGATCCGAGCACGAGGAGCAAGAAGAAGTATTGCCGCTTCCATCGTGACCATGACCACGACACTGTAGAATGCATCAACTTGAAGGACGCCATCGAGGACCTCATATGGCGAGAGCACCTCGACAAGTTCATCGCCAAGGCCGCGGACAAGCGACAACAGACCCCTCCGCCCATCGACAACTGACCCAATGGAAAGGAGATCATAATGATCTCTGGGGGAGGGGGGCGATCTTGGGCAGAGACAGTGCGACTAGATGACGGCAGTACGCGACGGCCATCAACAGCTATGGATGTCAAAAAATGATGATGATGATCATGCGGCACTCGCGTCTACGCATTCAAGCGCAAGTCAAAAATGGGAAGGCCAAACAAACCCATACCTCCCCCGATCAAGATGAGAACTCGCCTGGTGGTCCGCTATCGGATAAGGAAGCCCCCGGGCAAAAGATATGGCCGCGACTCTGAGAAGAAACCCCAATCGGCGCGGCATTCACCTTAATTCGGTGTGCCCCCTTGCATGGCCTTAATTCGGCACGCCCCACTTGCTTGGCATACCCGACGTGCCCCCCTTTGTTGCCTTAATACGGCACGCCCATTCTGCATAACCTTACTCGATGCGCTCCCTTTTGAAGGGCCATTATTCTTGAAATGGTTAACCCGGCAGGCTTCCCCTTTTAACAACTTAACTGGTGCGCTCAAAGAACCCATCAGGCTATCTTTTTGAAGTGGTTATCCGACGCATGATCGAACCACCCCGTCATGATGCCGGTCCCCTATTTTCTGGGAGCAACACATTGGCGGATGGCTTGAAGAGGATAAAACGTCTGCTTCAAATCGGTGGGCAACCAAACATATTCTTTAAACGAAAGTTCTCGAGCCCTACACCACCGAGCATGCATTCCATCGACCGACAGCCCACGTCCCTGCAAGAGATGACAACGGCAACGTGGCGAGTGAAGAGGCCCGATAGCAACACCGACGTGACGTGGGCAAGCAAGAGGTGCTCCTCTCCGAATGAAAAGAGCCTGAACGTTCCCCCTGAGGAGATATATAGCCATTAGCTGAAGAAACGAAAGAGGGGTTTTGTTGTTTTTTTGGAAGGGTTTTTGGAAGACACAGAGAGCTCTTGAGAAGAGGTGCGGGAAGAGAAGAGAGAAGAGAAGAGGGGCTTTCAGACAGACAGAGCTTGGGGGAGAGGTGATAGCTTCTGAAGAAAGGAGAGCCCAGTCGAAGAGTGGAGAAGCCTGATCCTCGCGCCAGAGAGGTGAGGTGAACTGAAAAGATGGGAGTGAGAGTGAGAGGTGAGTGAGGGGGAGGAGCCTGCTCTCTCTCTCCCCCCCTCCATTGATGTATTCTCTCCCCTTTCCCCTGCAATGTATCTCATTTTCGAGATGAACTTTTTCTGTGTCAAAACTCCTTCCCCTGTTTGTGTGGATGAATAGAAAGAAAAGTCATTGTTGCAAGCCGGCTCATCAAGCAAGCTAACAAAGTGTCAGAGAAGAGGGGACAAATTGAATGGGACAAGGAATGCGAGAAGGCATTCAAAGAGCTGAAACACTATCTGGCAACTCCTCCCGTACTATCCAAGCCGCAGAAGGGAGAGCAACTACTTCTTTACCTGTTCGTAACGTCGAGCACGATGAGCGCAGTACTCGCTCTAGAGGAAGCAGGCATCATGAAGTCCGTCTACTATGTGAGCCGAGCACTATAGGGCCAAAATTCTGGTATTCCTGGGTTGAGAAGTTTGCCTTACTCTTAATCTCGGCCACCCGCAAGCTACAGCCATACTTTCTTGCTCACCCAATCACCGTCCTCACCGACCAGCCTCTACATCAGATCCTCCAGAATCCTGATGCCTCTGGAAGATTGGTAAAATGGGTGATCGAGTTGGGTGAATTTGACATCAAGTTCCACCTGAGGACCACGATCAAGGCTCAGGCCCTCCCAGACTTCGTAGCAGAATGCACCATACCCTTGGAGGATGGGCCCGAGTAATCCTTGGGACCAACATGGGAGCTGTACGTAGACGGATCGTCTTGCGTGGCGGACAGCGGAGCAGGATTGGTCTTACTGTCACCGGAGGGGATAGAGCTACAATACGCCATTCGCTTCAATTTTTCAACCACGAATAATGTGGCCGAATATGAAGCGCTACTCTCAGGGCTTCAGATGGAAAGGCACCTCGGGGTGACCAACGTATGAGTATACAGTGACTCCATGCTCATAACTAGCCAAGTCAAGGGAGAATTCGAGGCACGGGAAGCATCCATGATCAAATATCTAGAGAAGGACAAGGCCGCAGCGAAAGAATTCTCTCACTTCTAGATGGTCCACATCCCTAGGGAGGAGAACGTCCGAGCAGACGCTCTCTCTCGCCTGGCATCAGCGACCACAATGTCCAACTCGAGGCCGATCTTGGTCTAGGAGTTATCAGCGCTGAGCATAGAGGAGATAGTGGCCGAAGTAAATGCCATCGATTATAAACCATCCTGGATGGACCCCCTCTTGGATTTTCTGCTACGTCAACAACTCCCCGGTGACTGCACGCGAGCACGAGTGGCACACTTCACGGTGGTTGATAGTCGGCTGTATCGTCGATCCCTCTCCACCCCACTGCTTAAGTGTTTATTCCCTAAGGAGGCCAAGTAGGCCATTCAGGAAGTCCACAAAGGACTCTGCGGAAGCCATGTGGGGGGGCAAGCACTCGCGCGGACTCTAATCTGACAGGGGTATTGGTGGCCCACCCTACAGTAAGACTGCCTTGAATATGTTCAGAGGTGCCCCCAATCCCAGAAATTTTTCAACCTGCACCACCAACGGGCTACGCAGCAACATACCCTGATGGAGCCTCGACCATTTGCTCAGTGGGGGATAGACATACTGGGTCCTTTCCCTGAAGCTCAAGGGAGGAAGAAGTTCCCCATGGTCGCCATCGGCTATTTCACCAAATGGGTCAAGGCAGTACTACTGGGAAAAATCATGAGTGAAGCAACCTGGAAATTTATGCTGCGAAATATCATATGCTGATTTGGGATCCCACGAGTTCTCACAATCGATAATGGTAGACAATTTACAAGCGCTACCTTCCAGAAAAAATACTCAAGGCTACGGATCTGGAACCACTATACGTTAGTGGGACACCCCCAGGCCAACGGGTCGGTGGAAAATCCAACAGGACGCTTCTCCATGAAATCAAGACTCGATTGGAATGGGCAGGAGATTTGTGGGCAGATTCCATCCTGAGCATCCTATGGGCGCACCGGACTACCACCAGAGCTGCCACAGGCGAGACACCCTTCCATCTTGAGTACGGGGCAGAGGCAGTAATCTCAGTAGAAATCTCTAACATGTCGCTACGGATGGGACACTTTGACGAGGCCAGGAACAACTAAGCAATGCAAGAGAACTTGGATCTGCCCGAGGAAGATAGAGCGCGTGCCCAAGTAAGACTCATAGCCTATCAACAAAAGTTGGCCCAGTACTACAACGCTCGCGTCAAAGAATGGCACTTCCTCCCCAGAGATCTGGTACTACGGCGAGCAAGCATGGCGGACCCTAGGGCTGCCGTGGGAAAACTTGCACCCAACTGGGAAGGCCCATACTAGGTAGCAGAAGCACTAGGCAAGGGTGCACAGAAAAGCGTCGCCAACTGTGTTCGACCAAGGTAACAAGGTAACCTACGGGTTTCCTAGAGACGAGCACTACTCCCCTCGAAAATAAGAATGTAGCCTAAGGGCTCCCAAGAGGCGAGCACTACTCCCCTCGAAAATGAGAAGGTAGCCTAAGGGCTCCATCCATGATTAAATACCTGGAGCAAGCCAGGGCCGCGGCAAAGGAATTCTCCCACTTTGAGGTGGTCCACATCCCGTGGGAGGAAAACGTCCGAGCAGACGCACTGTCTCGCCTAGCATCAGCCATCGTGGTCTCTAACTCGTGCTCGATCCTGATAGAGGACTTGTCAACACCGAGCATAGACGAGCCGACGCCCTAGGTAAATGTCATCGACTATGAGCCCTCGTGGATGGATCCCCTTCTGGATTTTCTTCTTCGGCAATAGCTCCCGAGCGACTGTGCGGAGGCTCGACGTACGCGGGCGAGAGTAGCCCTCTTTACCGTCGTGGATGGCAGGTTGTATCGCTGCTCCCTCTCAGCCCGGCTATTGAAGTGATTATTCCTTATGGAAATCAACCAGGCCATCCAGGAGATCCACGAAGGGCTCTGCGGAAGCCATATTGTGGGGCGATCACACGCAAGGACGCTAATCCGGCAAGGATACTGGTGGCCCACCTTGCAACAAGACTGCCTCAAGTATGTCCGAAGGTGCCCTCAATGCCAGAAGTTCTCTCATCTGCACCACCAGCCTACTACGTAATTACATGCTCTGATGGAGCCTCGTCCATTTGCTCAGTGGGGGGTCGACATACTAGCTCCCTTCCTAGAGGTACAAGGAAGAAAGAAGTTTCTCATAGTTGCTATTGACTACTTCACCAAATGGATCGAGGTTGAACCATTAGGGAAGATCACGAGCGAGGCGACCTAGAAGTTTGTACTAGAAGCATCATCTGCCACTTCGGGATCCCAAGGGTTCTAACAGCCGACAACGGCAGATAGTTTGCGAGCACCCCTCTTTTTCGGAGAAGTGCTTGGAGCTTGGGATCTGGAACCACTACACTTTGGTAGGACATCCCCAGGCGAACAGGTTGGTGGAAAATGCTAACCGGACGTTGCTTCACGACATCAAGACCTGGCTGGACCGAGCAGGAGACTCGTGGGTAAACTCGATCTCGAGCATCCTGTGGACCCACCGAACCACCGCTAGAGCCGCCACCGGAGAGACACCCTTTCATCTCACCTACGGCGCTGAAGCAGTGGTACCAGTGGAGATCTCCAACCCCTCACTGAGGGTGGGACACTTCGACGAGGCCAGGAATAACCAAGCAATGCGAGAGAACTTGGACTTGCTCGAGGAAGAGAGAGCCAACGCCCAAGTAAAGATTGTAACATTTCAACAAAAATTGGCTCAGTATTACAACGCCCGAGTCAGAAAGCGACACTTCTTCCCTGAAGACTTAGTACTACGGCGAGCAAGTGTGACTGACCCAAGGGGTGCCGCCGGAAAGCTCGCACCAAACTGGGAAGGCCCGTATAGGGTAACAGAAGCACTCTGCAAAGGAGCGTACAAGCTAGTGACGCTAGGGGGGGGAGAGATACCCAGAACGTGGAACTCCGTCAACCTCAATAAATTTTTTCAATAAATCATCACCAATCGTACTCCACTAAGGTAAGTTACCTACGCATCACTGAGAGGTAACCTACGGGTTCTCTAGAGACGAGCACCGCTCCCCTTAAAAACGAGAAGGTAACATTCGGGTTTCCTAGAGACGAACACCGCTCCCCTTGAAAATGAGAAGGTACCTTACGGGTTCCCTAGAGGCGAGCACCGCTCCCCTTGAAAACCAACCTATAGGTTCCTTAAAGGCGAGCACCGCTCCCTTGAAACAGGTTCCCTAGAGGCGAGCACCGCTTCCCTTGAAAACGGAGAGGTAACCCAAGGGTTTCCTAGAGACGAGCACCGCTCCCCTCGAAAACGAAGAGGTAACCCAAGGGTTCCCCAGAGGCGACCACTACTCCCCTCGAAAATCAGAAGGAGACCCAAAGGTCCCTTAGAGGCAGACAGACGTCCCCTCACAAACAAACAACCATGGACTGGTCCACCAAAGATAAGATACAAGTATCGTGAGGACACGCGCACAAAGGGGAAACCGGAAGCATATTATGAGAACGTCTTTTCATCAAAAGGTACATGTTCAAAATAAATCCAGAGGAGTTTTATTCCTTAAAGAATACAAGAGATCTCATCCCTCGGTCAAGATATAAAGATTGCCTGAGTGCCAAAAAGGCTTTCTTTAAGTCATCTTATAGATATGTAAGAAAGAAAAGGGGGGGTGTGAACGACGGGATCGCCCACAAAATGGGGGTAATTATGGGTGTTTAGGAGAGAAGGGGGGGAAGAAGAGAATGATCCAGACGTGGACGAACTGAATCATCGCGGGATGTTGGTTTTAGTTTAGGAGAGAGGGGGGAGAGAAGAAGAGAATGTTATTGGTGGAGAGAAGAAACCCAGTCATTCCCCTCCGTGAGGAGTCGGCTAGGGGTAAAAAGGTCAACAACCCGACTGAGGTGAAACCCGCAAGGATGCCTCAGGTAAAATTGGGAAATCCCTCGATGTGAAAACCCGCAAGGGTTGTCGGAAAAAGCTAAAGGGGGTCGGCTCCGGTGAAAACCCAAAAGGGCGCTGGGGCCGATAACGTGAAAGCTTCTCTTCCCCACCAGTCAGGGTGGTCTTTACCTACTCTCCAGTAGGCTGCGAAATTTTCTTGCATCAATCGGTAGTCAACCCACGGTTCCAAGCCGGTGGCTCGACATCTCCCAGCCTCCCTCTGCATCACTCGCTCCAGTCTCCTATCGATACCAGCTGGCATGCGGCATGCCAGCCACTATGCTAGCAGAAGCCAGTTCTAGCCAATCCCAAATCTCTACCATGACATAATCCAGTACTCTACATCTGATCTAGTATTCCCTGCCACACTTGGTCAGGGCAACACATCCCTCGGCCTCACAGGCCCCAGAACCCGTAAGAACCTAAGGGTAAGGGTAAAACCATGCCTAATTACCTACACACTCTAATTTTTAGATGCGTCCCTCAACAGCATCCCGCTACAGACAAACATCCTCAAAAAAAAATAAACAATATCAAAATGGGGTTCAAAAAAAAATAGAGATACCCTAGCGACCTCAATCGGCTCCCGTTGTGGGACCACTGGGGGTAAAAATTACCATCAACCCAGCTGAGGTGAAAACCCCAAAGGGCGCCTCAAGCAAAATCGGGTAACCCCTCGGTATGAAAACCCGTAAGGGCGTACCAGAAAAAGCTAAAGGGGGCCAGACCCGAGAGGACGGTAGAGCTGGTAAAGAGAAAGAAAAAATAAAAAATTCTCTCCTTCTTTACTCCTCACCGACAAAGGCCGTCGATCGTGACATCTCGCCGACGGTGACCTCAGCATCACTCCACGACAATGGTGGCCACTACACCCCCAAGGGTTAGTCATCGTCGATTCTGACTCTGGCACTCGGCTATACACCCCAACGGTCGGCCGACGAGTCCCAGCACCGTGGCTTCAACGCCTTTACAGGCTAGTCACCCAGTTCCAGTCCCAGTCTTCAGTCCCAGCACCGTGGCTTCAACACCTTTACAGGCCAGCCACCCAGTTCCAGTCCCAATCTCCAGTCCCAACACTGTGGCTTCAACGCCTTTACAGGCCAGCCACCCATTCTCCAGTCCCAGCACCGTGGCTTTAGTGCCTCTATAGGCCAACCACCCAGTCCCAATCCTAGTCTCCAGTTCCAGTATCGTGGCTTCAATGCCTCTACAGGCCAGCCACTCGGTCCCAGTACCAGCCACCAGTTCCTACATCATGGCTACAACGCCTCCCTGAGCCAGCCACTCAGTTCCAGTGCCAGTTGCCAGTCCAACGATCCAGTCATCATGCATCCATGAGCTAGTCCCCAAACCCAGCACCAGTACCCAGCTCCCACACCTTGGCTACAATTCCTTCACAAGTTAGGTAGCCAGCCCCAGCCCCACCAGTTCTGGCCTTTGGCCGGCATATCTCTTATGATCATCTGGCCATCACAGCCCCAGCTTCTCAGCCTAATATAAACCACATTTCTGGCTAACAACATGAAGACAACCAACACCCAGGCGTCGGACTATAATCGACGCGTCATCAAAACCAACCTACTTGAATAAATAAGTAGCCACTATCTCGTGACATGACTTGATATTACATGCTTGTTAACCTTGTTAATTTTACTCGATACACTTGAAATCTTGCTAGTTCGTTCTTGATACCTCTTGTTATTCCACTCTCATCATTTACTTACATTTTTTTCATGCATGAACATGACATATTGCATAATGTATTAATCAATTAAAGCTAGTATGGGTCTAGAGATTTAATTCCTACTGAGCGTTCACTCATCCAATATTTTCTAATATTTTTCAGGTAACTCAGACTCTGACACGCAACCTGATGGGGATGACCGAGAGTGATGAGTGTTGAGCCTCCAAGCAATCAGCACAAGTCACATCATGCCTAGAAATCAACTTATTGCTATTAAAGGCTTGCGACGTCATGTCTTACCTTTTAAGTCTTCGTCCTTTGTACTCTCTTATTTCATCGAGTCATGATGTACGAGGCTTACGTCCTCAGGATTATTGACGGATGTTAAACTAGTCATTTATTGTGGTTATCCGATATTATGGTTTATTGGTGAAGTTGATGGTATCAGTCTAACTATTATTGTTTTGTTTTAGTGCACTCTGTCGTTGTGTCGAATTTCTTATCGCTCTGATCGACATGAGTGTTATAAATTCGTCGCATACCGTATCCTCCGCAATATGCTACAAGGAGATTACCCCCAGGCGTCAGCAAGCTGCCGAAATTTGAGAAATTTAATGGACAAGGCTCCCCCAAAGAACATATAGCTTACTACACAATAGTAATGGGAGATTTGGCTACTAATGAAGCATACCTGTTAAAATTCTTTGGTTCATCCCCCACAGGGTTGGCCTTTGAATGATATTCTAGCCTTCTGACCGGGTCCGTAGCTGATTGGCCCGACATGCAGAGAAAGTTTCAGAAAAGATTTCATGTTACAGAAAGAGAGATCACAGTGGCAGAATTGTACTCAACCAGGCAGTGACAAGATGAGACAGCTCTGGATTACATTAAGAGATAGAGGAATCTAGCCATGAGATATAGGAGACCTCCCCACCAAGAAGATGCTGTTCAGATATGCAAGTAGAATCTCAGAAGAGAAGTGCTTGAGAAGATGATTGGGGCAGAGGTTAGGACGTTCGACCGTCTGAACAATGTGGTGGCAGAGGTCAAGACCTTCCTATCCAAACGTCCTACCACCAACATCCCTGCTGTTCAGAAAGGGAAAGCTATTGAGCGGTGGTCAGCGCCAATAGAAGTGAACACTGTCGACTTCAAAACCTTTGACCGGCAAAAAGAAAAGGGCAAAGAAGTAGCCGCTCTTTCACCAGCAGGGGCAGTGGAAAAGAAAGAGGGCATCTCTTTGAGAAACAAGATGAAGAAAGTATATTCATTTCCCAAAGAGAAGACCCGGGCACTGTTTCAATGGGCATATAAATACAACAAGATAACATTGCCTGAGCTGAAGAGACCCGCTTATGCAGCAAAGAAGGATGATCCCTTGTTTTGTCCGTATCACCGAGCACTCGGACATGTCATTGAAGACTATTATGTCTTCAAGGATGTCATAGAAAGCTTGATCAAGAAAGGAGAAGTGCAACTAGGAGAGCACCGGGTTGATCCTCCATGCCCTCATGAGCCTCCAATAATGAGGCTAGCTGCCAATATGGCTTCTGTATACCAGCAATTGCCTGAAGAATCTACCGAAGTATGCACTCAACACACCTATGAAGCTTGCTTCCTCACGCCCATCAAGGATCAGGTGGGATGGCAGACAGTACCGGCTAAGACCAAAAGAAGAACATCTGTCGCTAGAACGTCTAGTGCATCTGCTCGGGGCACTACTTCGAAACCAGCACCACATCCAGGAAATCCTATGCGGCACACTACAGACTCACCACCAGTCATCTGGGTCATCACTCATAATCGGAAAAGGCAAACTCCGCTACCTATCCACAAAGAGATAAGCCCCGAGGTGAGGCGCTTGCAGCAATACATCAGCCAGCTTGACGAATATGAGCAGTCTGAGCCGAAGTCAATACTGGTAAGGGATCATGTCCTCTGGGAGCAACTGGAAGGATTGACCATCAAAGAGCAACCGGAGGGGAAACAAGGAAAGGCTAAAACTGACCTCTTCTGGGGGCATGAGCTAGCTAAAGCAAGATGACAAAGAAAGAATTAATCAAAGAACAAAAGGAAGATAATAAAAGTGCAGTGCAACACTTTATTAGTGCTCTTCACCCTGCCAGGGGAAGATGATGAAAGGGAGTCTTCCACTCCATCACTAGAGGCAAATCAAGCCGAAGCTTCAACCTCAATGCATGCTACCCGTTCTGGAAGGAAATGGGGATGCCTACCTTTGGCTAACCATACCATCATTTTCAGGGGTGAACAACCATACTAGATGCCGAAGCCAGAAGTCTGGGGCAACGAAATTCCTCCTCTGACAGGCCTCTATATAGAAGCAGAAGCAAAGCAAAGTGATGAAGCTCCATCAATTATTGAGTTCCTATCTATTTTGGAGGGTAAACAGTCCGTTCAGGATACTGCCGCTGAAGATAAAAAGCTCCGTCAGCCGCCTGTTGTGGTCCCCAAGATGGAGCATAAAGTAAGCATCGAGCCTCCCTCAGCACCAGTAGTGAATTCCCCCGTGGAAACCCCTCAACAATCCCCTCAGAAGAAAGAAGTAGGAGAAGGGCAATCCATGCCACAAGCACCCCATGAGCCTCCAAGACCCCGCTGGATGGAGGAGATGTGACTATCCAATGTCCGAGTGGGCAGTCGGATTATGAAGATGCTGACAAAGCTCCCTACAAGGTTTTCTATATGGGAAATCCTTTCTTTGAGCGAAGAAGCTCGCCAAGCTATTATCGATGCTCTGCAGTCGTAGCTCAATATGAGGCACTCCTGACAGAGGTTAACTCCAGGCCAGCTATTACATTTATAGAAGATGATATGCTAATTCCTGACCCCAGTCATAACTGGCCTCTTCTTTGATCCAGTTGCCATTAACAATCCCCCACTTTCCCATAACGTGTGAGTTTTATGAGGAAAACCAAATGCCGCAAGTATGGGGTCTCTTGCCACTACTTCTTCAAAGGGGAGATGCCTTCCCATATAAATAGTAGGGTTATGAGACTATGTCGGGACATTGGGCATCTCTCATTTCAGTCCAACGTGCCTTCGTGGCAACTATGTCTCAACCAGTCCCAGACTCTCAAATGGGAGGGGATCCCACCAAGGATTCTTGTGCTCTTGCTAGCATCACGATGGGGGCCAGCTATCTTCCGACAAAGCTGGCGACTGAACCTCCTCTGGATCCCATGCCTTCCAAGGGTGTTAGTCTTACGAGTGGCACCCCGGTAAGGTTTAATCCTCCACTGACTGCACCCACTGAGTAGGTCGACATGGACAGAGTCTTCGTGCGAGACTGGTTCAATTGCTATCATGACGGTACGAAGGCCGTGATGGCTTTGATGGCCCTGATCCACTTTCGTGACGTCAATCCTGTGTTGCCATCTTACCTTTGGACAGATGAGTGGGTAGACGATGACTGAGTGCACTTGTATTATTAATGAATAAATAAATGGTTGCACCTTCCACTCCACTTTGTTTCTGCTTCTTGCATGTCCCTAGAACTTGTTCACAGCGTAGTTATGCGTATGCTTCAGGGATGTTGTGTGGACCCTATCAGGCCATCTCAGTTGCCTTCGAGTGGAGTGCTTATATGCCTGGTAGAGTAGGCTGAGTCTCTAGAGGGTTCATGTAACATGAAGTGGTGGAAGATGGGCCTATTGCTACGACTGCAGCTAAAAGTTAAAGGACTGGTGCGGCCTCTGAGGACACTCCCGAGCCATGTGTCCCACTAGACCACACCTGTAACACATCACAGGCACTGAACACTACCTGCCAGGGTGAAAGTCGCCACACTGAGGACACGACCCCTGCTGACCACCTGTCGAACCTTGCCACTGAAGTGGTGAGGGTTGCTACACACTACCCATTGACGACTGCCTCTGCTCCTGGTGGTCCTAAAACCTCCTACTAAAACCTCTCCTGAACATCCGCTTGAACTTCAAACCAAAAGATCATGAACCAGCTGTCGATGGTGCTGAAGGTGATGATCCGGACCGACCCAAAGGATGCTGAAAGGCACTCTCGTTCTGCACAGACCTCTGTCGCCCACGATCGGCCTGAGACTGACTAGCCCCGACCTGCTCCTAAGTCCTCTGCAAATCCTCCTCCAAGTCTGTTGCTACCTGATATGCTACCTCTAAATCTGTAACACGGGTCCCAATCACAACATGCCTGAGCTCTGGCCGTAGTCCTCTAACAAACTGCCGAGTCTTCATCTTCTCATCTGCCATGATATGAGGAGCATAGCGACCCAACTCTATAAACCTGGACCTGTACTGCATCACTGTCATGTCCCCCTTAGTCAGCTCTATGAAATGATACATCTTCTTTGCCTTGACATGCTCTGTGCTGAAGACATGCTCAAAAGCTTCAAGAAACTCTTGCCACTGAATCTATCAGAGGGGGTGAGAATGAAATGCCGACTCCCACTCGGTCATCCACCAAGCGTGAGCCAAACCCTGTAACTGATAAGTGGATAACAACAATTTCTCATCTTCTGCACACTCCATAGAAAGGAACACCCTCTCCATGGCATCTACCCATGCCCTTGCTACACCCGAATCTGGCTGCCTGTAGAACTGAGGTGGGTGGAACTGTAAGAACTCCTTCAGCGCACACCCACGACCTCCTTGAGATGACGAGCCCTCTCTAGCTTCTCCACTATGGTGTCGGAGGTAAAATTGGTACTTGCCCTCAATGAACACCTCGCGCCCCTGAGCTCCAACTATTGTCGCCACTCCTATAGTAGCCGACGCTCTGCTCTGCCCTTCCTGATCCTCAGCCAACTCCCCTTGCTGGGAGAGGGTCCCCCTCCTTGACGCCATGTTGTTCTAGCACAAAAAAAAGACAAATGGAGAGATTACTAAAACACACGGTGCCCTATGCCAGTTGCTGACTGTACCAAATACTTTGGACTTTCTAGACCTCTGCCATTATTTTAGTTTCCTTACACCTCCACAACCATGCTCTAATACTAATGACCCAGAATCTAAATACCGAGAAAGACCCGATACCATTTGAATCTTGGCCTGTGGGTTACGGGCTAGAATTCGAATGGTATCAGATCTTTCTCGATATTTGAATTCTGGGTCGTTACAGGTGTGGTCGTCGAGGAGATGTTTCAATAGGAGAAAATCAAGGATCGGGTCCATCCATGATGGCTCATAGTCTATGGCACGACAAACAATGGACAACTCGAGGCATCAACAAATGGGAGTAAGAGGAATGATCCGACTTATCGATAAAAACGGGTGTCAACAGATGCCCCTCCTTAACGTCCTCTTTACAGGGGAACGAGCGGAGGCGAAGCGAAGGTGACATGGGACATGGAGACGAAGCGAAGATGAAACGGAGTGGACTGAAAAGCGGGCGTTAAGGCAAAATGACACCCGTTTCTTGACCAACAAGTAGCGAGAACTGTCCGAAAGACTCTAAATCAAACACAAGGAATAATCATATCAAAAGGCGACACCAATCTGGAGGAACTAACTAAATAAAGGCAAGATAAAAAGGAGGCAACCTCATTGGCGGATACAACCCACAGCCAATGAGGGAATCAAATCAGGCAAAAAAAATCAATAAAGAGACGAACTAAAACTCCAGATGGCCGACCCTTAGTCAATTAAGCCAAGTGGACAGACCAGAGAGAACCTTCCAATCCTGAATGGAATTGCTCTTCTTACTCAGACACTAAACACATAGCCATCCATTACTAACGGGACATTTTCAGACAAATCATGGGTCATGAATGCTCAAAAAGATGCGCATGATGCATGCTAGGTTAAAATAAAGAAATCATCAAAATGAATGCAAAGAAAGAATAAAATATAAATTACCCGAGAATAGTTATGCTAGACTGGGATAATTAAGGTCAGGACACTATCTGCAACCACGGCGTGCAAGACAGAACCGTCGTCCCATGACTTTCCCAACCCAACAGCCTATCCGG
The DNA here is from genome assembly GCA_024336825.1 of Amorphophallus titanum. Classification (NCBI taxonomy): domain Eukaryota; kingdom Viridiplantae; phylum Streptophyta; class Magnoliopsida; order Alismatales; family Araceae; genus Amorphophallus; species Amorphophallus titanum. Next base: position 2,139,378 of record JANBPO010000587.1, on the reverse strand, counting down.
AGGTTAAACGCGTGCACCTAGATCATCACCTATTTTTGTTAAAGGAGAACATCAGATCCTGGAACACGCGAGTATCCAACTGGTTCTTGAGATAATGTAGCTTAATACTATATAGTAATGCATTAAGGGTCATAGGGAACGAAACGCATTACATGACTTACCTGGTAGCGGGCCACCGAGTGAGTGGGTGATGATGCTGCAAGGTAGATTGTTAACATAATTCGCAAAAATCATCATCAAAATGACCAAATATATTAAGTAAGCATGATGTGCATAGAAAACATCTCACAAATATGCATTCAAACCGAAGGGTGGCCCATGATGAGCCGCTCATACCAAAGAGCGGTCCAAGACGAGTCGCATTTTGGCATAACCTCTCGAACGTGATATTAGTTGATGTGCGGTCTACGGATAGCCGCTCAAGAAGGGCGGTCTATAGCGAGACCGCACAACCCTGTGGAATTCGAAGAGAAACAACCCTTCATCTCCCTCCTTCCTACCATAACCGGTAGAGGAGGGAGAGCGAAGGGCACCACCTCAACCGAGCCTTCCCCTCTCTTGTCCCCCTCTCGTTCTCACTCGCCCTCATCCTCACCCCCTCTCTTCTCCCTTCCGTCGATGAGGACCAAGGCCCAAGCCCACCGGCCACTGCCATCGACCGGGGAAGATGACCCGCCGCCATCACCCATGGAGGAGGGAATGTCGGCCACCTCACTCGCCGTCGTGGAGGAGGAGGCAGCAGCCATGCCGCCTGTCATCATGGAGGAACCTGCCGTGGAGGAGGGGGCCGAGGAGATGCCACCGGAGGAGCCCACCGACGAGCAGGCGGCGGCGGGGAGAGTTGCACCGGACCCCGAGGTAGGCTTCAAACCACCCCCTCATTGCCATTTCTAGATCATGCATGCTTAGTTTGGTTGGGGGGATGGGTTTTTGAACACTAGGGGACCGGTTTGGGGGCCTACGGAGGGCTCCCGCCAGTGGGGAGGGCCGTCACCATCGTCAGGGAAGATGACAGTGGTGCGGTCCTCGATCACCCGCATGACAGTGAACATGCGGCCTATATAAGGCCGCACAAACCTCCTGTGGCCTAGGCACGGCCGCACCAACCCTGATAACCGACGTATGAAAGGCGGGCAATAGATGGCCGCACAATGAGTATGCGGCCTACATAAGGCCACACAAAACACTTGCGGCCCAGGAACGGCCGCAACATCTTCAAAAACTAACATATAAAAGGCGACCACTAATGTGCCACACAAAAAACATGCAGCCTACATCAGGTCGTACAAACCACCTATGGCCTTGGAGCGGCTGCACCAACTTCAATAACCAACATACAAAAGGCGGCCGCTAGGGTGCCGCACAAAGAACCTGCGGCCTACATTGGGCTGCACAAATGACCTGCGGCCCAGGATTGGCCACACTAACCTCAACGTCGCGTGGATTACGAGCAGCCTAACTCTGGCCGCACGTGATGATGTGTGGTCCTGTGAGGACTGCCCATCCTACAGAGAAATGAATCTTTTTTGTTCTCTTCCTTTATTTTGTGAATGCTACTTCTACCTAGAGCTAGTCGATCCGACCGCCGTCAACAAGCTGATGGTGGAAAGGATGATTGAGCTGAAGCTTGCTAAGCGAAGTGAAGGCGACTATGTCGCATTTGATGCCTATCGGGTGCCATATCCGCTGCATCATGCTGCAAAGTGGCTCCCTCCTGGGATTAGTAAGCCGCCTAAGTTCGACAAGTTCAACGGGAATGGATCCCCGAAGGAACACGTCGCATATTACATGACCGTCATGGGCGACCTAGCCACAGATGAGTCATACCTGCTGAAGTTTTTTCAGGTCCTCATTGATAGGGCTAGTGTTCAAATGGTATTCCAGCCTCCCGGTCGGGTCGATCAGTGACTGGCCAGACATGCAGAAGAAGTTCAGAGAAAGATTTCATGTCACCGAGAAGGAGGTCACGGTGGCTGAGCTCTACTCAACGAGACAAAGGGAGGATGAAACAGCCCTTGAGTACATCGAGAGGTGGAGGAACCTAGAAATAAGGTGCAAGCGGCCCTCGCATCTAGAGGACGTTGTACAAATATGCAAGCAAAATCTGAGGAGGGAGATTTTAGAAAAGATGATTGGTATGGAAATCTGGTCATTCGACCGTCTGAATAATGTAGTGGCCGAAGTGGAAGCCTTCCTGTCCAGGCCTGCCCCTTCATCAACCGCTGCAACTGCATAGAAAGCAAAGGTAGTAGAGTGGCACCCAGCGCCTAAAGAAACAAACACTCTTGATATCAGGGTGTCTGAACAGCAAAGAGATAAGGGCAAGAAGGCAACTGTGCCTCAGCCCTCTAAGGCAGAAGAGAAAAAGGAGGGTCCCTCACTAAGGGACAAAATGAAGAAGGCCTATTCTTTCCCAAAGGAGAAGACTAAGGTTCTATTTGACTGGGTTACCCAGTATAATAAGGTCACCTTACCCGAACCAAAAATGCCGGAGGACCTGAAGAGAAGAGACAGTTTGAGATTCTGCCCTTATCATCAGATGCTGGGGCACCCGATCAAGGAATGCTATGTATTCAAAGACATCATCGAAGGCATGGTGAAAAAGGAAGAAATAGAGTTGGGAGAGTACAAGGTTGACCCTCCACAACCTGATGAAGCACCTCTGAGGAGAGCTATGACCAATATGATCTCTTTATACCAGGCATTGCCCGAAGAAGTTGCAGAAGCTAGCACTCAACACACTTATGAGGCTTACTTTCTGACACCAATAAAAGAACAACAGGGATGGAAGCAGGTCCTTGCAAAGATCAAGAAGAAAACCACACCTCGCTCGAAGGTGGGGGCACATGTTCGCGGCATCACACCACGACCCGTTCCTCTAGCACCGGCACCAACTTGGACCAGGCCGCCTACAGTCATCAGAATACACACCCACAACCAGAGAAGACAAACTCCATTGCCAGTGGCCAAAGAAATTAGTCCAGAGGCTCGACGACTGCAGGACTACATAAACGGGCTAGAAGAATATGAACAACCCCAATTAAAGCCTTTACTGATACGAGATCATGTCCCATGGCAAGAACTGGAGTAGCTCTCACTGGAACAAGAAGGAGAAGCTGACAGAACGCAAGAAAAAGATGACAGCTTGTTCTGGGGGCAAGCGCTAGCCAGAGACAAGAAGAAGAAGCAAAGGAAGAAAAGAAGAGCCTGCAAGGCCAAGAGGGAGACAGTGCTCTCCTATAATACCCTCTCTACCCTCTTCTATCTGTCCAATGAGGAAGGTGAGGAGGAAATATGCTTTACACCCGCTGCCGGGGCAAGCCAGGCTGAAGTCGCGACTGTCACTCATGCAACCTGGTCAGGCCAAAAATGGGGGTGCCAGCCGCCCGCCAACCACAACATCATCTTCAGGGGAGAGCAGCTCTATAAGATACCCCCTTTGAAATTCAAGGGAGTCCAAATCCCTCCTCCTTCAGGGTTATACACTTAGAGTGGGGGCAGCACCGCCGTCCCTTCCTTTCTTGAATTTCTGAAGATGTCAAAGGGCAAGCAGCCATGTCAGGATGCCATCCCTGCGACCGGGGGCACTCACCCGCAGCTTCAGCAACCTTTTGGTGCTCCAGATGAAGACAAGACCTACCTGACGGCAGGTGACAAGGGACAGCAAGAGGATGACACCCAGCAGAAAGGTGCAGACTCAGAGTCCAATGAAGCAGGTGTAGGCACTGGATGGTGGTAGGTGCGCGCGATGGTGTGCGTGGGCGTGTGCCTCCCTCCGAACTATATCGTTGTTGCTACTTACAGTGCACAGATTAGAAATACAGAAATAGTGTGATCGCCAGAGACCTATACCTGGGTCTCACAGGAGTAGGATGATCATGCTTCATTGGCTTTGACTCAGGGTTTATGGCAGGGCTGACATTTTGTGTTATGTCCAGGGCTGGAGTCCGAGGAGGAGCACGTGCCGACTCCCATCGAGGTGGTTCTGGGGGAGCCTCCCACCGCTCCGACGATTACTGGGGACACCCGGACGTCAGAGGAGCCTCTACCCTCTCCGACTCTGGCAAGAGATGCTGCTGATGTGGGGGATGGACTACCCTCACTGACCCCGAGCGGGGGTGTTATAGGCACGGCGGGGGCCGTAGCAGGTGAGAGCCAGGACATTTCTTAGGTTTTTCACCTTGTCTCGTCACAGGTAAGCCTTGAACGTTGCTAACTCGTTCTGTGTTTGGTGGGGTTGTACAGGTCCTTTTGGTGTGCTGGCTGAAGTAGGCCACTCCTGCCTGGAGTTGGGGATCGAGTGGCCTTCATCTGTCTTGCCACCGGAGCCGCTACTGGACGCTAGCGTGGGCGCAACTTTGCTCCAGCATGCTCGAGGTTATGCAGGAGGCGACCCCCTACCTTCTCCGGAGGAGCTCCGATAGCGGTTGAGGGAGTGCACCCATGGCTATCACGGACTTGGGTTCCCACGTGAGCTTTGGATGTCCGGCTTGGCCGGTATCTGGGCGGAGTACCTGTGACTTCTGAAGGCGCAGGAGCAGAGGGCTCGGTAGCTAGCAGCTGTCTGAGTGCTGGAGGGGCAGTGGGCTTAGGTTGCACTGGCGCCCGCCGAGCAAGAGAGGTGCAATAGCGCGACCGTGTCGCTTGCCCAGGACCGTGCTGCTCGGCGCTGAGAGACGCAGAGAGCAGAGCTGAGGCCTTGGAGAAGGCCTTAGAGGAGCAACGGCGAGACGTGGTGACGCGGGATGAACCCAGTCGAGAAACTGGGACCTAAGCCAGCAAACAATGAGCATAGGTTGTCTAAGTGACAAGGCAAACACTCATGCAAACAGCGGACTCCACAGGACTCGTAGCGATGGTTCGGCGAGCTGGGGCTCGCGAGAGGGTCGGACACGATCCGAGTAGCGAGGAGAGTGGTGATGAACCACCCGGGGAACAAGGTCGTGGGCACCAGATTCAACCGGGCGGACTGATACCGAGGGGATCGGTTTAGATGTACACTCACTCACCGGCAGTAAGAACTCAAGAAAAGTGGAATTATGGACTAGGCACTCCTCACACGAGCGCTGCAGTTGGAACTAATACTAGACAAGCAAATAAGAGTGGCAGTCGCACGTACCTAGCCCGTCCGATGGACCGGCTCCGGTCGGAGACGAAGGCGAGCCGGGGAGCGTGCGCACTCGACGGACATGTTGCGTCGAGGAAGCTCGGCGACGATCCCTGCTAATACAATGACCACACTCCACGCAGGGAGGGGATCACGGGGATGGAAAAACTGTTACATGCACTACCCTCGCGCGGGAGGGGGGAAAACGAGGGGAGGGGAAACCAAGTTGCCAACCGTACGCCTAGTTCAGGCGTCCAGTCGAGGTGCTGTCAATGCCTGGTCGAAGCCTGAGGGGATGCCAAAGGACGCCTGGAAGTCTGATGTCGAGCCGATGTCGCTGGAAGGTGGAGAGGGTCACAGCCGTTGACCTGTGCAGTTCTGCCTTGCAGGACTCGTTGGCGCAGTTGTGGTGCGTCGGCAGGTACGCTCGATGCAGAACTCCAAAAGTGACGGGACCAACTCATGGGCGTAGCATACTGGGGGTACTACAAACCCTCAAAATCTGGCGGCCATCAGATCATCTCACAGGTCGGGGTCGCTGAAATGGTCGGCATCAGGTTCCTGGGCGAACAGTAGGACAGGTTGACGACGGCCATGGTGGAATCTTCTGTGCTGATGTCAGAACGGGACGAAACCACTTGCGTTTGTTTTGTATCATCGAAATCCACAACTTTTTAGAAGACTGCTCGACCTGAAACTGAATGGAGGAGGGAGTGTCGGGGCCGACTTGGCAGCAGTCTGTCTTGGGCGAACAATGAGCTCTAGGTCTGGCGCGACTGAGGGAGAATGGACGCCCCGGGCAGGGCCGTTGTCAAAAGGAGGGACCACATCTGGTTCGACGGTGCTTCGAAGAAGAAGAACTCTCATGAAGGGAGTTCTGGCCGATTCGCACAGGGGAAGTCAGTGTCGGTGTTGCCAAGTGGCACTCAGGAACAGACACAATCCAGGCGCAGTTGCACGGAAACACCTATAGCGGTTGATGCCGTCGACGAACAGAGGCGGGACCACTTCAGGAGCGTGGCTGACTCGAAGGTGGATGACTCTTATGAAGATGCCTCGAGCCGAATCCCACTGTGGATGCCGCTAGTGGGTCTGCCAACAAATATTGTAATTTCTACTCATCTAGTCTTCATACTATTTGAGAGAAATATGGTTATTAATAAATCTTGGGTTAATTGTATTTTGCACACTCTGTCTGTATGTGTTGAATGTACTATGCTCTGATTGACTTGATCGTTGTAAACATCGTCACGCCACTTCCGAGTTATCTTCCGCGCTCGGGACGTGACAGTCTGTGATGGGACACGATTGTCGAAACCCAACATTTGCGTCACGGACTGCGGGCCCCGTTAGGCCTGGTGGAAATGGGCCTCTCATGGACCGAGCCAATTTTACCCTCCTCACTAGCCCCCATACTCTCAAATGCCGAGTACTTTTTCGGGATCTGAGAGTCAAGTTCAAGAGGGCACGTCGAATGGCAGTTCAGAGGGTGGTCTCCTCGTGTGGCCCAGATCGATGACCCCGACCATGTGCTTGGGGCGCACAGCGTCTCTAGCAGGCAGTGCCTCTGTAATCTGTCGGTCGCCCGGGCCTTCGACTTGTGGGGGTATCATTTCACTGGGGTTGTGCGACAGCTAGTGGCCGGTGAGGCTACGCAGAACAGGCTGGAGACCCGGGGTGCCAAGCTCCGAGCTCATCAGGCGATTGTTGACACCTAAAAAAATGATAATAATAACAACAATAACAATGATGAAATAATAATAGTAATGCTAAAATATTTTCTTTCTGTCAAAATATCTTACTTCTGCTGTATCTTATTTTCAGGAAATAAAGAAGGAAAGAAGTGGCAGAAGCTAGACAAAGATGAGAAACAAAAGAAGAAAAGAAGAAAAGAAAAGACGTCCGGCTCCAATGGACAGCCACTGAAATGAGACTCAAGAGCTCAGAAAATGCTCGGGTCCATCCCCGAACGAACAAGATGAAAGCTCGGATCGATATCAAGATAGGTCAACTGATGGTTCAACTCCCACAGAATGAGAAATGAGCACAAGTGGGCCTGAACGAACAAAAATGAGTCAAAAGATAATAAGAAATGAGGGAACATCAGATCTTGGAACATGCGAGTAACCAGCTGGTTCTCAAGATAGTATAGCTTAATACCATATAGTAATGGAAAATATCATAATCTTTAAATTTTAAATAGACTTGTTTGTTAGATAAGAAAGTGCGGGCAATATTTTAACGGAACTGCGGGGATGGGTAATGACCAAGTTTTATGAATTTCTTTATCTCGAGCTAAAGAAAAGTATCGACTCACAAGTGGCCAATGGGATGCAAAGAGGATGAAGTAGGAACTCCAGGCTATGGAGAGGGATATTGTGGAGGCATACATAGGGAGGAATGCTCTGGAGGAGAAATCATGGGATTTTTTTTTTAACGAAAATGAGAGCCGTTTGCTTGTTGTCATAAGAAAATGTTATGGATTCACATCATCACCATGCCCGTCTGCGTCGGTGCTGGGCGATGGCCGTTCATCAACTGGATGATGATCCTCTTTGTCCTGTTGCTCACGTACCAGAGGAGACCGTCGCCGTCTCGGATGACCGCAATGTCGTCAACCTCGGCTCCCTCTTCCGTGAGGACCTTGGTCGTGCTCAACCCAAACTTCTTCAGCCCCACGCCGAGAAGCTCGCCCAGGGTACCGGGCAGGAGGATGAGCTTGCCGGCGGAGCCTCCCACCTGCGGGCATCGCACTGTCACCCTGAGATGTGGTGGAGGACGCTGGTGGTCGACGCCGGTGAGGGGGTTCCTCGTGGGTCCTCCGACGGGCGGCAGGCGCCTCTCGCCCTCCTGCGCAGCCGACATGATCCCGAACAGCGAGTTGTGGAAGTTGTTCGTCTTCCTCCTCCGCTGGTTCCTTCCCCAAGACACGTCCAGCGGCAGTACAGCGGCACTTCCTTCGTTTCCGGCCACCCGGATCGAAGGCTCACTCCTGAACCTCCCCACGAATCTGACGGTCGGTTCGGAGACGGCCGCGCCCTGGGTTTGGGGGCCGCCTTGTGGCTCCTCACCTGCACGCTGCTGTTTCTCGGCTTGGAAGAGAGCTTTGATCTCTTCGTGGCCTTGTTGGTCCGCAAGATCCCTCGGGGTCCAGCCGTGGACGTCGGCCTTGTCCATATCAGCTCCATGGTCTAGTAGGAACTTGACCATCTCTACGTTCCCCTCGCAGACTGCGAGGTGCAGTGCCGTGGAGCCATTGCTCCTGGCTGACGTAACGTCCCCGCCATGGCGAACGATGTCCTCCAGCAGCTCTAAGCTGTTCTGCTCCGCCGCCGTGCATGCAAACTCCCCGACATCACCCAGGCGGAGGTCGGCGCCGTTGTCCATCAGAAGCTTGATCACACCTTTGTGCTTCCCAAGAATTGCGATCGGTTGTCATTTGGGGCCGGTAGGAGTCCAGGAACCCCGGTGACTCATTTAGGGTCGATTCATCGGAATCGCCCTGATCTCACATTTTAATGTGTGCATGCGGTGTTTTTAGCCCCCAGGAGTGTTGTATCATCCTGTGGCTTTGTTTCCCCTGTGCTTCGGCATGAATGGGGTGTGGAACGGGGCGATTCGGCCGTTCCCCTATTTTGCTCGTCGAATTTGTGTAACGGTCATTCCAATGACCATCACACTGTGTGACGGTCCCATGATAGACCACCACAACCGTTGGTCATTTCACGTTCTTCAGGGTTGGGGTCGTGTGACGGACCAGTACTGGACCGTCATATGACCCTAATGCCCCTGTGTTGGTGCGTTACGTTCTCGATGTGACGGACCAGAGTAGGATCGTCACACGGCTGTAACGCGCTTGGCTTGGTGTGTTACGTGCTGTGGTTTTTGAGGACTGTGGCTATTAGTTCCTTGACAACCGTGTCTGCCTCGAAGACTGGGTCAGTCGGTTAGCCTTGACAGACCTCCCATTGTGCGTCACGTTGTGTAATGCCCCTAGCCTGGTGCGTTACATGGTCCGTGTTAGTGGTTTTGGGTTTGTTGACCCTGGCACATGTGTCCTGGTGCGTTAGGATGGTGTAACACACCTACATAGGTCCGTTACATCCCCTTTCATCTGAGTTGTGGTCTGGTTGCCCTGCCGCCCTTACCTTAGTGCGTCAGAGCAGGTAACGCCCTATGGTGGTGTGTTACGGTCTGGTTGTTGGCCGTGATGGCCGTTATTCTGTTTGTGTGTTGGTCTGTCTTAGGTTTGTGTTTTAGGGCGGTGTCTGTATGTCAGTGGTTTCTGGATTGTTCGGTTCAGGTGACTGGTTCGCCTAGCAGTTGAGTGATAGTTCGCTCTGCCCAGAGTGTAGTCGTTGTCCACCGCTCCGGTTTCAGCTTGTCTTGTCTTGATCTCATGGTTTACCCGTGACCCGTAGGTGTCTGTTGACATCCTATGAGGGCAGTGACCATAATGGGATGGCCAGGACTGCTTGTGCATGCTATGTGTGTGTCTGTGTGTGTCTGCGTGTGTGTCGTGTCTGGTTCTGGTCAACCCGGTGAGACCAGGGGTTGACAAGCGACCTTGTCTGTGTTTCGGTGGTTCTGTCCAGCTCGAGATAGTGTTCTGGATGCCTCGGGGTGCTGTCCTACCTCGGTTGCGAGTCTAGGTGTGCTGAGGGTTCTTGGTGTCCCCTCGGGTCTCCGTGAGTCATTTCCTACGGAGCGCTATTTCCTCTGGCTTAGGAGTAGACTGATTGGTGGCTTGTCCCACTGTCTATGACGATCTTGCCTCCGAGTCATGGGACTCAAGGATCGTTACGTGAGTAGGTCTAGTTGCCTTGTCCTGAGTTGTTAGCAGTGGCTGTGGTGCCATTGGTGCTTAAGAACGCGCAACAGTGCTCTCTCACCTGTCTATACTTCCGCACTCGTGTTTTGAGTCTCTGTGTCTTCTGAGCCTCCACTAGTCGTAGCCTTACGGCACGCTTTGGCGTGACTGCTCTTGTAGCGGGACACTTTCCCAGTTTATAGTTCTTAGGCTACTTCCGTGGGCCCCCGGTCCAACTGTAGCGTCCTTTGGAGGGGGAATCCTAGCTAGAGACCTGGCTTAGGCAGTGGGCCAGTGTGTGCACACATGGTCAGGGACTTTGGACTTGCGTCATTAGACATGACCCTGACTAGTCACTCGCGTTATGGCACTGTTCTAGTTCTAGCAATGCCTTTGTCTTGGCCTAGTCCTTGCGGTAGGTGACATGGACAAGACGCTAGTAGGCGCAGCATAAGATGTCAGTGGACGCAGCTGGCTGTTCTTCTGGTGGTGAGGCACACTAGTCATGTGGCACGTGACTCCTCATAGTTCTCTTTGCATTTGTTGTGCCTATTGACCTTTCTGGGTTAGCCTTCTCTTGGCTTTTCCCGAGGTCAGTGTCCTATCACATGCACGACGTTCTAGTCATGCATGGGGCAGTGTGCATGACGTTCTAGTCGTGTTGTCTATCATCTGTCTATGTTTTCCTAGGTTTTCTTGTTATTCTTGCAGGTCTTTGCTTTAGGCTTGACGTCTTGTTGGCAGATCGGCAACTCATGACTTCGTCAGAGCAGAGTCTACCCTTCTGTCATTACTTGGAGTAGTTCTGGGAGCCGAGGTTAGTTCGGCAGTCGCGCCTATTTGGTACGGCTCTTTCCCTTTCCTTTTTAGCTCCCCCAGCTCTTAGCTTGCTCCCTACTCCAACATCCCTTTTCTTTGCAGCTTTGTAGTTTAGTTTTCATGTCGCCGAAAAGTATAAAATTGATTGGAGGACCTCAACCCCTTACAATCCGTAAGCAAACAGACTGGCTGAAGCATTTAACAAAACCCTATGCATGCTCCTTTCCAAAATCATCAGCTCCTACAAAAGGGACTGGGGGGAGAAGATGTATGAGGCATTGTGGGCATATCGTACTGTCTATAAAACTCCTATGGGTTGTTCACCCTTCTCACTTGTATACGGCTCCGAGGCGGTAGTCCCCTAGAGCTAGAAGTTCCGTCGCTCAGGGTTGCCATTCAATATGGTCTGGCCTGCGATCAACAAACAAATGCTGAAAGAAGATTTGAAGAATTGGCCGAGCAAGAGGGAATACGTCTTCAGGCACAGAGGAACATCCAAGTATAGCAAGCCTACATGAAAAATGCCTTCAATAGGCTCATGAAAGGGTGAGAATTCAAGAAGGGCGACCTAGTCATGGTCAAGAAAAAGGAAGTCATGGCTTCCAAGCCGAAAGGTAATCTTACCGCTGATGCACTTTTCAGGACATTTACTCTATTTCGTTAGTTTATTCATCTTTTCGTTCGTTTATTTAGTTTATGAGTGTGAGGGCGTGCCAGTCACCGAGGTGATAATTTATTCAGTTTTGAAGAAGCTCATGGTGGGCTCGTTCTGACTAGTCAGATGATTGTGTGTATCATGTCAAGACTAAAAACCCGTCGTACCGTGAAGGCTACAATGTTAATTACATCCCCTCGGAGAGGGAAAAATACTTAATTAATCACCAGAAAAGGGGGCCTCACGACCTGAGATTCATAGTGATGGGAGCGAGAGAGAAATCTCGAATTACGTTTAAACAAACTCAGCATTGGAGCATAAACATTCACAAGTATGCATATGTTAGTCACTAGCAGACTTTTTCTTGTTCGGACAGAAGTCTGTATTAGTAGCATTGAAAACAACGATAGAAATCATACAAATGCTCATCGTGCATACGGCAAGGTTAATATGGGTTGCGGGATAGGATCCCAAAAAAAGTGGGTCAAGTTGACAGACTATCAGCCCGAGGTGATTTCGCACTATGGCCATGTCGGGAATTTCGTAGACCATGTCCTATACCATAAGGCATCGTTGATATTCTCTTTGCACCCAGTTCGAGGGAGTGAATTATTTAATTGTGTAGCCCGAGTTCACCAATGTGCGCCCTCACAAGGCGGCTCGACCTGTGCGGTTAGGTTGCGGGGATCGTCCTTACTAGTCAGGTCACGGGGTCAAGGGGGCAGCGCCCCTTGTAGGGGTTTCCGGGTGCAGTGCCCCCAGAACATAATTTTAATTGAAGCGCGGGCAATAGAGTTCCTTTCATTTCTTATTAACATTAACCTTTTATTATTTTTTACTTTGGATCTTTCCCTTTTTTTTATTGGTTGTATTCTTTTTTTTTTGTGTTAAGGAGGCGCGCCGGGTATAGGGGCGTCGTCTTAAGGGTTTAACATGGTAGACAAGGGGGGCAAGGAATCGGGTATAGGGGCGCCATTTTATGAGTTGAAAATGGGGTGCGCCGTTTATATTGGTGGAATAATGAAGGTCAAATGTGTGCCGGTTTAGGATGCGATAGGAGGGAACAAGGGCTATGGGGAGTGCCGTATTAGGTGGCACCGGGATGAGAGGACAAATGGGAAAGGGCCAAGGGGGCGCGCCATATTTGGCCATGCCGAGATAGTGGATGCAAGCGGAGGGTGCCGTGTTAGGGGAAAGAGCAGGGGCGCACCGAATTTGAAGCTCAAGGAAGGGATTGGGTCGTGAGAGGAGGGTTAAAACGACACGGTGGAACAATGACCGTGCCATTTAACCGATGCCGGAATAGACTCCCCCGAGGGTTGTTTTGAAGCTGCTTACTGTGTTTTCTTATTTTTTGCCAAGAAGATAGGCATTCCCAGGATAGACTTGCTTTACTACAAACGGTCCCTCCCAATTTGGTTGTAGCTTGGACCTAGGACCAACTGTTCGAATGAATTTTTGTTTCAAAATCATATTACCCACTTCGAATTTTCGTTCAATTACCTTCTTTTGAAAATGGCGCGAGACACATTTTTGATAAACAGAGACGTGATTGGCCGCATTCAACCTTTTCTCGTCCAAGAGTTCCAGTTGGACGAGTAATGCCTCTCAACGTTCGTCGAGATTAAGTTCCTTGTCGAGCTGTACCCTTAGGGAAGGGATCAGAATTTCGTATGGGAGCACCGCCTCCATCCCATAAGTAAGAGCAAATGGGGTCTACCCCGTGGGAGTACGGACAGAGGTGCGGTAAGCCCATAGAGCTTCTGTTAACCGTTCGACCCAATCAGCATAGCGCCAGCCTGGACCCCAGGCTAGTCCGCCTAAACCCCCTGGGGGATGGGGTTTAGGCGGACCAGCCTCACCCCTGAGGCTGGTCTGCGTAAACCCCTCCGGCCCCCTCCGCGCGTGCCACCCTCCAGGGGGTTTACGCGGACCCACCTCAACCTCCAGGCTAGTCCGTGTAAATTCCATCCAGAGCAAGGGGTTTATGTGGACCAGCCTTAACCTTGGCTAGTCAAGGCTAGTCCGCGTAAACCCCCTCCATTCACTAGGTTTACACAGACCAGTCTTAACCCCTTAGCCAACCCACGTAAACCCCCATTGACCCTTCAAATTCCCCTATAAAAACCCCTTAGGGGCTCAAGGGGCAAAAAAACAAGCATCTAGAATCAGATCAAGACTTTGTCAAGGGCACTTGACCTCCAGCATCCGACAGCTCCAAGGCTTCCAGCGAGCTCCCTACAACGAGCCAAGGAGAATTGTGTGTGTGTGACTTGTCAGTCGGTCGGGCATGCCGAGGGTATGTCTTTTGCACTTTCCTCACATGTTAGCTAGCCGTGGCACCCAAGTCCACACCCGCCTCATGTGAAACGCTACGATAAGGGTAGACGCCCCTTCATGCTGGGGTCGCCCCTCACGTGCCCGTCGGCCATGACCATGCGCACATCATGACGTCTTGCTCCCTCTCAGTAATGAGGCCACGTCAACCACTTGACTCGAGCCGTGATCGACCCTCATCCAAATGTCAAACCGATGTGTCCCCTTAGTCGCCCAGTCAGCCACAAGCCCCTGTTCGACACCGCGGCCACAGCCTACGCCACTGGAGGAACTCTTTATGAAACACACATGTACTCATACATTACGCATCGACCCGAGGACCGACTAGCACGTTGGAATTGTCTCGAGGCATGCCCCTATTGTACTCGGGCCATCACGGCCCGCCTGTAAATACATATACATCTCAATGTTACACCGCCAGTTGGATGTATGCTCTCGCATCTACGTTCGGGCCTCCAGCTACCCTCTGTGTCACCTAGTGTGAACCCTCAGCACCCTTCACCCCCAACCAACACGACCCAGTCTGAGATGAACCTACAGCTATAAAGTACTCTCGGGTCTTCATCCCAGGCTTTAGGAATATGGACTCCGCTTCGGCACGGAATGAAGGTCTTCGGATTCAATCCGATGTAAATAAACATCGACTGTTTGCGGTCGGTGGGGAAAGACATCCTATACATGACTCCCCATAGTCGCCTACGCACTCACACCCACAGAACCATTCTTCCCTCCATGTGTCGCTCATCCCCAGAGTCCACGTGCCGCGCCCTAGCGGCGCATCCCCAGTTAAACGTTCGGTTCCACGGGTGATTGTCGAGAAATCGACTGGCGCGGCCGCATCCCAGCCACGTTTCCCGTTAACCCGAAAAACCTCCCGTGTCACTCAGTCTCCCCTCGACTCTCCGTAAAAGGCGAGTGTACGGTGCCGCCTTAAGGCAGATCCGGTCATGAGGAGGGGTGCCCGAGGCCCATTAACCTCCGGCATCCCTCCTGTGGTTGTGTCCTACCCCTCACTCCGGTCACCTCACACACCGGCCCCGGCGGAACCCTCCCGGGACGGAACAAAAAGGATGGCACACCCGGTGGGACGTCTCCCGCCTTCCTTCTTTTTGCTGATGCGAAAGTCCGTGCCAGCCCTGAAGTCCGGGTGGCCTTTTCCTTGTCCTTGCAGGAGGGGTAGCAGAAGAGCACCTGTTCGTACCTCCCAGTAGCTTCCAGTTCGTCTCCCAATTGCCAGACCACGTTCGACCACTGCGCCCGGCTGTCGCCTTAGCTCGTCTAGGACTCCAGCAACTATGGCGGCTGTCACCTACGGTCCCATCGCCGTTGCCACCCATGCACGGGTGGGCTACTTGGCAGTGCCGATCGCTTTCGGTAGCTTCGCCCCAGTCGTCGGATCACCCTACTTCTTGGGTGTGGTCCCCGTGGCGGCCCCACCGCCACCTCCAGCTCCTATTTCCTCTGGTGCCACCAGGGCGCCACGCCAGCTACCAGTCCCGACAGCCAGGCGGAGCGTCAGGCTTGGCTCTCTTGCCACCGGTGCCCGTAGGGGTTCCTGACCAGTCCCAGCCCGGGCAAGCATTAGTCCCCGGGCCCAGTCTCTACCGACTTTCGACGCAAGCCTTGCGTCCCAGCTTTTGGTCTCCAGTCTTGCAGTTCGCTCGGGCCTCCAGCCCTGAGCCCCAGCCAAGCCGACTCCCAGTGTGGGTCTCCACCCTATAGTGTTCGGCTCCTCAGCACTCTGCTCGGGCCGTCAATCCCGAGCTCCCACCGAGCCAGCTCCCTTACATGTAATGATGGCATACGTTGGGCCAGGACCGTCGTCTTCCCCGAACGTCGAGACCTCAAGCCCAATCCTGAAATTCCAATGCACCCACGGGCACTGCCCGGCTCATTCTTCGCCCGCGCAACCCGTGGGTGCGGGGGATTTGTGGACGTGTAAAATTACACGTCTGTGTGTCCCGACCAATCCAGCATCAATAAACAACTTCAACTGAAGAGATTGTGGAGAATATGTCCCGTCCGGACCCTTCGAACAAACAGTACACTACCATGAAGCCACTCTCGGAGTCACGACAGCGAAGAGAAACCAGTCTCTAGGGGGCTCACAACTCATGGGCCCTGAAGAGAACTAAGTGGATCGTCAATCGGGCTCAAAACATGCCCAAATCCACTTCAACGACATGCCCTAGCGTTGCTTCAGCGGCACGCTGACAGCCCTATCGCTGCTTCAACGGCACGCCCCTGGGCCTTTCAACGGCACACCCCTGAGCCCTTCAGCGGTACGCCCATAGGCCCCTCCAGCGGCACGCCTCTTTAGTCTTCAACGGCACAGCTTGGCGACGCTTCAACGGCGCACCCAGGGCACCATCGGCGGCACAGTACAATCCTTCAATGGCACAGGTCTTCCTATGACGCGTCCGGAAGGGGGGATCTTACGCCACGTCCTATGGATCCTCAGCGCGCAGTGGGGTAGCTGAGGTGTCAAACAGGGAGGGGGACACACAGGCTACCCCCTGTCGACCAAAGACAACCCAAGTCAAATCACCATTAATAACCCACGTTCCTACCTCCGTCACTCTGCGCTCGAAGGCCGCTGCTGTTGAGGTTTAAAAGCCCCTCTCCACGGCGAACAGAGAGGACACACAGAGACAACACATAGAACCCCCCCTCTAGAACAGATAAGACACCGCCACACACACCAGAGAGAAGAGAAGAATGATGTGACACACCCTTGGACCTAAATAAGTAAGCACAATTCGCAAGTCGAATGGACCGATATCGGCAGCCTACTCACTCGGCACTCACCCAAAACTGAGGGTAACTCGGCGATACCAAGTCGAGATTGTGTGGGGCTAAACCCTTGCTGGTAGAGGGCCAGCAGGGCTAAGGGATTTCCCAAGGGTATGGAGGCCCAATTCAAAGGGGCCGACTGGGTGCCAATGGGCATGAGTCACACTCTCTCCCACGGCGGTCACTCAAAGCAATGGGGCTTGAGGACTGGGTGCTCACTCTCACGGACCAGCGGAGTTTATGAACTAATATTGAAGGAACATGGCAACCAAAGGAGAGTGAGGGTAGAGAACTTACTCGACCGGTTTGAAGAAATCGGTCCCGTTCGAAGACGAGGGCGAGCGGGGAAGCGTGGGTTCCCCACAAGCCGTACCGGTGTAGCTTCGACCTGTTTAAGGTTTTACATCACTACGCCCCATGCAAGAGGGTTGAACTTGGGGAAGGAAAGTAAAAGTTACATTCAAACACTACCTCCGGTAGGGAGGGGTGGTAAGCCGGCCAGGCGGGTAGGGAAAAATGAAATAGAAGCGAACTAAGCGAAGGATGCCGGTTCTATTCGCGCTTTGGAATAGGAGATAGACCGTTGTTGTCGGTGCTGCTGCGACCACTCCCGAACTCGATTTTCGACAAGACCTATGGCAAACTCTTCGGGACTGGATTAGGATGACGTCCAATTTTTAGAGAATTATCAGGTTAGCCGTGCTAGTCGGAGAAGAGCCACAAATAGGGTCCCTACTTTCTGGTTCTGTCTGCCACGGTACCACAGCAGCAGGAAGTCAAGGCCGCCACGAGCACTCATGAACTCTGAATCAAGCGTGGCTGGAGTCGTTGGAACTGTTGTCGATTCTTCTTCGAAACGAGACCTGTGGGAATGCCATAGGAGGTCAGAGCAGAGCAGAGTAGTTCGAACAGTGATCAGGTGTCTGTTCAGTCCTAGAGTGGATAGAACAGCATACCCAAGGGAGAAAATTGAGAAATCACTACTACAGATGTTGAATGGGGTGCCACTTCTTGTTAATGGAAGAGGACTTGTCGCCAATGCTCACAGCCAAGTGGCGCCTCAAGAATCATTGGGTTGTGGCCGTGGGAGCTTCTGGAAGTCACTTTAGGTTGTTGACTGGACCTATCCTGTGTAGTCGGTGAAGAACGGCTCTCCTTGGCAGTCACGAATTCAGACAGGATCGGGCCACCGCCGTTGCTAAGAAGATAGGGAGCCACTTCCGACGGTCCCTCTTGAGGGCCCAGGAACGCTAGGATGAAGTCGTGGTCGGCTCTGCAAGTTGCTGGTGCTCTATTGCCCGCAAACTGGGAAGTGCGTCAAAATTTACCGTACGGAACCTAGATCCGAACCACTAAGGATCCGCTAAAACCACGGGTGTTACAGTCGCAATGTGGCCAGTGAAGCACATCACATCGCACACCCGCTCAAGTCATCTCATCTCCAGGACTGCGTTGATTTGCTCTAAGTTGGCCTCTATCCCTCGATGAGTGACAAGGAAGTTGAAAAACTTGTCGGAGCGCACCCCGAATGCGCACTTGCTCGGGTTCAGCTTCATGTTGTACCTATGCAAGGTGGCAAACATCTCTGCAAGGTCCCCCAAATCTCGGTCGCACGTAGACTTTATCGTCAATGTAGACCTCCATGTTGCGACTAATTTGGGAGTCAAGCATGTGGTTGACTAGGCATTAGTACGTGGCCCCTGCGTTCTTCAGACCAAACAACATACTTGTGGAGCAACAGAGGTCGTGGTCAGTGGTGAAGACGGCCTTGTCTTGGTCAGGCCTGTGCATGTTGATCTGGTGATACCCTAAGTATGCATCAATGAAGTTCTATATCTCATGCTCAGATGTCGTGTCTATCAGTTGGTCGATATGCGACATGGGGAAGCTGCCCTTCGGGGTGGCTTTGTTGAGGTCGGTGTAGTCGACGCACATTCATCACTTTCCACTGCTCTTGGGAATGAAGACTACGTTAGTAACCCACTCTGGGAACTGAGTGGGCCTTAGTAGTCTAGAGCATAGCTTCTCGCTCACTTGTTCCCAGATAATGACCCATCGCTCAAGGTTGCAATGGTGCCTCTGCTGCTGCATCAGGCAGCAGTTCAGATCCAGGTTGAGTTGGTGGGTCACCACCTTAGGGCGAATACCAGGGAGCTCCTCCTCGGACTAAGCAAATGCATCCTGGTTGGCCTCTAGGAAGTGTCAGTAGGTTTCTTTCTCTCTCTTCATCGGTAAGGAGGGAGTCGATTCGTAAAGTGCGGTTGGGGTCCTCGCCGATCTGTATGAGGAATAGATCTTCAGTGGGGGCTCATCCGCTAGGTCTAAGCTTGTCCTCCTCGGGCTTTTTCTCAGGTAGGCTCTGTTCGGTTGTCCTCTCCCTGGTGAAGATTAGGTAGCACTGTCAGGACTCACCCTGGTCGCCCCTGACATCTCCTA
The DNA here is from genome assembly GCA_024336825.1 of Amorphophallus titanum. Lineage (NCBI taxonomy): Eukaryota > Viridiplantae > Streptophyta > Magnoliopsida > Alismatales > Araceae > Amorphophallus > Amorphophallus titanum. The sequence continues at coordinate 2,120,421 of JANBPO010000587.1, read as the reverse complement.
CTCTTTAGGGAGTAGGGAACTTGAGTTTCTGGTCCTACAATGAGGGCACTCCCTTTATAATTTTTAGGATCTCCTGACTGATAATGGTGTTGTACCCATTCATTGCCTGACGACCGTAAAGTCGGCCATGAAGGTGACTCGTTACGAGACAATGCCAAGGGAGATCGACGAGGAGATCTGTCCTTCGGGGTAGACGGCCAACCCAGACAACCCGAATAGAGGCGTGTGCAAGGGAGAGATGCGAGAAGGATCCACGCCCTTGAGAAGAAGACAATCGTATGAGATAACATCGGGGCCACTCTCATTATCAACTAAAATGCGGCACATAGTACATTGGTTTATATTAGTGGAAATGAGTAATGCATTAGTATAGGGGGGCCACACCGGTCAAGTCCTCATCCGAGAAGGTGATGGGCTCTCCGAGACACTCATTCGCCAGGGTTCTTGTAGACGAGACGTGGGAGCACTCGACCTAGTTCACACTTTGGGCGTACGCTCGAGGCCTGTTGGAGCTATCCCCACTGGCAACCAACCATTTGGAGATCATCATGATCTCCTTGCCATGCGATCGGTTGTCGATGGGGGGTGGCGTGTTGTCCTTCAGTTCTTGTCGCTCCACCGCCTTGGCCACGAACTTGTTGAGTAGTCCTCGGCAGATGAGGTCCACGAGTGCGTCCCTGAGTTAGACACACTACTCGGTGTTGTGACCATAGTTACGGTGAAAGCAGCAATACTTCTTGGAGTTCCTCCTGGTCGGGTCACCGTTTAGCTTGCAGGGCCAACGGAGGAACGACTCCATACCGATCTCCATGAGGATCTGCTCAGGGGGAGCGGTGTGGGGAGTATACTACTTGTGGATGGGCCTCCCCCTAGGTCTATCACGGTCCTAGCGCTCCCTCTTGCCACGATCGTACCTCTAATTATCGATCGACCATTTTCGCATGGCGTGGTCTCCTTCGGTTGCCCGATCAAGAGTGCCCGTGTTCTCCTTGCAACTGGCATGCTTCTGGGCCAGCGCGAGGAGCTCCATAACTGGGGTGCACGCCAACTGCGAGGAGCTTCATAATTGTGGTGGGAGCCTAAATCCTCAAGGAGCGGTGGAGGATGTGGTCTCGAGTCCCTTGAGCCAATGCAGTGGTGGCGATGCTGAGTTCGAGGCGAGGGACGTGGAGGGTTTCCTTGTAGAATTGGGTGACGAAGTCCCATGGGGCTTTGAACATGTTCATGAAAAGAAGTCAACAATGGCTGCCTCGAAGGGTTCAGTCGACCGAAAATTTCAGTCAATCGACCAAACTCTGAAAATTCTCAGAGTTTTTGGTGCTGGAAAGTTAGGTTGACCAAACTGCCCATTTAGGTCGATCGAACTCTGTCAGAGTTCAGTCCCTTGGTTGCTGAAAAAATAGGTTGACTGAAATGGTCCCATAGGTCGATTGAAATCTGGAAACTCTGTAAAATCAACTTGTTAGCCCAGAAAAACATAGCCACACTAAAGAACCTTATGAAGAACATGCATGAACATGGAAGTGAGTAAAGGCTAGTTTAACAAGTTTTATGTGAAAGACTCAACCAAAACTCACTGTCATGACTTTTAACTCCTCTTGAAGATTATGCATGGAATGCATTTATGAACAATACAAAAGACCTATTGAACCTTCATTTGCAAACCACATTCAAGCCAAAAAGCTTCATGTTGAAAATGCATGAATTACATTCTCAAACCATCAAGATGTATGCTACTCAATTTCACACAATTAAGGATTGGAATGAAAAATCATGCATTCAAACAAAGCTATTAAGCTATCAAGCCATGCAACCATTTCAATGAAAGAGCATCTTCCAAACTGGTTTCTACCATGACTTATGTGAAATTCTTAAGCACATTGTGAACCCTAAATGCCATGAATGAAGTGTATTAAGGAGAGCTACGTGAAATGCACATTGTGAGATCGATGCTATGACAAAGAAAGAATCTTACTAATGATTCTTGACAGATTAGACATGACATATACCACCTGTTTTAGATTGTAGAAAGCAAGGTGCTTGTCCGCACATTTGTTTTACCTTTCAAGTGACCGCCATGACATTTGATCCTACAATTCAAAATAGTAAAAGTTAATACATCATTAGTTGCATAAAGACTTTGTTCATTCAGAGTAGGCTTTGAAACCTCTTAGAGATCCTAAGTTTTCTTCAACCAAAAAATAACTCCTACTAGTCATGCAATCAAACAACATGTATGAGCCTCAAAATCTATTTACCATCTCAACCATATAAGAAGATTAAGAACTCAAAGGCTCAATATAGCACATGCAAGAGTGTGACAGATGCAAGGGGTCGACTCCACATATCACAAGACCATGTAGCCAAAAGTAAGTCTTTCCTAGATTCTGAAACGTATGAATCTTTGTAATGCTTATGAATGTGCACTGTCATCAAGAACATATGCAAGCTTACACAACATACATAAAGTTAGTTTTCATTAATTACATAAACATATGTAAGGCACACAACAATCTCAATCACTTTCAATGATCAGGAGGCTGCTGATGGAGCTTAAGCATGCAGATGGTCACCTAAGCACCTTTTCGGCTTTGGTAGATAATATTGTGGTTTGTTCAGCTTAATCGATTTCATGATGGATGACAATTTGTCGAATAGCAGCTTTGCTGGGAAGGCGCGGCCGGGTGTGATATTGTGGCACAGCTAGCTTTTCCTATCGTAAAGCGAGGCTAAGATCAATATGTCTTCATAGCATTTGATATTTAAATCACTGTAATTGGGCTTTCATGAAGTCTTCTTGAGCTCGAGGCATCCTGGGCTGAGGCTTCACGGGTTTCAGACTTGTCATACGTGTTTGTTTACTTTTTTAGGTGTCAACATGGTGTTCATTTATTATTATAACTATCAAGCTTTTTATCATTATTTCAACTATTACTTCCTTTTGCTTTTTCTTCTTCGTAATTGTGATTACTCTATCATTTGCTTGTTTGTTGGTCAGACCTCTGGTGAAATTTTGACAACATATACCCTAGACCCAGGCATTTAGGGGTAAGAAGTAGGTACTCATCCACGGAGAGTCCGAGATGATCCCTTAAATGTTCAGACTCGCCCAGAGTGGTGACATACCGCGTTATCCATGGCACCGTATCCCCGAGGGCCAGCCTACAAGGGGATCAGGATTGCCTAGATGTCTCGATATGGATGGGGACATGAGGAATCACAGCCAATGCTTTGGAGCAAAGTTGGATGGAAAGATATAGACAAAAGGGCCATCGTGATGTCGGATCAACCCCTTTAGGGTGACGTTGGGTCACTGCACCAGGGGACACTGGGCTAGCTAAACAAGTCACACCTGCCTACCCCGGATCAATGCCACTAGGGGGCACCGGACCAACCTATCCAAAGGTTGCCAGTTCACCTGGCTGGAGAGGAGAATGGGTGCGTGGGCCTGTGCTAGGCCAGCGTGAGCACTGCAGCAGCGGAATTGTAGCACACCCTAGACAAAAATGATAAAGAAATAGACCTTTTCCCCGAGGAAGAGACGCCCTTCAGACCTTTTATAGGCGAAGGGAGGCTACTTGCCTTAAATGATTCTCCCCTCAAAAACACACTGAAGGGGCCTTTCCCTACGAACGGTCACCTCAGCCTCCTAAGTTCCTCCCAGCGGGACACACGAAGCAGCTGAGTATTTAAAGCATGAGAAAATGAAAAGACACCCTGTCAGACGCTTGCCCAACTAGCGTGCAAGAGATGCGCAAGAAAAATTGGTACTTTCCAACTACTATAGATACGGTGGTCAAACCATGGCAAAGGCAAGCACAAATGGGCAAGTCCAGATTACGATGCCACCGCCTTACATTTTTAGTTCTTTCATTACACCAAAAAGAGAAAGTTTTTTCTTCAAGAAAAAATACAAGAAAGGAGAAAAGAAAGTCAGGTACATCGGGCCTCTGCCCCATCCTGAGGCTCGGAAGTTGAAGGCCCGGAAGGTCTCCCCCCGGTATCCTCGGCGATGGCCGACCCTAGCACTGACCCCACTGGTGCGGGAACTGCCTCGGTTGCGCGCCCTCCCGAGGCATCCGGAGTTGGCGATCCCTCGGACGAAGGCGAGTCCCTTTGGTCCTCCTCTTCCCCCGATGCCGAGCCAGAAGATTCTGAGGTCGCTAGGTCCAAGTCGTAACGTTGACCGGAGGGGAAAATGATCGTCCCTGGCGCCTGTTCCTCCGCCCAGGAGATGGCCCGGCCATAGTCGTGCTTGAACCCCTTGCGGATGCCTCGGCGAAGCGCGGACTCATAGTAGGGGAGGGCAGCCTTCTAAAGGTCGACCCGGTAGGCCTCCGAGCATTTAAACTGCTCGGGTGCCTCCGCCCCGACCGATCCCACCCTACTAGCGAGCTCGGCCTTTTCCCGTTCCGCCTCGACCAACCTCCGATCTGCCTCGGCCATCTGCTTCTCCGCCTCGGACCGATCAGCCTCGGCCTCCAACCGAAGGCGCTTGGCTTCCTCCGCTAGGTCTAGTAGCTCGGCGAGCTCGGCCTCCCACTGACCATCTCGCTCGGCATGGGCCACGCACTCCTCCTCTAGAAGCTTGCTCTTCCTCTCGAGCGACTCACGTGCCCGAGCCAGTTGCTCGGTCAGGGCCTGGGCCTCCGCCCGACTCACCCTCGCCAGCTCTTTAAACAAGGAGAGCTACCGCCGAAGCCGATCGCGCTCCTTAGTGAGCCGAGCTATCTTCCCGTGGGACGTACCAAGAGTCCAGGCAAGGTTCGCCTGGTCCAACTCCGACTGAGCGTAAGCTTCAACCAGGGAGGCCCCCATCTGGGCCAGGATCAGGCCACCCTCCATGACCATTTCGAGGGCCGCGGTCGGGGAGCGCTGCCTATCTCCTCCTCGCACCACCTTAGTGGCTATGCTGCAACACTTCTAGTACAGAGGGCCCCAGATGCCCAGCCTCTCCAGAGTAGCTGGAATAGGGGCTCCCCCTCCGAGCGACACCCCCTCGGGAACCCCACTGGCTGGCCCAGATTGAGCCGCTGCTTCCTCCACCCCTCTTGCCTTGGTCTATTGGGGCTGCGTCACCTCTTCCCGTGACCCCCCGGCCTCCGTCGGCTCAGCCCCGACGTCTCCACCCTGAACGCCACCTGCCTCGCTTGGCCCTCCAGTCTCGGCCACAGTCCTAGAGCCACCCACTTCGACCCCGACCACCTCAGCCCTCACTTGCCCAGCAGACGAAAGAGCCAGCCAAATAGGCTCGGCCCCTTCTAGCTCGACAGAGGGGAGAGCTGAACCAGAGCCGTCTTCAACTGCGGGGACGGCCCTGGCCTTCTTGGCCCACTTTTTGGCCTTCACGGCGTCCCGCAGCATCTTCTCCACAGGATCCTTGTGCTTGGACCCCCGCTGCTAGGAAGACCCTTCCCGGGCCACCCCCTTGCCCTTGTCTTGGGCTCGGGCGGAATCCTTGGGAACTCACAACTCAATGGCGGCTTCAGTCGAAGGTGCCTCCTCCTCAACCGGTCGCCTGGTGTCTGCGTAAAGGAAGACAGGGTTAGGAAAGGAAGAACGACTTCCTCATCCGAAGGGAAAGCTGATTCCTGGTGCCCATACCTGCCGGCCACAGTCGCTTGAGAAGGCACCGCTCGATATTCTCCGGGGTCACCAGCTCTTCTGTAGACTGGCGATGCTTCAACAGGGTCGCTGCGTACTTATCCACCTCTAGGGTGAACTCATCCTACCTCGGAGGGATGTTCGGGTGAAAGTTGGACATCACAGGACATCTCCATGACTCCTCCACTGAAGAAATTCCCACCTAGAAGAACTGAGTCTTCCACCCCTTGTGGGAAGAGTCCTTCACGGCTAAGTATGCTACACGAGCCACGGTAAAGCCAGACATAGGCTACCCAAAGTAATACGTCAACCATGACAGAGAACCAGTCACAAAATCACAAGCCATGTGTCATGTGACAGAAGCACCTCCTCATTAGAAGCAAAGCCAGATGCGTCTATTTACGACTTACACAATGCCTCAAGCGTCTCACACTCGTCTAGAACATGGTGATTGAGACACTGTACCAAGTAAAGGTAACAACAGTAATGAGTGACTAGTCAGGGTCACGCCCTTCGGCGCTCGTCCAAACGCCCCTGACCATGTGTGCACACACAAGCCCAATGTCTTGAGCCAAGCCTCTAGCTAGTTTTCCCCCTAGTAGGATGCTACTGTAAAGCAAGGGGTCCCAAAGAAACTATCCTAAAAATCATCTCTCGGGAACTCACCCCGCTACCACTCCCAGGTGGGCTGACACGCTGAAGTGTCATCAGGCTACGACTAGTGGAGGCTCACTAGACAGAGAGACTCAAAATAGTGAAGTACAGACAAGGTAAACACTCACCTGTCGCACGTACTACAAAGCATAAGGTAGTACACAGAACTGCCACCAGACTCAGGGTAGTCAACTAGACCTACACGCAATGATCCTTGAGTCACGTGAGTCGGGTCAAGATCGTCGCACATCATGGCAACATACCGTTAATCAACCTAGTCCCCAAGCCAAAATCACGATAAAACACAAGTCCTCGGCCCCTAGGCTGCATATAGGACTCTCGATTCTGCATAACACACCACGGAACATGAGGGAACATCAAAGCCCTCAGACCACATAGGCACATAAATCGAGGTAAGACAAGTGTCCAAAACCAGAGTCTCAATCCATACAGGATAACTGAGTCACTCACGAGGTCACGTGTCAACCACCGGGTCACAACTGGGTTGACCAGAAACCATAATGATCAGCGAAATAACACAAAACACTACTCGGTGCAATGGCACATTTGAACACCCTATAGCACGGTCACAGCCCTCATAGGACGTCCACGACATCCACGTACAATAGGCTAACCAAGGGGTCGAAGCCAAGCCAACAAACACAGAATAAACACCGAATCATAGCTCAGGATAAAGCCACTCTTTCGGGATCCCTCGACACACATATATCAGACTCTCATGGAACACCCAGGGCATCCGTCGAGTCAAACGCCAACAAGGCACTGAATCCTGGGTTCACCGGAGCCCGAGATAACTCGAATAATACCCCAAAAATAGAAGACATTAATGCGGTGCACGCCTATGTCGTGAGAGTTAACGCACCCATAAAGTGGGTCGCGATGACATCACAATGCATCCAACACCTCTAACGCATCAACGCCTTGACGCGGCACATGCTTGGGTCACGTTAATGAATGCGGCCAAAGCCTCAAGCGCATTAATACGATAATCGTGTCCATCGCATGGGTCGCGATAATAAAAGGGCCAGAACCTCAGGCGAGACAATACATAGACGCGCCCCTCACCTGGGTCGCGTTAATAGAAGATTGCGCCCATCAACTAGGTTGCGTTCCCAACTGTCCTACTGTTCTTCTCTGACTCGAGAAGCGACGTATCATTATTGCGCGTTCTCCTGAGAACGCGACCAGCGCTACCTGCATGTTCTCATCCCAGTGCGAAACATGAAAAATCCCCACGAAAACCCATTTTCACATCCCAATCGCTTCTAAATGATGGAGAAACAACCCTAATCACAATACCAACCTTTCCCAAGTCGGAAGGGGTCACATAAACCACGAAATGACACGAAACGGGTGATTTTTCACAAATCAACCCAAACCGACTCATGAGGAAAATCGGCCTCCCACCCGCCCCAATTCATGGCCAAACACAGTGAAACCAGCGAGAATGGCATCCGAACATGCCAGAGGTTCAAATGAGACCATTCAAACCAAAAACCTTCGCCTGGAATGGCGAACATGGCTCACACCCCCTGAACATGCTTTTCGCCCAAACCAAAGCAAAACCCACTCAAACTCACACCGTTTGGCTCCAAATCGCGAGAAAATACAGGAAAAGAGTAGGGCATCCGTCCCCCTATCTCCACCGAAGATCTCACGCGCCGAAATGGCCACAATACGTCGAAAACCATCACACGAACCCGCCCACGCTGACTTTGAATCCATGATGGGATTGCACCAACTCCACGCTCCGATACTCGCGCCATCACGCCTCAGGTCAACTGCACGGCATCACCACCTCACCCAGCTCCACCACGGTCGTGCGCCCGGGGGAGAGGAGAAGAGAGGAGAGAGAATGGAGGGAGAGAAATGAGAGAAATGTGAGGGAGGAGAGAGGAGGTTAAGTACACATACATGACTCAAATAAAATGAAAATTACATGACTAGACTCATAAACACATGACGAACACAATGGAACCATGTCAATGAGCAATCAGAGCTGTGGAAAAATGTGAAGGGCGAGAGATGCCCCCATCAGAAAGAGTCGTGCCTGTCGATTCAACGTGATGGGAGCTTGGCCCTTTAGTTTTTTGCATCTTACATGTTTGGGTTGTGTGTGTTTACGTGAGAGAGTATATGAATGTATTTGTGAGTGTGTGTGCATGAGTGTTACATGAGAGTGAAAGCGTGTGTGTTATTATGTTAGTGTTTGTTTGTTTGTTTTTTATTAAGGGGAATGTGAGTGGGTGTGGGGACATGTTACGTAAGAGGGTATGTGTGTGACATTATTTTTATTAATTGATTTGTGCAATTCTTGATTGTCTGTGTATTGATGATGAGGGGTTCATTCTGTTCAATTCCACTCTACCTAGTCTTCCATAGTTCTTTCATCTTACGAGAGCATCTTATTGTTTATTATTATAACTATTATTTTATCTATTTATTGCTTCCATTTTGTAATTTTTTTACTATGTATTGTTTTGGTAAACATTCGGCAACATCTCTCCCGGACCCGGATGCGGGAGGGGTAAAACCGGTACTCGTAAATGAGGAGTGACGTGCCCTAGAAGTATGAATGTCCACGGAAGCGGCAACACTCTCAGAAAGCCGGGAGAAACCAAAAGCCAATGAACGAAGGACACCGGTTGAAGACGGACCACGATTAAGGCATACAAAGGGGGAGAGACAAGACCCCACCGGATCAAGCGATGACAAGGGCCACCATATCAAATGGCGGTGAGAAGGGTCACCGAATGAGGTGGTGGCAAGGCCACCGAATGAGGTGGTGGCAAGGGCCACCATATCAGGTGGTGGAATGGGGCCACCATATCAAGGGTGGTGGCAAGGGGCCATCGTATCAAATGGTGGTAAGAGCCACCGTATCAAGGGTGGTGGCAAGGGCCACCGTATCAGGTGGTGGCAAGGGGCCACCATATCAAGTGGTGGTAAAGAGCCACCGTATCAATGGTGGTGGCAAGGGCCACCATATCAAGGGTGGTGGCAAGGGCCACCGCATCAAGTGGTGGTAAAGTGATGCGGGACGAACTCGGGGACTGACTCTAAGTGCAATGGACCTCGGACTCTAAGACGGACATGACCAGTAACATGCGAATACGGGAGACACTAGGCCCGACACGAAGAGCTCCAATGGGCTAAACGTCGCTAATAGAAGTGCAAGCTCACTCGCCGTCCCAAGCGAGGGAAACACGGATCGTGCATGGTTGAGGAACCGCCAGACTAAAGGGTAGTCTGACTCAACTTCCGTGCTTGGGTCGAGTCATGGGACAGTCACTCTCACACTCACAATGGTGACATGGACTCATGGGCTAGTTTCCTACACTCTCACAGCGGCCTACGATCATATACTAAACTAGCAAATGAAATGCCATGGAGTTTAGACCGTTACCTCCATGCTCCCGACGTGGGGAAGACAACCCCGGCCAATCTCAGACTCCTGGTTAACAATAATTACAACAATATAATAGATTCGACCCAGTCCACACAGGGAGGTAAAAGGTCACATGTGGGGCCCAAGAGTCTCAACAATTGGGTTGACGGGCAGCATTTTGATGTCGCTCCGTCGGTACCGAATCCGCGTTTTGGGGCTGTCCGGACAGCGCGATCTATGAGTCTGTGGGGTCCACAGATCACTCTGTCCTCCGGGCCTGATGGGGTGGGTCCCGCTATGATGGAGACCCCTGGTGGAATGCCTCCCTGGAAGGCGGTCGGGCAGGAACGCCGGTCGGAGCCCAGACAGCTCCGATCTCCGAGGTTTGGAAGTGCTGCCCTCGGATCTGCAGGCGCTATTTTCAGGCACGTGATACGGCGAGATCGGCTGTTGCGATCACTCCCGAAGTCGGATCGATGCCCACGAGATACCGTTGGAAAGCCCTTTCGAAGTGCTTCGATCTAGGACCAAAGAGAGAAGCTGGATCTGCATGGATCTGATCTTGAACAATTTTTGAAGCTGCTATTAGACTGTTCCTGAAATCTCAGAACAGTAGATCAGTTCCCTGATAACTACCTTTGACTGTGAGTTAAACCTCTGATTCAAGCCTCAAGCTCTTCATGAAATATGTGGAGGGGAGAGAGAGGAAAATGGCAATAATTTTTATGTTGGGTGTTATGGAGATGTGGCCAGGGAAAACAATTTTATGCTGACAGGTTGTCGGATCTGGACTGTGGCAAGCAGGGTTGGCTGAGATCTGAAAAGGGATTTTTAGAAAATATGCACTCTAAAGCACAAATCAGCACACTCCCCCCCCCCCCCCTCTCGGAGCGCGCTCTCTCTCTCTGTCCCCAGCAGCAAGAAGATAAGGAGACCAGCCCGACCTTCATTGTGAGAGATGGTGAGGTCACTGACACCAATCGAGCTCCTCCATGCTACCATCTTCTTCCTCCTCACACTAGCCCTAGCACCTTGCTTGCTGTTCTCCCCCTCCGCCATCACAACCTTACTGCACCAGCGAGTAGTGAAGCAGCTCCCCTCGCTTCTCTCGGACCACAGGGTGCTGCTCCTCTCCCTCTCATGGTGCTCCCTCGTCATCTTCGTAGCCTACTTCTCCACCCGGCCCTATCCCGTCCTCCTGCTGGACTACTCCTGCTACAAACCAGACCCTGACCGCCGCTGCAGCTATGAGGTCAGCGAATACTTCGTCCGGCGCAGCCGCCGCTTCTCCCCCGTGAGCGAGCAATTCACCCGGGAGATCTACCAGAAGTCTGGCCTCGGCGACGAAACCTACGCCCCTCCCTTCCTGTTCCAGCCCGGCTGCAACGCCAACCTCGCCTCCGCCGTGCAGGAGGCCGAGGAGGGTATATTCTCCGCCGTGGACTCCCTGCTCTGCAAGACGCTGCTCCATCCCTCCCGGGTGGACGCTCTCGTCGTGGCCTGCAGCATGTTCTGGCCCTGCCCCTCCCTCACCTCCATGCTCGTCCGCCACTACGGTTTCAAGCCGTCCATCAAAACCTTCAGCTTCAGCGGCATGGGCTGCAGCGCCGGCGGAATAGCCATCGACGTGGTCGCCAAGATCCTGAGGCGGAAGCCGGGGTACGCCCTGGTCATCACCACCGAGAGCACCAGCCTCAACTGGTACTTTGGGGACGACCGTTCCATGATCGTCACCAACTGCATCTTCCGGGTGGGCACCGCCGCCGTGCTCCTCACCAGCGATCCGGCCAAGCGCGGCGCCGCGAAGATGGAGCTGATGAGGACCCTCCGCACCCACCACGGCTCCGACGACGCCTCCTACGGCGCCGCGGTCCAGCGCGAGGACGATGACGGCAACGTCGGGGTGGCGCTCACCAAGGACCTCGTCCGGGTAGCGGGCGCCGCGCTGCGCAGCCACATCGCCACCCTGGCCCCGCGGGTTCTCCCAGTGTCCGAGCTCCTCCGCTACGCCTACGCCGTGGCCCGCTCCGCGCTGCAGCGGCATGGGACGGCCGAGGAGAGGAAGAAGCCGCAGCAGTTGGCGTATGTGCCGGACTTCACCAAGGCGTTCGAGCACATGTGCCTGCACCCAGGCGGGAAGGCAGTGGTGAACGCCGTGGGGAGGCTGATGGAGTTGCCGGAGGTGGTGGTGGAGCCGGCGAGGATGACGCTGCATCGGTTTGGGAACACGTCGAGCAGCTCGGTGTTCTACGAGCTGGCCTACTTCGAGGCCAAGCGGCGGGTGAGGAAGGGCGACAGGCTGTGGATGCTGTCCTTCGGTACGGGTTTCAAGGCCTGCAGCCTGGTCTGGAGGGCGCTGCAGGCGTCGCGCTTCGACCCCGACAACCCCTGGAACGACTGCATCTTCCGATACCCCGTCTAAGATGAAGAGCATGCGTGTGCATGGGGCCAAGCATGCGAACTTTGGGATGTACTGAATTAGTTTACAGGAAAATGGAAGAACTGGGTTTTATCATTCAGCGTAATTTAAATAAAGATCTTTTCTATCTTATGCTATTTGGAAGAGTGTTATCAGAGTCTGATCTGTCAGATTTTTTTTTTGTCGTTTGTTTTTTTGAAACCAGAGTTTTCACATAAAGATATCTGTCATCCAAGTTTGCACATTTGGCCGAAATAGCTTCTTGGATTGTTGGAGGATTCTCTGTCGAACCGCCACCGGTTGATCCACCTGCAGTTGTGCCAGTCGATCCGCCCGAAGTACCGCCAGTAGAGTCACCAGCAGTGCTCCCTGTAGTACCACCAGTAGCAGAACCATCAGTGCCAGCTGTTGTTCCTCCATCTGTGCCTCCAGTCGTTCCACCTGTAGTCGATCCATCGGTTCCTCCTGTTGTACCACTTGTTGTTCCTCCGGAAGTCGTCCAACCTTCCGGCATGTAATCAGGGTTCGCTACACACGCGGCGAAAACCATGACTTCTGAACCTGCTGCGGGTTCATCGTAGGCAGGCTGACAATACGTCAGTTGTGAACATGCATTTTCGTCCTGAGCTTCAGCACAATAAGCATCGACTCCATCGATGAATTCTTGTGTTGGATAATACTCTTCAGGGTTACATGACGTCACAATCACGCAGAAGGAGATGAGGAGTCCCGTTTGACCCAAACTCTGTGGGTAAAATTACATGATTATGACTCAAGAAAAATATAAAAATTATATAGCTAGACTCCACAAGTCATGGCGAACACAACGGCGAGCAGCAGGACCCTTCGGAGTGAAAGGGTAAGAGTGATGTCCCCATCAACTAGCATAACCCAGAATGGCTCAAGTTTCAGACCAATAATCGAGAGGCCCTCGAGCAATTGCGAAGGCGCAGGGAGCTGGAAGCCAGTCAAGAGACTGGGCTGAGCACGTTCTCAGTCAACGTCATCCACCCTCCTACCACCCTGACCTCTCTGGACTCTCAGATAGAGCCAGCCAGTCAGCCAGTACCTGCCACTGTGGCCATGCACTGGCGGCCCTGGCAAGAGCTAGAGTCTATCCCCTTCTCCAGAGAGGACACTGCCAGGCTCATCCAAGTCCTTCTTGGCTGAGAGAATGTCCTAGTGGGCGAGACGATAGTGGGTTCCTCAAGTCCATCTCGCTCTCCCCCTACCCTACCTCCGTGTCAGGCATCCTAGGATAGGAAGGGGAAGCAAAAGCAAGGTGAGGTCCCGGCCCAACTATGTCATGTCCCCTCAGTCGGTAAGCCATCGGGTCCTCCCCGCCTGCCCTGCAACCCAATCCAGAGTGTAAAGAAGACATCTTCAGAGCCTTCAGTGACTCCAGTTTGCAAGTCAGGCCCATCGCCACAAGGCCCACTCGACACGTGGAAATAGGGCAAACATTGAGGGAAACAATAGCCCATGACGCCGTCAGCTATCACCAGACCCTATTCCCAGCCTCACCGTAGAGGTAAGGCTAAGAAGCAGGAGGCCAAGCGTGCTCCCCAGTCTGCCTCTCAACAAATGGCTTCACTACTGTGACTAAGGCATCAAACCGCGCATACATCTTCGGATGCCAGCACCAGTCTACCAGCTCCTTGCATACCCCCTTCACCGCCGCGGCTAAGGCATCAAACCGCGCATACGTCTTTGGACATTGGCCCCAGTGCACTAGCTCAATGCGAGATACCTCCCTCGTGACTACGGCTAAGGCATCAAATCGCGCATACGTCCTCAGACGCCAGTTCCAGCATCCCAGCATACCAGGAGCTGCCACTCGAGGTCATTGAGCAGGTGATCAATGCCACCTTCTAAATACAACAAGCGAAAGGGGCCTGGATTGAAATCTGAGCAAAGAAAAGCTGTTGACCTCACCTTGCTAAGGCACCAGCTCGAAGATATCCTCATGGAGATCTGTCAACTCCAATTCCAGCACTTTCTCCTCCTACTCCCCAGGAGGTGGCCATCGCCAAGAAATAGGAGAGGAATAGGAGGAACAACCTCAAAAGATAGCTCAAGAAATAGGCTAAGTAGGTAGCTGCCTTACAATCCCCATTCGAGCCGACACCCCTCTAGAGGTTACTGCGGCTTATCGACGACCTTGAGGAATACGTTCCTCTTTGCCCTACCGGAGCTATCCCACTCGATCGCTATATCTCATGGGAAGAAATACAAAAGTGAGCTTGCCTCAGAAACTGGGTCCATGACATGATCCATAGGATCAAGAACGGCGAAAGACTCCTTATCCAAGAAGATATCTCCTTGTTCTATAAAGACAAAGAGATCATAATGGAGCAGCTAAAAGAAATGCTTTGGGACTGCACTTGTAATATGCTGGCTATTCCACCCCCTGATAACATTAACGCTCCTCAACGAGGTAAGCCAGTGGCCTCCCGAACCACACAAAAGACTATGGCCCCTCTCAGGCCCCAGCCAGCCCCAAAACACATAGGCTGTAGCCGAGGTCATGGCCGAGGACACGATAGAGGTCATGGAAGGATTCCCGAGCCACCTCTCCATCCGTCCACCTTTGACCCAGAGTGAATTATCCTCTTTCGAGGAGAAGAGCCCGCCCTCATTTCACAGGTGGAAATTCAGCAGGGGGATCCAGCTTCTTCGATCCTTCCAGTGCGGAGGAGATCACTGCCAGCACTCCAGTCCCTACACCAGCTCCTTCTTCATCTGTACAACAAGCAGGGCCTTCCGGTAAGGACGAGTCAGTCCTCTAGTTACCCTCAGAAGAGTCATCATTGGCACCTCTGTTCCAAGAATCCAGGGGTGATCAGAGTCAGCCTAACCCCAGTGGCAAAGGCAAGGCAGTGCAACTCTGTCACACCCCGAGCCTTTATTTACAGCGGAAGACTCGCTCGGGAGAACGTGAACAGTCGACATGGTAAGCCTCTCGCAAGCAAGTATGATCAGAGCGCGATACAATCACCAATAAGATGTAATTGCACAGGTATTTACTCAAATCCAACTTCTATTATATTAATAATCAAAATATTTCAATTACAACGTCCGAAACGTAATTTCAGACACAACGGAGCTAGGACACTCTGAGAAAATAGATCCGGGACCCAAAAATAAGGATCCGAAAGGTCTGGGATATTACACACCCGATTTGAGAAATACTTGCTGTTAAAGTACTCCTTAAACATATCCCATGTTGCACATTAATTGCCGAGCGTGGCTTCCATGGCTTCCCACCAAGCACGTGCATCGCGTTCCAGCTGGAAAGTTGTTAAGAGGACGCGATCCTACTCTCCACATTGCATAACCCTGAAGATACGCTCTGTCTCCTTCAGCCAATTCTCGGCCTCGTCTGGGTCTGAGGATCCACTAAAACGTGGGGGATTCAAGCCTTGAAAGTTCTGATGTAGATTACCCACTCTGTGCTATGCGTCGCCTTGAGCTACTTGCTGTAAGGCCTGGGTCAGGCCTTGCACCGTGCGTTGCATATCTCGCCACTGTGCAAGTTTCGTTGCCATTGTGAGAAAATTCCTACAATACAAAAGAATCAATTGAGAACGTTCTATTAAGTCTATCTTCTTATAGCTAGTTAATTAACTTAGCCCGAGTCTCTACCCAACTCGCTGGGTCAGATTCCTAACTTTACCAATGTTACGGGTTCTATGATGCTACTAGAAACCTAGGGTTTAAAGAAAACCTAGGCTCTGATACCATAAAAACTGTCACACCCCGACGCGAAAAATCGGAACGTGGCAGTTTGTATCATTCATGTCAATCAGAGCATTCATTGCCATAATAGACCACACCACAAGGCCAATAATTAAAAGTACAATAACCCATACTTTATTGATAATAATAAGGAAAAGTACTTATTACACCTGACATCTTGTGGACTTTCTACTCTTACAATAATCAAAGAAAGAAGATTACATAGACTCTGTACTAACAAAACTCAACGACTAACGAGGACATTGACTCAACATAAATTAAAAAGGCTCGCTCTACAATCACTCGCTCCCGTCCCCATTGGTGTGCACGTCCTCATCTGAACTACCTGAAAAGGATTGGAAAGTAGGGGTGAGTAAAAGCTCAGTAGGATTTTATATCTCTATCACCAGGCACAGTTTAAGTGATTAATCATTTTCTCATGAATAATAATACAATAAAAATAATAATAAGTAATTGACAAGCGATAAATAATAGATAGGAAAAAGGAAAGACAATTTCATGTAAGGGACAAGCATGAGTATAACAAGAACTTTTCACGAGGTTACGAGCAAGTTTTAATCTGAATTGGCCATAACAAGCACGCATGTCAGGTCACGCAAGAATTTCAAGTAACTGAGTGAAGTAGAATGTCATAGACCAATCACGCTAGTCCTGCACTTCGGTGCAATACCACACCTTATCATTACAAACTCTTCGGTGGCACAAGTACTTTCGGACACTCCTCCCAGGACCAGACCGGGCCTTATGATGCGTTGGCATTGAAAGGTTGGATCATAGATCCCAATCTAGACATTCACCACATTAAATGGCCAAGAATTCCAAGGGTTAAGCTCATGAAACTTACTTCTAAGATCAAGAGGAATTCCAAGGAACATTGGAACAGATGTCATGTGGAATGGCTGGAAAGTCCAAAGTGAACAAGAATCAAAGCAAGACTTCGCAGTCCAAGGCCATCCTTGCTATGACTGCTATCACAACAAAAACACAGAGAACACGCTCAATCTCGAGGTTAGTGGTCAATAATTGGGCCGCTAGGGTGAGACTGACGGTCTAGCCCTAGAACGCTTAAGGTTGAGTATTACAAGGCTTTCAATTAGACAAAAGAAGGTCCTCAATTCAGCTTGAGACAGAATGGGTCCAAACCAAAGTTCAGCCCACGAAGCCAAGGTCAATAGAGAGGACTTGGTCAGGTTCGAATTGACTGGGTTTAAGAATAATCTGACTAACCCAAGCCCACTTCTAACCAGGCCAAGGAAAGACTAGCAGTCTAACCCTGGGCCGCGAAGGGTCTCTTAGCGGTCTCAAGGTGGGCTGCTAGAGGTTCAGAACAGTCCGGACATTGGACTGGCCCGAAACACGAATCAAATCAAGTCTGTGGGTTCTGGTCTTTGGGGTACAACCCGCCCGGCGTCCTAGGGGGAATCCCAGGCTCACGGGGACTTACAGAGGTCTCATAATAGTGGTCCTAGTCCGATGGAAGGAATATCCGACGGAGAGTCCCAACTATTACAAGATTGAGGCTATATAAAACACAAAAAATGAAAAAGGTGCGGTCAGTCAATTCCACCGGAGTGGCATGACTGTCAAGCAAGGATACCAGAATCATAATATAAATAATTTATGAATAGCATGGTTTAAGATTAAAGACACTGTCAGAACCAGAACAGTACAATAGTCGCGAGTGACTAGTCAAGGCCAAGTCTGACAACGCAAGTCCAAAGCCCCTGACCACGTGTGCAAACACAAGCTCTTGCCTAAGTCAAGCCTCTAGCTAGTTTTCTCCCCCCGTAGGACGCTACGGTAACCGCGGGAGCCGACGAAAACTAGCTTACAAACCGTAAAATAGAAAGTGCCCTGTTGTAAAAGCCGTCACGCCAAAGTGTGCCGTTAGGCTACGACTAGTGGAGGCTCACAAGACACAGAGACTCAAAAAATGAGTGCGGAAGTATAGATAGGCTAATCATGCACTGTCACCCGTACAACAAAGCACCAATGGCAGCAGAGCCACTACCGACAACTCAGGACAAGGCAACTAGTCCTACTTACGTAACGATCCTTGAGTCAGACGACTCGGAGGCAAGATCGTCACTGATAGTGGAACAAGCCGCCAATCGGTCCAATCTTAAGCCAGAGAAAATGATGCTGTAGAAAGAAATGACACGCGGAGACCTGAGGGAACACCGAGGACCCTCAGCACACCTGGACACGTAGAACGAGGTAAGATAATATCTCACTGTAGCCAGAACCATGTCTCGAGCTGGACAGGACTATCGAGACACACAAGGTTACGTGTCAACCACTGGGTGACCCCGGGTTGACCAGAACCAGAAAATAACAACTCTACAATAGGGAAGAGAACCCTACTACAAGCAAGAAGACTCCTGGCTGCCTCATAACGTAGTCTTAGCCCTCATAGGATGTCAGGAGACTCCCACAGGGAAACAGGCAGACCACAAGGACAAGTCAAGACAAACAGAAAAGAAAACACCAGGGGATGACGCTCTGGGCAAGATGAACCATCACTCAACCGCTAGGCAGGCCCGGCAGTCATAGAATTGCCACTATGCAACCAGAGATAAGGACGCTGGTAGTTCTAGATTGAGTCGTTAGGGAACTGTCACAGTCAGGGAAAAGACCGCACCCAGTTACCTGAACTGACCTATCCAGAGGTTACCGACATACAGACACCGCCCTAGAACACAAACCTAAGACAGACGGACACGGGACAAGCCATTACGGCCAACATACAAGACCAAGGGGATGGGCGGTTACAAGGGGGCTGCCCAAGGGATGAACGGTCCAGAGAGGGCCGCTCAAGGGTCAGACACCTAAATGGATGGGCGATCACAATGTGGCCACTCAAGGGGATGAACGGTTGGGGATCAACCACACAATGGATAGACCCCTAAAGACTAAAAAGGATGGACAGTCAGGGCAGGACCGCCCAAGGGGATGAACGGTCAAGCATTGGCCGCTCAAGCCCACGACCCAGTCTACTTCCGGGTCAAAACAGTCTTGATCGGACCGCTGAACGGAACCGACTTTCTATAGTGTCAGTCAAAACGGTCTTCACAAGACTACCAAACATGACTGACACTCAACTATTGACCAAGGGTCAACTGGGATGGGCGGTCAGATGCTGGCCGCTCAACCCAACGGAAAGACAGGTGACTGAAGGCTGGCTGCCCAAGTGGGGATAGGCGGTCATTACGAGGCCGCCCATACCTTGTGCAGTCTATCGTGTGGTTGCACAAGCCCCTAGACTCCACGAGGAGAAATGGTCCAGGCATGGCCCCTCATACCATGTGCGGCACCTGGTTCGACCGTCCAACCGTGACGGCGAGCAAACCATGGGGTTGGCCCAATCTTGCCCTTCCCACGTCCCATTCGCGTCAAAACGTTGGGTATATAGCCATGGACATGCATACAATCTCATGGACTCCATCCAGAGTCAAAATGGTACACGGATCACAAGAAATGGATGATTCTAACGAAATCACCCAAATGGGATGACTGGACTTCCTGGGCTCCCCACCGTTAAACAGGACCACTGATCGACACGAAATTGGTATCAATGGAACACTGACGTTCCCAGGAGTCCATTGACTCCAACCGATCGCAGAACCGTCACCGATTTTTGAGAAGCCTACGAAACCCCCAACATGGCCGATCTCGCCCGTTCGAGCACTAAACGACGAGCAGGGATAGGAAAAACGTAGAGGACAAAGTGGTGATCTATCTCCCTACCTCCACCGAAGAAATCGCGTGCCAAAGTGACTAAACCACGTCGAAAACCATCAGGAACGCGAAAGGTGCCAATCGGTCCTTGAGTCAGACGACTCAGAGGCAAGATCATCACAGACAGCGGAACAAGCCACCAATCGGTCTAATCCTAAGCCAGAGAAAATGATGCTGTCGAAAGAAACGACACGCGGAGACCTAAGGGAACATCGAGAACCCTCAGCATACGCCAACGGGGCCTCTCCTTCCATCGATTGGGCCACCACCGTCGCCGTCCACTCTTCCTCCGGTGAGCTCGCCGCCGGCGCATCATCCTCCCGGGCTATTCGATCCTGACACTTCTTGATGGCCTTTCTTTTCTTCCCCTTCTCCCTCGTCATCATGCTCGGAGAAGCTCGTCGACGGTGGGGTTTTTGGGTGACGTTCGGTGGGGCGTTGTTTGGGTGTTTCGGCGCTTTGGTTCGAATGAGGGAATGAATGAATGGTTCAGTTATTTTTTGAAAACCCAGAAAATGTAACGGTCTATCATGAGACCATCACAAAATGCTAACACGCTAATATTAGTCCATCAGGTGATTGGGTCATTCACTTTGAAAAATGTGAACCGACGAGTTGTGATAGACCATATTTAGACCGTTACATTATTCTGGCGCACCTTTAAGAAACTGTTAGAGTCTTTGAATCATTTGCTGAATTATGTTGCCTTATGACATGATTGAGTGCTTTCTCGCCTTATCTTATCAATGCACATTCATGATGATCAAATAATTATTCCTGTTCATATTTTTTGTTGATGGCTAAACCCCTTTCAGTAAGCAAAATCATGAACACCATGCTTCATTCGCTCGCCAACAGGTAAGTCAAGTATAGTATCTCGATCCCTAGTCCTTTAATGCATTACTATATGTTATCTATGCTATATTATCTCAAGAACTGGCTGGTCATTCATGTGTTCTGGGATCTGATGTTCCCCTAAAATAAAAATAATGATGATCTAAGTGCACATGTTTAACCGTTGGATAGGCCGTTAGATTGAAAAGCTTGGGGACGATGGTTCTATCTCCCACGCCGTGGTTACAGATAGTGTCCTGACCCTGGTTTCTCCAGTCTAGTAATACTATTCTCAAGTATCTTGTTATTTTATCTTTCTTCACATTCGTTTTGACAATTTCTTTTTCTTTAGGCCAGCATGCATCATACGCATTTTTCAGCATTCACAAGCCTCATCTGTTCCAGAGTGTCTCAATGATGGTGAATAGCTATGTCCGTAATCTCGAGTAAGGAGAGTCATTCCACTCTGAGTCGGAAGGTTTCCTTCGGTCTACTCACTCGGTCTGGTTAACTGAAGATTCCTGTCTAGAGTTTAGTTAATCGTCTCTTTTCCTTTCCGTTGCTCCGGCCACTAGCCATGTTTTCCTTTCCTTAGTTGTTAGTTCCTCCAGGCTTGCGTCATTTTTGGTTGCCGTTTCTTGTGATTAGTCTAAAGTTTTCCAGAAGATTCCTATCGCTCATTAGTTGAGGACGGGTGTTGTTTGCCTTAACGCCCACTTTTCAGTTCACTCCACTTCATCTCCATGTTCCATTTCGCTTCCACTACACCTCCACTTGCTCCCCTGCAAAGAGGACATTAAGGAGGGGCATTTGTTGACACCCGTTTATGGCCAATAAGTTAGGTCATCCCCTTACTCATCTAAATGATGCTCCAAGTTATCCACATTTGTTGAACTCTTTGGACAAATCTGAGGTCTCTTTCATGGGTCATTTCCTCCTTGGTTGGGTCTGGTTCATCATCCTTTTCCACTGGATGAAGTTTAGAAAACTCTTCATTTCATTTGTCACCCTTTGGTCCATAACGCATCAGGCCTAGTGCGTTACGATCATATAACTCACATTACATTGTCTGTTATCTTCTCTCAGGACCCAAAAGGCCAGCGTCTCTCCCATCGTCTTATCCTACGTCTCATTTATCGTCTCTGTTCTGTAACGGACCAATGTCAATCCGTCATCATCATCATAATGCCCTTTCCCCAGTCTGTTACCTTCTCTCAGAACCCAAAGCCATCGTCTCATCTTCCGTCTCATCTACCATCTCATCTTCTATCTCTTCTATCGTCTTAGTTCTGTAACGCATCTCTCTTGGCGCGTTACGGTCATATAACGCACCTACAGATGACCGTTACATAACCAAGGTCACCGTCTCTCCCACCATCTTCCCCATCGTCTCATCTACCATCTTCATTGTTTAACGGATCTTCGTCCATCCGTCACCTTTACCATAACGCTCTTGTCCCCATCCGTTATGTTCTCCAGAGTCCTATTCCGAAGTGTTCGCCCGTTGGTCTTATCTTCTGCTGGATAAGGTTGGGTAATGGACTGTCCCTGGCGTGTTAATTCCTTGTAGCGGTCTATCGTGAGGCCATTATATCAGGCAGAAGTGTTTTATCAGAACTGCTCTTTCTCTGCTACTCCGTGGTCGAATTAAGAGTTTGATCTGTTGATTTCTCCCTCAAATCTCATCCTTAGAACCTTCTGTTTGTTTCTATGGACTCTTGGGAAACTACTCTAAGCAGACACTACACCAAACAAAGACAGAAGGGTGAACTCTGAACTAGGAAAAGTCAAAAGCTTACCAAACTGTCAACACGACGCCAGGCTCCAAATGAAGGCCTGCAAGAACAACCGACAAGGCCTAGGAAAAACCAAGATGGACAATAGACAACACGACTAGAACGTTGTGCACACTGCCCCATGCATGACTGGAGCATCGTGTAGGTGAAGAGCCACGTGCCATGTGACTAGAGTGCCTCACCACTAGAAGAACAGCCAGTTGCATCCACTGATGTCTTATGCTGCACCTACTAGCGTCTTGTCCACGTCACCTACCGCAATGACTACGCCGAGACAAAGACACTGTTAGAACCAAAACAGTACCATAACGTGAGTGACTAGTCAGGGTCACGTCTAACGATGTAAGCCCAAAGCCCCTGACCACATGTGCACACACTGGCTATCGTCTAAGCTAGGCCTCTAGCTAGTATTCCCCCTCCGAAGGACGCTACGGTTCATGAGGGGCCCATGGAACTAGCCTAAGAACTATAAATCGGGAAAGTGCCCCGCTACAAGAGCTATCACGCCGAAGCGTGCCATAAGGCTATGACTAGTGGAGGCTCACAAGACATGGAGACTTAAAATATGGGTGCGGAAGTACAGACAAGCAAGAGAGCACTGTCGCACATACTCTGAAGCACCAATGGCAGCACAGCCACTACCGACAACTCAGGACAAGGTAACTAGACCTACTCACGTAATGATCCTTGAGTCAGATGACTTAGAGGCAAGATCATCACAGACAGAGGAACAAGCCACCAATCGGTCTACTCCTAAGCCAGAGGAAATGACGCTCCGTAGGAAACGACTTACGGAGACCCGAGGGAACACTGAGGACCCTCAACACATCTGGATATGCAAACCGAGGTAAAATGATATCTCGAGGCATCCAGAAACACTGTCTCGAGATATGGTCTCACCGGGTTGACAAAAAACTATGGTCTCACCAGGTTGACAAAAACTCGACACGACACATACACACAGACACCTACAGACACTCATACAGCATGCACAAGCACTCCTGGCCATCCCATCATGGTCACTGCCATCATAGGATGTCAACAGACACCCACAGGTCACGGGCAAACCATGAGATCAAGCCAAGACAAGCAGAAACCAGAGCAGTGGACAACGACAACACTCTGGGCAAAGCGAACCATCACTCAACTGCTAGGTGAACTCGTCAGTCAAGGAACAGCCGCTACGAAACCAGAGACAAAGACACTGGCAGTTCTAGATCAAGTCATTAGGGAACTGTCGCAGTCAAGAAAAGACCACACCCAGTCACCTAAACCGATCGATCCAGAAACCACCGACATACAGACACCGCCCTAGAACACAAATCTAAGATAGACTAACACACGAACAGACATAGAACATAATAACGGCCATCATGTCCACAACAGGACTATAATGCGCCTACATAGGGGCGTTACCTACTCTAATGCACCAGAGTAGGGGCGCCAGGGCAAACAGAACTGAAATCTAATACAGACCATGTAACGCACCAGAACTGATGCGTCACATCAACATAACATACCAGGACAGGGGCGTTATGGCCAACGGACCAAAACATAAATAAAAGGTATGTAACGGACCAACATAGGCACGTTACACAAGCCTAACACACTAGGACAGGGGCGTTATGGCCAATAGACCCAACACCACTAACACGGACCATGTAACGCACCAGACTAGGGGCGTTACACAACATGACCCACAAGGGGAGGTCAGTCAGGCCTAATCGACTGACCCAATCTTCGAGGCAGACACGGTCATCGAGGGACTGATAGCTACAGTCCTCAGAAACCACAACACGTAACGCACCAAGCCAAGCGCGTTACAGGCATGTGACGATCCTATGCTGGTTCGTCACACCAAGGGCGTAATGCACCACCATCGACGCGTTACGGTCATGTGACTGTCCAGTACTGGTCCGTCATACGACCCTAACCTTGAAGAACATGAAATGACCAACGGACGTAACGATCTATCGTGGGACCGTTACACAGTGTGACGGCCATTGGAATGACCGTTACACAAATCCGGCAAGCAAAATAGGGGAACAGCCAAATCGGCCCGTTCTACGTCCCATTCATGCCGAAGTGCAAGGGAAATAAAACCACATGCACGCATTAAAATGTGAAATCGGGGCGATTCTAACGAATCGACCCTAAATGAGTCACCGAGGTTCCCGGACTCCTATCGGCCCCAAATGACAACTGATCGACACGAAACTAGCGGGAATGAAATCCTGACATCCCAGCAGTCATGGGCCCTACGGTAACCAGCTTACTCACCGTCTCTCTCGGGTACGCCACACCAGTGCTCCTAGTGGGCCGACACACGCATGCCGTGAAAGCTACGACTAGTGGGTGGGTCACCAGAAGCACAGACCCTCAAGTCAGGGAAACTGACTCTGAAGGTAAACGAGTACAAGGATCGCTCCTCGTACAACACCGACTCACGGCGGCGCATGCCGAAGACGTCACGTTCCGGGACCTCCACACGGTGCCCACACCCGGTCCCCACGAGATGCCCAGCATCAGTCAGACCACGGATCAGCACGTGAATCAAGGTCTGCTCACTCGAAACTCGCATCGGCACGAAAAACTATCAGCTAAGCCTCAGACGATGAACGGTCCATCATCGGTCACACAGAAGAAGGGCGGTCGTGAACCAGCCGCTCAAGGCATGTGCGGTCCACTCTGGGCTGCTCAACCCCATCAGGTGCGGTTGCCACCCTGACGCACAAGGCAGGTGCGGTCAAACCGTGGCCGCCCAACCTGCCACAACTCCAAGGGCTGTGCGGTCATGCTCAGGCCGCACAAGGGTATGTGTGGCCAGTCCCTAGCCACACACCCCACGACACTGTGTAACGGTCATAAGCAACGGCCGGAAATTCGCAGGATGAGCGGTCCATCCTGGGCCGCTCAAGGGTTATGCGGTCCCTGACAGGCCGCACAAGCCCACTACGTGCCGAGCCAAAAAGGCATCGGGGATGTGCGGTCAACCCATGGCCGCACAAGGGGTTATGCGGCCAGCCCCTGGCCGTACATCCCAAAACACTGTATAACGGTCAAAATAACGGTCAAAACCCATGGGATGGGCAGTCGACACAGGGCCGCCCAAAGGGATGTGCGGTCTCGCGATAGACCGCACAACCCCCACTGCGCGCTGAGCCTCACTCGAAGCGCGCCGAGCCGTTGTGCGGCCAGCCCAGGGCCGCACAAGCCTTGTGCGGTCTCTGGTTCGACCGCACTACGCCGCGGGCGCGGAGACGGCGAACTCCACTGAGGTCACCCGTTCCAGCCCCAAACATGCCCCACGGAGGGGGAAAATGATGAGGATCGAACCCCCAAGCCCCCTAGCATGATTCTACACCCCCAAAACGTGATTTAGTGACTTAAAACGGTAGATCGGGCGATCGCTCCCCGTGGCATGTTCACCCTTCCCGACGTGAAATAAACCCCACTCGGCCTCGCCTCGGCCTAAAAATCGCGAGAATGGAACGAAAATGAGTTAGGGATCATCACCCTACCTCCGGTTCGTGACGAGACGCCGATCCGAGCTCGATCCCGCGAAGAACGCTGCCGATGATTTCGCCTCCCCACGCTTCCCACGCTCGCCGCACGTCCGCACGATCGCCTCGCCGTCACCCACGTCGCCGCGTCGTTGCCCTGTCGTCGTCTGCAGCCGGTACGGAGCCTCCACCACGTCGAGTGGGCGAGAGAGAGGGAGAGGAACGCACGGGAGGGGTGAGAGGAAGAAGAATGAAAAATGAAAAGAAAATGACCTATTTATAGAAAATCTAAAAATTCACAAAAATATCGAAGAATAGAAAATCACGTTTCCGCGATCCTCGGAGCTCACCGATTGCAACGGTACCACTCACGCCCGGGTGAACGACCACATTCGCCCGCAACGGCGTGCCGAAGGATTTGCCGAAAATCAGTTCGAAAATCAAAAAATCACGCTGGAAAAGTCGCGGAACGGCTCCGGGCTCCCGAAACGACCCTGGATCACGCCGATCTGAGCATGAAAGATGTCCGAAACGTAATTCCAGACGCGACAAAGTCGAATGCTCTGAGAAAACAGATCCGAGACCCGAAAATAAGGATCCGGGAGGATCCGAGTCGTTACAGATATCATACTCCATCAACAACATAGTGTAAGGTTTCGATCAGAGATGCAGCGGAAACAACGAAACACTAAGAAGTGGATCGTTGCTGGCAATCAAAATTAGAAACGAATCGGAGGGAACCTGCTTAGGAAGAACAATTCTATACCTTTGCGGGATTAATTAATTCCAAGATGCCTGAAGATGATCGAGCAGAGGCTCGTCGGGCTGCTAGCCGTCCAAGTGTCTGGTCTCTAGATGTATCCACACGAGCAGCAGGATCAGACGGATTCTCCTTCTTGATCTCCATATGTCACGCCCCAAATTTTAAGCGGAATATCGGGACGTACAGTCAGATACACGTTGGTAAAAGAGATAAAATCTAACGAACCACAGAGTAGCCAAATGCTAGAAATGGAAAATATTTGCTAGATGATCATTAACCAAAAGATTTATTACATGAATCCAAACCACTATTAAAGAGACTGATGAACAGATCTTTCTCTCTTCCTCTCTCTCTTTCTCTCTTTCTTTCTCTCTCTCTTTCTCTCTCTCTTTCTCGGAGGCTCTATTCTGGAGAAGCTAGCTCTCGTTCTTCAGACGCCGCTCAAGCTTTCTGGACTTCACTTCTGGAGACGGACGACGAAGCTCTCACTGCTCCTTTTTCTCTCTGCTTCCCTTATATATATTTCTCTAATGGCAGCAGCAGACGTATGAGAGAGTGAGTGAGTCTGTTACAGAGATGGGTCCCACTGCGTGTGGAAGACACACATCTCAGATGATTTCCCTTCCTGCGCACGAAACGAGGTGTGCGTGCCCTTCTGACACGTCTCGGATCATGTGCCCTTCTTTTCATAGTAAGCAGTACCTTGGATATATAAGATGACACTTTTTGTACAAAAGGCATGGGCCCCTCACGAGCAAATTGGCTTGATGCGTCGACGCTGGGAGTCTAGATGCGTTGACGCACGGGCTTGCGACTTATAAAGAATGAAGCTTCAACTTCTACTACGTCCACGCTGCCAACAGACGGCGTTGACGCTTGCTTGGAAGTTCAGGCTTTAACTTTGACTGCGTCCACGCTGCCGACACACGGCGTTGACGCTTGCTAGAAGATTTGAACTAGTTGAAGACTGAGGTAACTTTCTTCAGAGGCGTCCACGCTGCCAACTAGCAGCGTTGACGCTCGCTCGGAGCTTGAAGACAGAAGTGTCTTTATACAGCTGCGTCCACGCTGCCAGCTAACAGCGTCGACGCACGCTTTTAACTTCACGGCTTAGAACGACATCAACTGCTGTGTCCACGCTATTGCTTCGCAGCGTTGACGCTTTGGCAAAGCTCTTCACGGCTTAGGCAGCGTCCACGCTAACGAACAGTAGCGTCGACGCTTTTGGCATTTATCTTAGCGACTTCAACTGATGCGTCCACGCTGTTGCTTCTCAGCGTTGACGCGGTAGTGTCCGATTGAAGCTTTGCTTAAGCTTTCTCCTTAATGGCAGCGTCCACGCTGAGGCTTCTGGCGTTGACGCTTTGCTTGACTATCGTAGAACCCTTGTTCTGTAGATGCGTCTACGCAGTGCATCTGCTGCGTTGACGCTTGCGCATCACTATTGCTGCGTTCACTGATGCGTCTACGCAGTGCATCTGCTGCGTTGACGCTTGCGCATCACTATTGCTGCGTTCACTCCTTCTTCAGCTGTAAATAGGGCTTGTATCAAACCTTTAAGATAAAGAAGTTGTCTTCATCAAAACCAGGGACACAACCGCTCGGGACAAGAAACGGTTGAGTGCCGCAATACGCCCTATTAGGCGATGGACATCTTTGACGCACGCGGGTGGCTGCATGATCAGGATGGCATGAACCTTGTCGGGGTTGGCCTCCATCTCGTGTTGAGTCACCAGAAAACCCAAGAATTTCCCAAACTCCGAAGGCACATTTTGCAAGATTGAGCTTAATGTTGTACCTTAGGAGGGTGCCGAAGGTCTCAGCTAGGCTCGGCCTTAGGTCTCTTAACAAGCATGTCGTCAATGTAGGTCTCCACGTTCCGAATGATTTGTCCTTCGAAAATGTGGTTGATTAGCCTCTGGTAGGTCACTCATGTGTTCTTCAGCCCGAAAGGCATTCGGGTGTAGCAGTATATGCCAAAGTCGGTGATGAAGGTTGTCTTCTCGATGTCTTCAAGATCCATTTGGATCTGATGATAGCCGGAGTAAGCATCCAAAAAAATGAGCAGTTCACTACCAAAAGTCATGTCGACTAGTTGGTTAATGCTCGGCAATAGATAACAGTCTTTCAGAGTGGCCTTATTGAGGTCGGTAAAGTCCACGCAACTCCGCCACTTGCCAGAAGCTTTTGGTACCAAGACGATATTAGTGAGCCACGTTGGGTAAAAGATCGGTTGGAATAGGCTGGTTTTCTTTCCCTTAATAATCTGCTCTTTGATGATCATCTGCTTCTCTGGGGCGTGCTTTCTTCTATGTTGTTGGGGTGTTGTGTATGGATTGAATAGATCTAGAGGGAGAGTGAATAGATCTTTCCCCCCTTTTCAGATTTTGGTTAAACTTATTCAGGAGCTACTTGAGAAAACATGAGAAGGTAAGACTTTGATGATTATTTGCATCTCAATACATCAAGGAGCTTAAATAAATAATTATTGAGGACAGTCACACCAAGAGAAGCCACACATGCAAGATGATTTTTAGGTGGTTCAGTCTCTACATGAGACCTACATCCACCCCTCACTCAACCTGAGTGAGGCTTCACTATCAATAGAACCTGTCTCAACCCACACTGCTGTCTCACAGCTACGTCCACCCCTCACAGAGTGAGGATTGGTTCCACTATGAAGTGAAAATAACACACACACACACACGCTGTGATGCACACAGCCACACACACACGTGCGCTGCGACAGCAAACGCACACATACACAAAGTATCTCGTTTGAGAAATATTCAGATATACAATGAGCTTTCAGATATGAAATGGATTAACAAAAATCATGCAATGAAGAGCTTTGGGTCGCCAGAAATCCCCCTCTTGATGATGAGCAGACTGTGGGTTCTTCAAACTTTGGATGGAGTCGGAGAATGTAGTGTATCTTTCAACGGGATGCTTGGAGGATGATGCTCAGCTCGAAGTGCTCTTGGCACAGCTTCATATAAGGAGAGGGAGCTTCGAATCTTGCTCAGGATTCTTCTAATCAGCAAGAGGATCGCCCTATTTTCGAAGTAGACTGCTATTTTTTGCACATGGAAAGGCTCCCCACGAGCTTTCTTCTCCTGCAAGATAAAATAGTGATAAGCCTAAATATTCCTTACTCTCCCTGATTTTTGGGTCACCCTAATGATTGCATTTATAGCCCCAAGGTTGTGGGGACACGTGTCACAAGATGGGAGCATCGGATCTCCCAACATTAGGGCAAAACGAGTTACAAACGGCGGCCAGGAATAGGATCCCGAACTGAACTGTCGGTCCGTAACTCCAGGGGTTGACCCATTGGGTCGACCCTCGAAGACATCTTATCAAAAGACTAAAGCTGCCTAATGTAAGAAAACCCGGGGGTCGACCCACAAACCCTGTGTCATAAACTGACACTCGGGTGCTTTAGGGGTCGACCCACAAACCCTGTGTGTGAAACCGAAGCTCGGGTGCAGCAGGGGTCGACCCATTGGGTCGACCCATGAACTCTGTGGGTAAAATCGTAGCTCGGGTGCAACAGG
The DNA here is from genome assembly GCA_024336825.1 of Amorphophallus titanum. Lineage (NCBI taxonomy): Eukaryota > Viridiplantae > Streptophyta > Magnoliopsida > Alismatales > Araceae > Amorphophallus > Amorphophallus titanum. The sequence continues at coordinate 2,090,385 of JANBPO010000587.1, read as the reverse complement.
GGTCGACCCATTGGGTCGACCCATGAACTCTATCTTATCGAGACGAAGTTGTAGACCCAAATGACCTCAAGGGGTCGTCCCTTGGGGACAACCCAATGGAATTAAACACCGATCTACAACTCTAAGAGCTAGAACCATCAACTTAGCAAGGGTAAGGTTTTAAATGATCTCACCAAGCGGCCTTGAATGATTAGGATGAAAGCATCATTCCTAAGTTCTGTAAAAACACAAGATTGAAGTTAGTATGAATCTTTGACAACTTTAACTCAAAATACTTACACAATTGATCCTGCACAAATACCTCCTCCGACATCATTAGTAGTTCATGATCTAAGAAGAAAAAGATAATTACAGAGTAAGGCAGTCCAAAATGATTTTAATCAAATTTATTCTTCCAACAAGTGATCTAGACTTATATAGTGTTTGGTCATCATCAAAGTTCAACAAGTAGAATTATCACATAGGGGGTTCAACAAAGTCTTTGCTTTCTCAATTGGCAGGAACAACATGAATTAGGTCATCAAATCAGGTAATCCTTCCAAATTAAAATTTATTTCCTGCTATATTTGATTGTTGAAAATTTAAGTGCTGCTACTGAAAACTGCATGGTTGAAGAAGTTGTGATTATTACTGCTAAAATTATTTACTGATGAAAATTTGAATCCTGCTGAATCTATGACTGAATTTGAATAATCATGTTTGTGAATTTTTTCCTCCCAACATTTGGGATCAATTAACTCATTTAAAAAAATATATATCATTCATACATTCAAGGGGAGCTTAACTGTATTCTGTATATCATGTTCAGAGGGAATTCAATTGCTTATTGTATATCATAATGAGGGGAAGTTGCACTTATGGTATTCTGTATGAGTCATGCATCTATTCTCATATTTGAGTCTGCTTGTGCAGTTGTCATGCATTCATACCATGGACTCTTGTGGTATATTAAATAGTGATTGGTGAAAGGGTAGGTTAAGCTTGTCTGAAAGCCACACTATACGTAGAGGACTTACCTCCGCCAAGTACCAAAGGTCCAAAATTCTTGTACGTAAAAGCCTTGGATAGGTCAATAGGTGCATTACATGTTATGAATGAATATAGAGTCACCTGATTTGATTGAGGGGGAGCTCAGACCATCAACTTTCACTGATTTTACATTGTTTTTAACAGAAAGTCAATTTTTTATTCTCAGAAAGTCAACTTATCTTATTGTCTATTCAGATATGGTTGATTTCCACCATCAACACTTGGTACATCATTCTTGCAACTCTATTGCACTAATTTTATTCTGAATACTTTCCAATCCATCTGATTTCAACAAAGGTTCATAATTTCAGGGGGAGCTATGAGCAAATACTCATATAGTTTCTTAGAGAGCTATTGAAATTGACCTATGAAAATAAGTCCGGGGCGTCACCCCGTGTCCCTCACGTCGCGGGGAAGCTTCCCTCGGTCCTTGCGCAAGGAGGAGGCCGTTCCCACTCGATTCCCAGCCGAGGACGTCACCCCCGACGTGGGAACGCCGTGAGAGGAGGAACGGGGAAGAGGGGGCGTCGCGTGGAGGGGCCCGCCCCCGCGTCGGCGTCGCTGCCTCCGTGCCGTGGAGGTTGTTGCCGGCCTCCGCGTTGCTGCCGCCGCGTCGCGGGTGTCGCCGCGGCGTGGAGGTCGTCGCCGGCTCCTCTCGCCGCGGTCGCCGCCGCGGTGCGTCGCCGGCTTGGGAGGAGAGGGGGGGGGCTCGCTGCGCGACCACCGGAGGGGGAGCTCGCCGCCGCCGTCGACCGCGCGACCACCGGAGGGGGGAGGGGAGCTCGCTGCCGCCGTCGACCTGCGCGACCACCGGAAGGGAAGGGGGCTCGCCGCCGCCGTCGACCTGCGCGACCACCGGACCGGGGAGGGGGCTTGCCGCGCCGTCGACCTGCGCGACCACCGGACCGGGAAGGGGGCTCGCCGCGCGACCACCGGAGGGGGAGCTCGCGGGAGGGTTTCCTGTGGGTTCCCTTCCTTCGGGAGAGGGGTTTCCGGAGAGGAAGAAGGGTGATCCTTCCCAAAAAAAAAGTAATACATATAATACTATTCCTTAACATTTTTATTTTTTTTTATTACTATTAGCATTATTATTAATAGAATTAATAATAGTATTAATTCTATTATCACCTTTCTTCTAACCTTAAAGGCTCTAAATGATTCAATTTAGGTAAATGTCCTTTTTAAGGACCCTGTAGTTTTAACAATTTGATTTACCATCTAAAAAGGGTCCATTAATAACATAAAACCCTCTTTTAATTAGCGGTATTAAATATATTTGAACATCCATTAATACTAGCAACCGGACGGGCCTTACAGTTGCGTCCCCTCACAGTCAGACTATGCATCGCCATGACTGATGCGTATACGCCATCATGATGGTGATGTCAACGCCCTGACAGTTTGATAGTGGTCAGGCACATTCAAGGCCTTACGCCCCATCCCCGAGGTGCCGAGTATAGGGGCCTAGCACCCTCTACTCTCCCCATTGGCAATGAGGCTCCTGAAATCCTCTCAAGCATCGAGTGTCGAGAGCCATCACCACTCAAGAGTGGGGGGCCAAGGAGGGGGATATATCTCACTATCTCAATCACGCCCACCTAGCTGGTCCACGACAGAGGCCCAACCCTTCGGGCCCACTACCCTACACGTCCGCCCAGCACAGTTCCTACCCCAGTGCATGCCAAGCACAGGGGTCGTACCTGCATGCGCCTCCCCTGTTTGCAGCCATGACGCACTCCCTTAGCAGCACATTGATGGTAGGAGGCTCACCAGTCTAGTGACGGGAAGGAAGGACACTACCCACGTCGCTTTCCCTAACAAGATAGTCTCACGCCCTCTCCAGCGAGTCCTACTGCATTAATAGCGGAGTTGCCTCTCCAGCTAAGAGAAGGCAAACAAGCGCCTCTGCCTCCCTGCTGCATTAATGGTGGAGATGTCCCTCTGATAAAGAGATGATGAGCTAACACTTGTGCCTTCCTGCCTCGACAGGCACGCAAGTTAGGTGACTGACGCCTCCTCTCCCAACGGTCAACCCTACAACAATAGTATAAATAGAGTTCTGGCCCGGAGACTAGGAAGGCAATGCAAAGAAATCAACTAAGAGCCCTCACTCTTTAGCTCTAACCTCCCTCTCTCCCACTCTTGTCGAACGCTCACCACCTTCCCCCTCAGTTGCCTGACTTAACCGTCGAAGTGTTGACCCCTGGGATAACTCTCGGGACTCCTTCTGATCGTGTTTTTGTGGCTGCAAGATCCTCTCCATTAAACACTCTTCCTTTCTCTAACCAAACAAATCTTTGGAGGTGTGGTCCGTGATTTGAGCGACCATTTCTTAGCCACTACAGAAGGTATAATAAGATTGTTAAGAAAGTGCTATGATTAGCTATGTTCTTCATGTATTGTATATGCTTCCACTGCCAGAATTTTGTAGGAGGACAGATAGAAGAGAGGACATGTGAGTCCCATTGAATTTCACTCGAGAGGATCTTGATTGAGTCAATTGATATTAAAGTGTATTGGATTGGGTCATCTAACTCATATCTGTCCATATTTGTTGTTAATAAGAAGCCACTAAAGAGGACATCGAGTGAGTCAATTGATATTAGAGTTTATTGGATTGGGCCATCTAACTCAGATCTGTCCATATTTGTTAATAAGAAGCCACTAAAGAATTCAGATCTGTCCATATTTGTTGTTAATAAGAACAAAATTCAAGTTTCTTCGTGGAGAGAATCCATTAGAGTGGAGTGAGAAGCTCCCCCCTTCCCATTCTCTCTCTCTCTACCCCTCTCTCTCTAGGGTGCCCCATTTCTCTCTCCTCCCCCTCTTCTCTCTCCTCCACCTCACCCTCCACATCAACCCTAGATCTGCCACCTCAGCCACCTTGCCACTTCCCTAGATGCATTCATTGCCCCTCCACCACTCCCCACCAAATCTCTTCCCCCCCTAGGAGGATCTTGGCCTTCCCAACACAATCTCCCTCTTCCCAACACAATCCTCTCTCTTCCCCACACAATCCCCCAGCTCCCAAGGGAAGATTTGAATAACTTTCCCTCCCTTTCTCCTCCCCTAAACCCTAGACCACCCGAACTAGGGAAACCACCATCCCTCTCCATCTCCCTCCTAGTCCCAAATTCATAGCTCACTCTCTCACCACCTGCTAGACCACCTTCTAGCCCCCATTCTCCCACTCCCTCACCTTGGTTTGCCCCCTCCTAGACCCCCTAACAGCCAAGGGTTGCCTCCACACCCATCCACCACTTTCCCTTCCCATTTACCTCATTTCCCACCTCCCCTCTTCAACTTGCAATTCTCAGTTCGCAGGCAGTAGAGAAGTTGCTGGTTGCAGAGCCTGCCACGGCTTCATCCCAGAGCCCCTGGATGCATAAGAGGTACCATCGGAAGCGTCTCCAAGTCCTCTACAGAATGATGGTGGTCTCGCTGTTGTCTAATCTCGTGGCTGCCCGTAGGAGGCTTCACCACCGGATTGCACGTTCCCTCCCAGGCAGACAACCAGAGAAGGCTTGCAAAGGCTCCCTCGGGCTGATTTCTGGGATTCTTGGAGCGCCACTTAGCTGAGAGCTTCTACTACGAATCTTATTCTAGTACCATGAAGTGGCTCTCCGTTTGGACCCCGGAACAGTGAGTTCGTAATTTTCTCCCTTGGATGCACAGATCAATTCCATCTGGGACTGACTGATACCCCTTCACTGTTCGTGACCTTGCCATCTACTTTGACTTTCGCCAGTAGTGCTGTGAGTCTCTGTTCGAAGAGGAGTCATCCGCAAATCCAACGACTCTAACCTTGCCTGATTCAGAGCTCGGGAGCGACCAGGGTGGCCTCACCTTCCTACTGCAGCGACTCAGAAGCTATCAGAACCAGAAAGAAGAGGCCCTGTTCATGACTCTTCCTCGACCATCGCTGCTAACCAAAAATTCCCAAAAAAATTGGACATCCTCCTGGGCCAACCTGGGAGGTATTGCCACTAGTTTCGTCAACAACGGAGTTCGGGAGAGTCCACAGCAGCTACGACACCGGCTGTCTGTCCCCTATTCCAGAGAGTAGACGAATCGGCAACCCCCCTTCCGATTAGTTCCTAGTTCAACATTCCCCTCCCCGCCTGGCCGAATGACTGCTCCTCCTGGCGTGGAGGTAGTTTTGATTGTAATTTGACTTCCCTAACCCCTAGTCCAACCCTCCTACGTGACGTGTAGTGCATGCAATTATTTATCTCAGGGTGAAGCTTCATCGGCGCAGCATTCTGGGAAACCCACGCTTCCCTGCTCACCTCATCTCCAGTCGGGATCGACATCTTCACGTCGATCAGGTGAGGTACTGAACCCCCTCTCATGTCTGGTTTATCTTGCTTAATTTGTATTATCTTTTAGCTCTGTCGGACGGCGAGTGAGCGCCCGATCCAAAATCGAGCAAAATAAGTGTTCACCGCGGAGCGAGTTGTGAGAGCGATCACCCTACAACCCACGGCCTTGGGGTGCTAGCCGCCCACGAGGTTGGGCATCCTGGACCCTTAGGGGGTTCAGCCTAAAGCTAGCCAAATCCCCCCGGAGCATCAAGGTCCCCCGTGGACGCTCTCCACCATCACCGAGTTACCCATGGGTGCATGGGTGCGTTACACGGGTGAGTCCGCTAGAGTTGGTTCGCCGCTCAAATTTGATTGCTTGTGAGTATAGGTCTAAGGTGCATCAGTCTTGTGGCTCTCACCTCCAAGGTAGTGTCACATCAAGTGGTATCAGAGCAAGTCACTGACTTATTCTCACAAGTCAAGTCCTAGGGCACGCTTGCATTCAAGTCATCATTGGTCCGACCCATGCATTGTCCACCCACCATTGTCATCATTGAGTCTAGGGTGCAATGGCCCCTCTCCCAATCATATCCCATGCATACCTACCTAATGGAGAGCTCACAGAAATTGATTTCATTGACTTGGAGTCTGATAATTGGGTATCACCCGACATCGTTGCCTCTCTTTCTAGGACCGGACAAATTGTGCACAATGGAGATCAAGTCCTAAGTTCATCCCAACTATATATCGAAGGAAAAGCTATTAGTCCTGAACACTTGGAAGCTTAAGAAATAAAAATAATGCAAAATTCCAAGAGAAGAATTTTTTTTTTAAGATGATGAAGTAAACCCAGCCTACAAATAGTTGTCAAGGCGCCCTTCCTTATGGGAGCTAGGTGGAGGTGCGCCTAATTAGGCCTGTATAAGGCAGCCCAAAGCGTTGTTTAGGCAAGCCAGGCGGCCCAAGGTGCCGCCTTCGCGCCTGGGGCCCACCTGACCCGACCCAAAACCAGCTCATCCTCTCTTGTCTCCGGTCTGAACCTTTTTCGATCCACGATGCGAGGCCAGGTCAAAGGTAGATTGGGTTCCATACGCTCCATCACTGTCACCCTGCCACCCCCACCGTTGTGACTCTGCTACACAACCTGCAAATAGGGGGACTAAACCTTTGTATAGAAAATTTTATATACACTTCTTGCCGAATGTTTCTTAGGGGGACTGCTTAGGTGGGTGCCTAAGCGCTTAGGCACTTGGAGACCCCAATTATGCCTTGGGTTGCCTTACCACCTTGACAACTATGGCTGGGGTTCTCCCACCAAACCAGTTCATCTGTCCCCACACAGAACCAACCCAAGACCTCCAGTTCATTAGCTAGAGTCATCCCAACCGTTCCACAATGGGGCCACCCCCAAGAAGAAAACAAGTATTATGACATACTTGGAACTCCTTTAAAAGCATCTACCAAAAACAATAAACAGAATAACAATGGGGTTTTTGCACTTATACAACAAAATTAAGTCAAATCCCTAACTATTACCAACATTAAGAAGCCATCATCATCATCAGATCCTAATCCCATTATTTGGGGTCGGCTACATAAATATTATTCTGCCAAAGAATTCTATCAAGTGCTATATTCATATTTAAACTCAAGAAGCCAATGTCTCTTCTACTAATATAACACCATCTCATTTCAGACATTCCACGAGCACTTTTACTAGCATCCATAAGTTTTAGTTACATCTTTTAACTGGTGTTCAGTTAGGACGACGATGTACATCTCTAAACCATCTGAGCATATTTTCCCTCATTTTTTTAAAGTGAGTAGTACCACTAGTTGTATTGAGGAAAAGTGGATTTACAAGTATGATCAACGATTTCCCAAAAATCATTGTACAAGAAACCACAACCAAGACAGTGTGGGATAGGCTACCTCTTCCAAAAATAAAAAAAATAAAGAGTCGAGGTAATTCACATTACAAAGCAAATCCGCCCACTCCCTCACTCTACCCTGATATTCAGTTAAGTGTAGCCATGTGTGCTATATATCAGTCTAGACCTACTAAACTTCACCTAGCAGTAGTAACAAGGATCTTTAGATACTTATCTGCTACTTATAATCTGGGTCTATAGTTTCCTGCATCTCGCACACTAGATTTAGTTGCATACACAGATGCAGACTATGTAGGGTGTAAGCTGGATAGAAAAAGTACTAGTGGTCACTGTCAATTCTTAGGAGGGTGCTTGGTCTCTTGGGGTTCTAAAAAATAACACTCCGTGGCCCTCTCCACTGCAGAAGCTGAGTATGTAGCAGCAGGGAGTTGTGGTACTCAAGTAATCTGGATAAAACACCAACTTCAGGACTTTCAAGTAGATCTAGGATGCACACCCATTTACTGTGACAACACTAGTGCCATCAACATTGCAAAGAATCCTGTTTTACATTCTCGCACTAAACACATTGAAATAAGACATCACTTTATTAGAGATGAAATTTTCAAAAATACTTTTGAGCTGATCCATGTAGGCACTGATAATCAAATTGCTGATATCTTTACAAAGCCACTGGACAATGATAGATTCACCACGTTAAGGAGAGAACTAGGCATTTATAAAATATCCTGAATTTCATACGTCTCCAATAAAATGATTTCATGAACAAATAAACTCTGTGTTGGTTGCCTAGTTACCCCGGATGTGCTTGCATTTCATACCATTAGTTGAGGGGGAGTTCATGCTGAGGGGGAGTTCAGACTGAGGAAGTTTTTGTCACTCAGGTATAAGAAGAGCTTAAATTCTTTGAGTGAGGGGGAGTGCTTTAAGAAGATATTGACTGATTCTAAAGGTTTGAAGGATACTGCAGTTCACTCACAGGTTGTAAAACCTCTGTCTTCTGCTTAAATTGTTAAATTTGAACTTCAAATGAACCTCTAGAGTCTTTTACCTTGTGAGTTTGATGGAGGCTTGGGTATTGAGCTTAAAGTATATCTCCCTACACAAGACCTGATAATGGCTCAAAATTGGGCATGTATGTCATAGTTTCTGTCAAAGGCTTTTGGAGACTCATCCCTGCTTTTCAGGTGCGGCGGTTCTTCCTCGAGGTTCGAGGGCGTTGCGTAGAGGTCCTTAGCTGCCAGCTCGCCGGGCCGAGTGTTCACTCGGCATGTGGTACGTTTTACTACTTTAAACTATACTTTCTGTTGGACTGGACTCTGTTGTAGTTAGTCGTTTATTTCTGTTAATTGTTAAATTTTCATACTTTATTTCTTATTTCTATCTTCACCACACCTATCTTTTTAGCCCTTTCGAGCCCTCCAGCTCGTGGGCGGCAGGCCAGGATTCGAATGTCATCGGGTCATTCTCGGTATCCAGATCTTGGGTTGTTACACATTAGATCACCCTACTTCCTGTGTGTGGTCCCCGTGGCTGCTTCGCAGCTACCTTCAGCATCTGTGCCTGCCAGCACGGTGGACGCGCAACAGTCGCTTCCAGCATCAACGATTCGCTCGAGTGTCAGGCTCGAGCCTTCCATCACCGGCCCCCGTAGGAGTCCCATATCAGTTCTTGCCCGGGCAAGCATCAGCCCCTGGGCCCAATCTCGGGTGACCTTCGGCGCGGGCCCCGTGCCCCAACCTTCGGTCACCCGTGCAGCATTTTGCTTGGGCCTTCGTCCCTGAGCCCCAATCAAATCAACATCTGACACGGGTCTCTACCCCTGGGTGCCTCGCTTCCAAGCATTCTACTCAGGTGTCCAGCCCTGAGTCCCAGCCGATCTAGCTTCCCATACGGGTTTCTCCACCTGGTGGCAGCACTCTCCAGTGTTCCGTTCAGGTCTCTCCGCTCAAACCCCTGATGAGGCGTCACCCAGCTCGGGTCCCCAACCCTGGGTTCGAGGCTCCTCAGCGCCCAGACCGGGCACACAACCCCAGGATTTTCCATGGTCGATCCCTGGTGTGGACTCTCCGCATCGGGCCCCGGGCCTCTCAGCTCCACTATGGGGTTCCGTCCCCTACCACTCGGTAATGCCGACTCCCAGTATAGGTCTTCCTTTGTGGGACGTGGCAACTCCAATGTTGGACATGGGTCCTTTATCCCACTCTCCAGTCTCACCAGCACTTGATATGGGCTCACAGCCTCGGGTTGTCAGCACCCGAGCACCTCCGATAATGTTGGTTTCCAGTGCAAGAGTGTCACCTCGAGCATCGACAACACTCCTATCGGCACGGGCGAGAGCCTACACCCGAGTCGCTTAGCCACCGGCTCCCGACTCAGATGTCATGCCCTGGGGGCCGATCCCAGTATTCTCAGTTGAGGGGTCCTGTGTTTCCAGCAGCTACAGATCGGGTCTTCTCGGTCTACCACCTCGGAGCAGGGTCTTCCTCGGCTCCCCAGAAGAAGCGTCACCATGGCCGTAAAGGCAGGCGGCTTGCCACTGCAATCAGTAACTCTGAAAAGACCATCCTTATCGGTGACTTGTGGATTCGCCTCAATGGGGGTGAACCAATCATATCCCAGGGGTAGATTCTCCCCACGGTCCTTACCTTCAACCACTTCGGCCTCCTGTGGCAAACGCGAGAGGACAAAGCGGAACTCAGAGAAGCAGGCACCCTGATAACAGGCCGGAGGTACCCACACCAGCTCGACACATGAGCTCCCAAGTCTCGTCAGAGAAACAAAGACAAGGGAGACTAGCAACCCAACTTGATAAGAATCTGGGTCACTCCAGAAGAAGCTCAGGCTGTTCGAAGGGTGCGCCTCGAAAACCCCCTTCGGGTGCTTAAGCGTGTTGTCAGGTAAGACACAGCCGGTCCCATGACGGGATTGTCCGACGACGCCCAGCCATCCGATGTCTCTCGCCTAGGTAGGCAAAAGCAATGACGGGGTCATTCCGGGCCTCACCAGCACCCAGTCCCGAGTTCTCCTCGGGTCGATCTCCCAATGGAGGCTCCACTACAGCAAACCTCGATCTTCGACAAACTGGGGGAACCCATCCACCTCGAGAAGCATTCTCAGAGGAAGCAGACGATCTGACTTATCAATGACGCAGTCAAGGTGTTTGCATGTTATGCTACTGGACACCAGCCCGAGATGTAGTCTAACGATCTGAACCAGCTGCTGGCTCAGCTTAGGAGGCCTCATCACCAGACTCAGCCTCTAGCCCTGGTAGACCACGCCGGCACTTCCGTCGGACCTCAGACATCATAACGAGCAGAAGAAGCTCTGATAGAAGATCATACCACTCCCGTCAATGCGGAACTGGTCAATAATGATCCACCAGCAAATGAGGTTCAAGAGGTGACCCTCGATACTCTCATGAAGGAGAACTAGCACTTGAAGGCCCTCCTGTAAGACCTTCTTCAGGAACGAGACCTTCATCCTTAGCCACCCACCAGGCCTTCGGCCGAAGTGTCGGCTCCACCAGCTGGGCACAATGGTGCCAATGCCTCAGCGGCGGCTACCCAAACCCCCACGGGAACCAAGTTTGGCATGCCCCTGGTCGAAGCTCAACCACGGTCGTCCAACACGCCAGTGCCAGAGAATCTTATGGCACAACGTCAGATGATCGAGCGGATCATCGAGACACGCCCAGTATGGGGAAGGGGTCGCAACTATAGATCTCTATAGCATACCTTACTCACTGCATCACCAGTTGAAGATGCTTCCTCTGGAGTACGCCAAGCCGCCGAAGCTACAAAAGTTCGACGGGCAGGGGTCTCCGCATGAGCACTTGGCCTACTACATCACGGCCATGGGCGAGCTAGCGTTGGATGAGTCATACCTCCTCCGCTAATTCGCCACCTCACTCACGGGAACAACCTTCCAGTGGTATTCCCGCCTGAAGCCCAACTCAGTCATCGACTGGGCGGATCTCCAGAAGAAGTTCCTCGACTGTTTCCAAACGGCTGAGCAAAAGATCTCCATAGCCGAGCTCTGCTCTTTCCGGCAGAAGAAGGGCGAGAGTGCCCTCGACTTTATCAAGAAATGGCGAGACGTCAGCATAAGGTGTGTCAACCCGCCAGTCTAAGAGGATGCCATTACCATATGTCGCCGAGCTTAGCGGCCGAGGTTGGCGAAAAACTCCTCGGCACCAACATCAAAGGCTTCGACCAGCTCAACTCGGCAGTCGCCGAGATAGAGATATTCTTCGTCGATAACCCGAGCTACACTTCAGCAAAGGGCAAACAAACGCAGGAACGCCAGCCAAGTAAAGAGGTGAACATCATTGAGTTTACCCCCGCTGTCAAAACCAGTAAAGAGGCTGGGACGAGCGGCCCTGACAAGAAGTCAGCAGACAAGCCGGTCGCTCCTTTCTCGGAGCGTATGAAGACACCCTTCTCCTTCAAGAAGGAACATACGAAGATGCTCTTCGACCTCTGCATGGCCTAGAAGAT